>BPTQ01000009.1:107679602-107869360 GCA_019973895.1 Chrysanthemum seticuspe
TTGGTTTTAAATCTCACAAAAGTCAAAGCTCTCAAATCTGTCAAAAGTCAAAAGTTGTAATATCTGTTTTTCACCCAACCTAAGTGGATTTTTAGAGGATTCAATTCTGGTTCAAATTCAGTACAACTTTGGGTTTAAAAACTTCAGTTGGTCAAGAATTGAAATGTGATTTTTGGAAATTTTTTGTAAGTCTTTATAAGCTCCAAAACAGCTTGTCAATTTGGTCATAAGTCCCCTGTGCACTGACTCAGTGTATACTGAGTGTGCACAGGTGGTGTGCAGAGCTTGTCACAAGCTCATTAGAGCTTATCTTGGTCTGAATTTTGGTTTTTAAGTAGCTAGCCAGGTCCACTTTAGGTTCCAACATCTGGTTTTGAGTTTCAGCTTATTTGAGTAGCTTAATTTTAAGCTACAAAGTGGTAGTTAAAAACTGTTTAGCATTTGATTTTCCAATACATCAAATCATGGCAGTTAGCACTTAAGAGGTTTAGGATAGTGGTAATTAGTTGATTTTGAGTAGTTTTAGCATATTATAGCTTCTGTGATCATCTGGTTCTCTGTTGTGGCCTTTAGCTTATTTTGAGTGCTTATTTATAAGCACTCTTCACTGCAGCCTCATATTCCTTCATATAAGCCACTATTTTTATATTTTTCATAGACTCAGAATATAAATTTAGACTTTTCCTGAATTTTTCATATTTTTCTAGCACTGTTTGCTATTTTTCCTCATTTAAAACAGTTTTTAGGCAATTTTAATTAGCTTTTAATACAATTAAATCAGAAAAACTTCAAAAAAATAAGTTTTCAATTTTCCTAGGTTAAGATAAATATAAAAAGAAAAAAAATAATTTTTCCAGATTTTTCTTAGTTAAATTTGTAATTTTTACCCATTTAATTAGTTTTTAATTCATAGAAAATAGAAAAATAATCAGAAAAATACAAAATCAGTTTTGAAAATTCTCTTTAGTTATTTTAGATTTTTCTAAGTCATAATTTTATTTTTCTATCTTTATTTCATATTTTCTTATATTTTAGGGTATTATTAAATAGGTAAAAATAGTTTTTAATTAATAATAATTAAATAAATAGTAATAAAAATAATTTTCTTTTTCTCAAAATTTTCTCTTATCATTAGATTTGTAAAAATGTCATTTTTATATTTTAGGATTAATATTGTTTCAGTTTCACATTTTCTTTTGCACGTTACGTAGTTTTTAATTTAAATTTATAAAAGAAAAATCAAAAACATCAGTTTAAATATAGTGATAGCGTTTATTTAATATAACTTATCTTTTTAATTTTCTTTCATATTTCCTTTATCATTTAGTATCAATCATACTCCTTTTCCCGTTCAAATTCTCCCGATCACTATTCGTTTGATTATTCAGTGCACAACTCGTTGAGACTTAACGACCTGGGGAAACACTAAACTCTCCTGGACTTCATTGCATTGGTGTTTGAGCTGTTTGAAGTTTATTACGGTTAACCATTCACAAGTGGTTAGCTTGTGTGATAAAACTTGACGGTTTGGGAGCCGATCAAATTTTTGGCGCCGCTGCCGGGGAGCTTTGCTAATTATCTTACGCTTAGCAGATTAGTGATTTGAATATACACTCCTTGTTCATACCATCTATCTATATCTATATATATTTTCTTATAAAAAATCCAAAAACCCAAAAACATCTTAAAACGTATAAAACACAAAAATATTTTCCTTTTGTTTCTATATATATATAAAAGATAAAAATACAAAAAGATTTGCCGTTTTCTTTGTTTAATAATAACAACATAAAAAATTACCACCGCAAACCAAGCCAGTGTACTACCTAACTGGGGGTACGACCATAATAAGTTCCCGAACCAAAGATTAAAACTTGCCATTGTGTCCTTGTGAGTGGTGTACCTTTTTCAAAGAAGCCATTCATCTTGTGATTATTGGTTTAAGTTCACTGTCGTTTTGCCTCGATATTGTTTTAATTGGATTTGTTGTTATATCTACTTTTCAAAACCATAAAACCCAAAAAGATTCTTCTTACCCCATTTTCATAATTCCTTTCATAATTCCCTTCCTTAACTCTGAGATTTCTTAGAGTTAACTCTAGTGTATGCGCACCCGCTCTTCTAGATCTGTAAGCCCATTTCGTGAGCTTGTCAGGATTCCAAGAAGGCGTGTCCGTAGACGTTCTGCCCCATCAGTCGGATCTGAGATCCGGACTGCTCACACTACTTCCGTTATCATGGCGGAAGAACGTCCTATGTGTGAGATTCTCCAGGCACCCATCGACGGGTATGGAGATGCTATTGTTATCCCAGCCATTGTGGCTGAAAATTTTGAGCTCAAAACCGGGTTACTGAATCTTGTAACCTCAATTCAATTCTATGGTTTTGAGCGGGATGATCCTCATGCTCATATTCGATGGTTTAACAAGATTGCATCTACCATCAAATACAAGAATGTCCCTACAGATTCTGTCAAGCTTCTTCTGTTCCCATTTTCTCTTGAGGGACAAGCTCGGATTTGGCTTGAAAAACAACCCCCTCAATCAATTGAAACATGGGAAGACCTGGTGAAGAAATTTGTGAATGAGTTTTATCCACCTTCTAAAACCACGAGTCTTAAAAATGAAATCATCAAGTTCACACAAAAGTTTGATGAAACCTTCAGTGAATCGTGGGATCGTTTTAAGGAGTTGCTTCGCAAATGTCCTCACCACGGTTTCTCCGAGTTAATGCAACTCGATACTTTCTATAATGGAGTGAGTCAATCTGATCAAGATTCTCTCAATTCCTCCGCTGGAGGAAATTTCTTGAGCAAAACTGTAAAAGAAGCTTTAGCTATCATTGAAAACAAGTCTAAAGTCCACACTACACGAAGCAAACCGGTTGTTTCCCAAGTCAGTGTTGGTCCTTCTACTTCATCGCCCGTGAGTCAATCTAGCACCGATGCTAAGATTGACAAACTCACGGAAGCAATTCAAGCTTTGGTTCTCTCCAACCAAAAGAAAGTTTCTTTTCCACAAACTTCACCTCCTTCTGAAGTTAAGAAAGTGGAAGTCTGTGTTACTTGTGGTGGCCCCCATGCCTATTACAACTGTATGGCCACCGATGGTAACCCTTTTGAAGCAAACGCTGTGGGTGGGATTTCTAATCCAGGTGGCAACCAATACCGTGCTCCTATAGACCCGAACCACCGTCCTAACCACTACCCTGGACCACCCGGTTTCAACCAAAACCAAAACCGTAATCAAAATCAGAATAGAACGAACCAAGGTTTTCAAAACCAAGGTAATTTTAGTCAAAACAACGGTTTTCAAAATCAAAGTCAAAACTTCCAACACCAAGGAAACTTTAATAGAAACCAAGGTCAGGGAAATTTCAACCCAGGGTATTTTCATGGCAATAATCAAGGAAATTTCCAAAATCAAGGCCCTAATCCAAACAATAGAGGCCAGAATTTTCCTACACAAACTCAAGCCATTGTTCCAACTGGACCATCATCTGATGAGTTGTTGAAACAATTCATGAAATCCCAAGAGGAAATGAATAGGTTGTTGGTTAGCCAGATTTCTGACATTAAGAAGTCTTTAAATGATCGACCCTCGGGCTCAGGTACTTTACCTAGCAACACGATCCCTAATCCGAGGGGCGATGCAAAGGCGATCACAACCAGAAGTGGTGCTTCATATGATGGACCCGCTATTCCTACTACCTCTTCTTCTTCTCTCCCGAAGGTAGTGGAAAGTGAACCTGAGGCGACAAAGGACAAGGAACTTCCTACTAATAACGGAGGTACCAGCAATGTCCATCCTCAAGTTGTCCCGAAACCCAAGCCCAAACCTGGAGTTGTTTTTGAACCTCCAGTTGACAACCCCAAATCCAAAACTTCAATTCCTTACCCATCACGTTTAAATGAGCAAAAAATCCGCGAAAAAGCCAGTCATCAAATGGAAAATTTTTATCAAATTTTCCAAGAACTACATTTTGACATAAGCTTTGCGGATGCCATCATGCTGATGCCCAAGTTTGCATCAACTCTCAAACACATGTTAAGCAGCAAGGAAAAACTGTTTGAAATGGCTAAAACTCCTTTGAACGAGAACTGCTCAGCAGTTCTGTTAAAGAAGCTTCCCGAGAAGCTGGGAGATCCTGGAAAATTTCTTCTTCCTTGTGTTTTTCCAGGGATGATTGAATGCTTTGCCCTTGTCGATCTTGGTGTAAGCATCAATCTGATGCCTTATTCAGTATGGAAGAAGCTTTCTCTTCCAGAACTTATTCCTACCTGCATGACTCTTGAGCTTGCAGATCGTTCTATATCGCGTCCACTTGGCATCGCCGAGGATGTATTCGTGAAAGTAGGAAAGTTCCATTTTCCAGCTGACTTTGTGGTTGTTGATTTCGATGCCGATCATCGGGTTCCTCTCATTGTTGGACGAGGATTCCTGAGAACGGGCCGTGCTCTCATTGATGTATTTGAGCAAGAAATCACGTTACGTGTGCGTAATGAAGCTGTTACCTTTAACCTTGATCAAACTTCGAGGTACTCCTCAAATTATGATGCTGAATCGGTTAATCGAGTCGATGTAATTGATAATGCTTCAGAGGAGTACTCTCAAGAGTTTCTTGGTTATTTTCATAATTCTGTGAGTGAGGATTCCACCACATCTTCTCAACCAATCATTGCCAAATCTTCCCCCTCTCTCACTCCGTTTGAGGGAGGTGACTTCTTTCTGGAAGAGATCGATGAGTTTCTTGCTAATGATGAATCAATTCCGCCGGGAATTGATGGTGTTTATGATTTGGAGGGAGATATCCTTTATCTTGAGCAATTGTTAAATGAAGATCCATTACCTTCACTCCCTCCGAAAGAAATCACGATCGAGGAAATCAAATCAGTACAAACATCTACTGAAGAATTTCCCGAGGTTGAACTTAAGGACCTACCTCCTCATCTAGAGTATGCATTCTTGGAGGGTGATGATAAATTACCCGTCATAATTGCTAAAGACTTAACTAAGGAGGAGAAGACTGCTCTCATAAAGGTCTTGAAGTTACACAAGCAAGCAATTGCTTGGAAACTCTCCGACATTAAGGGTATCAACCCTGAGTTCTGTACTCACAAAATCTTGATGGAGGATGACTTCAAACCAGCAGTCCAACATCAGAGAAGGGTGAATCCTAAGATTCATGAGGTTATCAAACAAGAGGTTCTTAAACTTCTTGATGCCGGTTTAATTTACCCGATCTCTGATAGTCCTTGGGTCAGTCCCATTCACTGTGTTCCAAAAAAGGGTGGCATAACTGTTGTCACAAATGAAGATAACGAGTTAATTCCAACTCGATTGGTTACGGGATGGCGTGTGTGTATTGACTATCGTAAGTTAAACGAAGCCACCCGTAAAGACCATTTTCCTCTACCCTTCATGGACCAAATGCTTGAGAGATTAGCAGGGAACAAATACAATTGTTTCCTTGATGGTTTCTCGGGATATTTTCAGATCCCCATTGATCCGCTGGATCAAGAAAAGACCACATTCACCTGCCCATACGGAACTTTTGCCTACAAACGTATGCCTTTTGGCCTATGTAACGCTCCTGGCACGTTCCAACGATGTATGATGTCACTTTTCCACGACATGATCGGGGAAACAATGGAGGTGTTTATGGATGACTTCTCGGTCATTGGGGACTCGTTTCAAACATGTCTCTCCCATTTATATAAAATGCTAAAACGGTGTGAAGACACCAATCTTTGTCTAAATTGGGAGAAGATCCACTTTATGGTCAAAGAAGGCATAGTCCTTGGCCATAAGATTTCCAAAAACGGGATTGAGGTTGATAGAGCAAAAGTCGATGTTATTGCCAAATTGCCTCATCCTACTACCGTCAAAGGTATTAGGAGTTTTCTAGGTCATGCCGGGTTTTATCGTACATTCATACAAGATTTTTCTAAAATCGCTCGGCCTATGACCCATCTTCTTGAAAAAGATGCTCCTTTTATCTTCTCACCTGAGTGCATCGAAGCTTTTGAAACATTAAAGAAAAAGCTTACGGAAGCACCCATTCTATTTGCCCCCGACTGGGATTTACCCTTTGAACTCATGTGCGATGCAAGTGATTTTGCTATCGGTGCAGTCTTGGGGCAACGTAAAACCAAGCATTTTCAGCCTATCCACTACGCGAGTAAGACTATGACTGAAGCTCAAACCCATTACACCACTACAGAAAAAGAATTATTAGCTGTGGTATATGCGTTTGAAAAGTTTCGGCCGTACCTAATCTTAACCAAATGCGTGGTGTATACGGATCACTCGGCTCTCAAATATCTCTTTGCAAAACAAGATGCAAAGCCGAGATTGCTCCGTTGGGTTCTCCTCCTACAAGAATTTGATATCATTATACGTGATAAAAAAGGAGCTGAGAACCTGGCTGCTGATCATCTATCCCGTCTAGAAAACCCTCACCAGGATGTGTTCGAGAAAAAGGAAATAAACGAAACATTTCCTCTCGAGACACTCAATGTGGTTTCTTTTCGTGGAGACTCTTCTACCCCATGGTTTGCTGACTTTGCAAATTACCATGCGGGTAACTTCGTGGTGAAAGGGATGTCGTCCCAACAGAAAAACAAATTCTTTAAAGATGTAAAACATTACTTCTGGGACGACCCCTACTTATTCAAAATTTGTGCGGATCAAGTCATCAGGCGATGTGTGTATGGTCAGGAAGCCATTGACATTCTCAAGGCTTGCCATTCTGGACCTACTGGGGGACATCATAGCCCCAACTACACCGCCAAGAAGGTGTTTGATTCCAGATTCTATTGGCCCACGATTTACAAGGATGCCCATGAATTTGTCAAAACCTGTGACGCTTGTCAACGTCACGGGAATATCTCACAAAGAAATGAAATGCCGCAAAACGCCATTCAAGTGTGTGAGATTTTTGACATCCGGGCATTGACTTTATGGGGCCATTTCCTTCGTCTCGCGGTAATAAATACATACTCGTGGCCGTTGACTATTTGTCAAAATGGGTTGAAGCGAAAGCTTTGTAACACCCCAACCCGACAAGGGTAGAAGTGTCACATTCTGGTGTCATATCAGAACATACAAATAAAATCTTACAAGCGAAAGCCTAAAAAAATAAAGTACCAAGTCATATAGACGAATGACTTACAAGGAAAATACAAAATCCAATATGTCTAAAATGAAAATGAAATCTCCAAACCATAGCCCAACAAAATAAATCCAAATACTAAGGTATCTAGGGTTGGTCCACTCAAATAATCCAACTCTCAGCCCATCAAAGCCCATCTTCAAACCTAACACCTGCCGCAGGAAAAGAAATGCGGCTGAGCTTAAAAAGCCCAGTGAACAGATATAACAAAACGAAAGCTAAATAGAATCTGAAATGCAAAATGAATGAAGGAAACGGATAATAAAGTCACAGCGAAATGAGAACAATGAGTCAATGAGGATCTTGCAGAACACACTTATACAGATATCCAAAGAACAGATAACAAGGAGAAAGAAGCAAAGCAAAGCATCGAAGACATATATACAAGTACATACAAGTCATGCATACAAGTACTGAAACATAAGCAAGCATAGCAGACATCGCATCCACACAACATATAAATGACATACAATCAATTCATGAACTCAGAAGACATACAAATCAAACAGAAATCTAAAGGCAAGCGGAAGCAATTAGTTAATAAGTGAGCATGGCAATTCACACAGGTCAAAACCCTTAGTTGAAAGCATAACCAGTATCATAACAGCAGAAATACTAACAGAGTCAAAACATGGCAGTCACACGTAACAAGTAGGAAATACAGTATGAACATTATAATTAAATGAATTAAAGACATAGCAGCGCAACTAAATAAATTACCAAGCCAGACGTCACAAGTTAGGACATTTACCCAATCAAACCGTAGCATAAACAGAAATGTAAACATGGCAGGTCAACAATAAGCCGATAAGGACACAACGAATAGTCACAGTCCACGAGATTAACTTACGAAGTACACATAATAAATAAAAAAAAACTATCGATTACACACTAGCATGGTCAATAAACAAATGCAAAGGTTCACATAACAATGAGATCACATATCATCAGATGAAAATAGGTAACTCAGATAACCGCATATTAATCACATCATAGCAGGATAATCAGTAGTCACATAAAACGTAAATATGCATAAACAATCCAATAAACATATAATAACCCGGTACGTGAATGGAACGATAGTCTGAAGTAATGGAATGAGAGCGTAACAGATCAAAGCAATGGAACATATATATCTTGGTAGTAGAGTGAGTCATATAAGGGTATTGGGTAAAGGACAGTCAATTCAGAATATGGTGTAGTGGGGAGTCCAGAAGGTGCAATATAGGTATATCAAAAGTGTAAGGGTTGTTAGAAATCTATCCCGAGCCAACAAAACAAACCATATCAATAGTGGCAATAGCAGCCAAGTAACCAATAGTAACCATTGTATTCGGAGGGGTGACCTCGGAATACCAAATCAATAGGAAGGGAGACCTCAGTAACCAATGGAGTAGCTAGCTCCCAAAATGTGAGGGGGTGTATTGCACACACGCACCACATCACCAAAACAATATATCAATATCAATACAATACAAATCTAGGATGCATCCATACGCCCCTGCAAAACAATAGTGGCCATACAATATATCTGAAGCGCGCATAATCAATACAAAATAGGGACGGTGTGGAACATCACTCAACCACACTAAAGTCATGCCATTGGTGCATCAATGACACGGACATGGAACCCCCATGCCTAGTTAATGGCTCGGGTATCAATCTGAAGGGTCAAACAAAGGTTCAAAGTGTAGCAATATATAGGTCTTCACAATCAAAGGTTCAATATCAATGGTTCACAATTCAGAGGTTCATAGCAATAGTCCAATATCAAGGTCCAATATCAATATTTCAATATCAAAGGTTCAATAGCACACATTCAATAGCACAGGTCAAAAGCAACAATTCAGTAGCAAAGGTTCAGTAGCAATGGGTTCAATACTGGAAGTTCAGTAACAGTGGTTCAAAAACAGAGGGGTCAAAGCAAAGATTCAATAGCAATAGTTCAATAGCAATGGTCAAATAGTAAAGGAATCGATATCAAAGGTTCAATATCAGAGGGTCAATAGCAAAGGAATCATAGCAATGAAATATCATAAGCGAAACAAAGTCGAAGGATCAGAAAATCATAAGAAACCCCTACTAAAAAGGGATAGAATATCTGTACCTTATTCGAAACAATCAACAATGAAAGTAAAGTCAAGGAAGGAGATCAATCGCGTCGCCCGGAACCTATATGAATTAGATAACGTTCTATAAGAATCTGAAACACTTGTTAAAGACGGCTTTCCATTTTTAGCAAGTTTCCCATTTAGTAATCTTTCCATTTTAAGTACTTTCTATTTTAGGAAACTTTCTATTTTAGGCAGGTTTCTATTTTTAGCAACTTTCCATAATTAGCAGGTTTCCATATTTAGCAGGTTTCCATATTTAGCAAGTTTAGTTACTTATCTCAAGTTAATTAATGAAAATGAGTATTATAATGCTTTAAGGATCATTTATGACAAGTTACAAAAGTTTAGGGTTTAAAATGTCAATATTGCAAAGTATAGGGTTAAAAGTGTAAATATAGTAAGTTTACTCATTTTACTCATTTAATCCATTTAGTTAGTATATTAACAAGTTAATCCATCAAGTTTCATAATTTAGAAAACAACCCCTTCATTTTATTAAATCGACATAACATTATAAACCCTAGTTTTTAGGTTATGATTAACGAATCCGTTCTAAACCATTTTAGCTCGATAATACAAGATTACAAGACTCCTTAGGTGATACCATTTTAATTCGAACCATCCCTCATCAAAAACCATTTGTACGCCCCATATATAGATCAAAAACACACTCGTAAAACATTCGTTGTTAATTCCATTTATCATATACGTATAATCATATATTCGTAAACTCATTAAACCCTTAAACAAAATATATAAGTGTCGAAATATATGAAGGACTCAAAATCAATTTCGTATTCATATTCATATCACATGTTATTCGAATTACATAGAATTAGAATCAAGGTTTTATGTCTACTTGTGTTATCATTTCATGTGACAATTATAATCATGATTTTATGTGTTCCATCTTTTATATTACAAGCCCTAGAATATATATGTGCCATGAATTGGATTAAGAAACAAAGAGGAAGAGATTCAAGATGACGATACGTTACCCTAGTAGCGTGTATGAGACAAGAGAACAAGAATCAAACCACCAAAATCAAACCAAGCCTTCCCTTGGTTATAATACCCCACAGCCACAAATGAATACCCACGTCCAAGCTTTAATTCGACCCAAACACAATCACCACGTCCACCAATCGATTACCCACAATCACGAGCCTCCTAGGAACACCTTTGTTTGATGGTTTTTCGGATTGAAATGGAGAAATTTAATTGGTGCCGCCACTTTGGATGAGAGAAAGAGAGCTAGGGTTTTCTTGGTGTTTTTGAAATGATATGTGAATGATAAATGTGATTGATTAGAATTGATATGGTGGTTAATATGGGAGAGGATAAGGCCGGCCATCAAGGAGTAATCAAGGACCATTTCACAAACTTTCCATCTTATCATTTTACAATGTATATAGTCTTGTTTCAAGTCTAGGTTAATTGTGTACCATTTACATGTTTTAAATGTTACTTAGACTTTAATTATTCATGTTCTTCTAATTTATATCATAAGTTACTTACTTTCATAATGTAGGAATATTATTAATCATATAACTTGTTAAATAATGTTGACGTGTTTCCCGAGTTGGTAAAATTTTAAGTTGGAGGGCAAAATTGTCATTTCACGCGATTTAAGATTTTAGGGTTTTACAACTCTTCCCCTCTAAAAAGAAAATTTTCGTCCTCGAAAATTGAAATCGCAGGGTACACAGAGACGAACGAGTTTAAGGCTGACGTAGCAATTCATATTCCCACATAGGTCATACCGATTTCGCTTTCCAAAACGTACCAGACTTATACATAACAGATGCCGATGCGAATTCTCTCAAAGCGGTACGGAATTCAAAACGATCATGAAGAGTGCCAAATAACGGATATAAGCCTTATTCCATTCACGTACCAACCCCAGGCATTTCCCAAGATGTCGTATGATTTCAATAAGTTCAAATTATATGATCTCGGTATTATCACGTTGATCAGGCGTCATAATACTTGCATCAGATAACAAGTTCTTATTGTCATCATATTCTGTCCCGGGTCATGACAAACCACATAACCAATATCACATCAAAACAGATAACATACAGATAGCAAGTAACATACCAAAACAGATCAGATCCTCATACATACAGCATATAACACATCAACCTAACTTACCATAACACCAAAGAAGAAGGCCACCAACTTGCTCGAAATGGTTCCTCATGACTCAGTACTGACGATCCAAAAGGAAAAGCTGAGATATTAACAAAATGCCAAACGATAAAACTTCACGATTCAAACCGAGTTCTGAATAAATCAAAGAAAAGTAATGCCGGTCAAAATCACGCAGCAAGATATCAAACCGCCTCAAAACGCATGACAAACGAATCGGAGTAACACAAGACGCGCCCAAATCATATGAAGTAGATGAACCTTCACAGCCACCGGTTGAATCTTGTCTCCGTCTTTTGCGTCTTTGGTTGATCCGTCCAGCTCCCTCCAACAGCATCCTGATGTCTCCAGCAGCACGGCAGTCGGGTGTGGCTTCTGCTTCACGAACCTCTCCAGCTCAGGGACTGTTGCAGCAACGCAGGATCGGCACCATCGTCTTCGACTCTACGAGTAGTCTTCACCTAACGATCGACAAATGGATGTACGCAGACAAAATAATAAAATCAAATGCGAAGAGAAGAAGACCAAAACAGTGAAGACAAAAGATTATCAAAGTCAAGTCTGAACGACAGTAAAAAAGAATCGTAATAGATCATAACAGACGGAAGCCTAGTGTATACCCAAGTCCTCACAGGTCAATCCTAAGGTCAACAAGACGAAACCTTAGCTCTGATACCATAATTGTAACACCCCAACCCGACAAGGGTAGAAGTGTCAGATTCTGGTGTCATATCAGAACATACAAATAAAATCTTACAAGCGAAATCCTAAAAAAATAAAGTACCAAGTCATATAGACGAATGACTTACAAGGAAAATACAAAATCCAATATGTCTAAAATGAAAATGAAATCTCCAAACCATAGCCCAACAAAATAAATCCAAATACTAAGGTATCTAGGGTTGGTCCACTCAAATAATCCAACTCTCAGCCCATCAAAGCCCATCTTCAAACCTAACACCTGCCGCAGGAAAAGAAATGCGGCTGAGCTTAAAAAGCCCAGTGAACAGATATAACAAAACGAAAGCTAAATAGAATCTGAAATGCAAAATGAATGAAGGAAACGGATAATAAAGTCACAGCGAAATGAGAACAATGAGTCAATGAGGATCTTGCAGAACACACTTATACAGATATCCAAAGAATAGATAACAAGGAGAAAGAAGCAAAGCAAAGCATCGAAGACATATATACAAGTACATACAAGCCATGCATACAAGTACTGAAACATAAGCAAGCATAGCAGACATCGCATCCACACAACATATAAATGACATACAATCAATTCATGAACTCAGAAGACATACAAATCAAACAGAAATCTAAAGGCAAGCGGAAGCAATTAGTTAATAAGTGAGCATGGCAATTCACACAGGTCAAAACCCTTAGTTGAAAGCATAACCAGTATCATAACAGCAGAAATACTAACAGAGTCAAAACATGGCAGTCACACGTAACAAGTAGGAAATACAGTATGAATATTATAATTAAATGAATTAAAGACATAGCAGCGCAACTAAATAAATTACCAAGCCAGACGTCACAAGTTAGGACATTTACCCAATCAAACCGTAGCATAGACAGAAATGTAAACATGGCAGGTCAACAATAAGCCGATAAGGACACAACGAATAGTCACAGTCCACGAGATTAACTTACGAAGTACACATAATAAATAAACAAAACTATCGATTACACACTAGCATGGTCAATAAACAAATGCAAAGGTTCACATAACAATGAGATCACATATCATCAGATGAAAATAGGTAACTCAGATAACCGCATATTAATCACATCATAGCAGGATAATCAGTAGTCACATAAAACGTAAATATGCATAAACAATCCAATAAACATATAATAACCCGGTACGCGAATAGAACGATAGTCTGAAGTAATGGAATGAGAGCGTAACAGATCAAAGCAATGGAACATATATATCTTGGTAGTAGAGTGAGTCATATAAGGGTATTGGGTAAAGGACAGTCAATTCAGAATATGGTGTAGTGGGGAGTCCAGAAGGTGCAATATAGGTATATCAAAAGTGTAAGGGTTGTCAGAAATCTATCCCGAGCCAACAAAACAAACCATATCAATAGTGGCAATAGCAGCCAAGTAACCAATAGTAACCATTGTATTCGGAGGGGTGACCTCGGAATACCAAATCAATAGGAGGGGAGACCTCAGTAACCAATGGAGTAGCTAGCTCCCAAAATGTGAGGGGGTGTATTGCACACACGCACCACATCACCAAAACAATATATCAATATCAATACAATACAAATCTAGGATGCATCCATACGCCCCTGCAAAACAATAGTGGCCATACAATATATCTGAAGCGCGCATAATCAATACAAAATAGGGACGGTGTGGAACATCACTCAACCACACTAAAGTCATGCCATTGGTGCATCAATGACACGGACATGGAACCCCCATGCCTAGTTAATGGCTCGGGTATCAATCTGAAGGGTCAAACAAAGGTTCAAAGTGTAGCAATATATAGGTCTTCACAATCAAAGGTTCAATATCAATGGTTCACAATTCAGAGGTTCATAGCAATAGTCCAATATCAAGGTCCAATATCAATATTTCAATATCAAAGGTTCAATAGCATAGATTCAATAGCACAGGTCAAAAGCAACAATTCAGTAGCAAAGGTTCAGTAGCAATGGGTTCAATACTGGAAGTTCAGTAACAGTGGTTCAAAAACAGAGGGGTCAAAGCAAATATTCAATAGCAATGGTCAAATAGTAAAGGAATCGATATCAAAGGTTCAATATCAGAGGGTCAATAGCAAAGGAATCATAGCAATGAAATATCATAAGCGAAACAAAGTCGAAGGATCAGAAAATCATAAGAAACCCCTACTGAAAAGGGATAGAATATCTGTACCTTATTCGAAGCAATCAACAATGAAAGTAAAGTCAAGGAAGGAGATCAATCGCGTCGCCCAGAACCTATATGAATTAGATAACGTTCTATAAGAATCCGAAACACTTGTTAAAGACGGCTTTCCATTTTTAGCAAGTTTCCCATTTAGTAATCTTTCCATTTTAAGTACTTTCTATTTTAGGAAACTTTCTATTTTAGGCAGGTTTCTATTTTTAGCAACTTTCCATAATTAGCAGGTTTCCATATTTAGCAGGTTTCCATATTTAGCAAGTTTAGTTACTTATCTCAAGTCAATTAATGAAAATGAGTATTATAATGCTTTAAGGATCATTTATGACAAGTTACAAAAGTTTAGGGTTTAAAATGTCAATATTGCAAAGTATAGGGTTAAAAGTGTAAATATAGTAAGTTTACTCATTTTACTCATTTAATCCATTTAGTTAGTATATTAACAAGTTAATCCATCAAGTTTCATAATTTACAAAACAACCCCTTCATTTTATTAAATCGACATAACATTATAAACCCTAGTTTTTAGGTTATGATTAACGAATCCGTTCTAAACCATTTTAGCTCGATAATACAAGATTGCAAGACTCCTTAGGTGATACCATTTTAATTCGAACCATCCCTCATAACAAACCATTTGTACGCCCCATATATAGATCAAAAACACACTCGTAAAACATTCGTTGTTAATTCCATTTATCATATACGTATAATCATATATTCGTAAACTCATTAAACCCTTAAACAAAATATATAAGTGTCGACATATATGAAGGACTCAAAATCAATTTCGTATTCATATTCATATCACATGTTATTCGAATTACATAGAATTAGAATCAAGGTTTTATGTCTACTTGTGTTATCATTTCATGTGACAATTATAATCATGATTTTATGTGTTCCATCTTTTATATTACAAGCCCTAGAATATATATGTGCCACGAATTGGATTAAGAAACAAAGAGGAAGAGATTCAAGATGACGATACGTTACCCTAGTAGCGTGTACGAGACAAGAGAACAAGAATCAAACCACCAAAATCAAACCAAGCCTTCCCTTGGTTATAATACCCCACGGCCACAAATGAATACCCACGTCCAAGCTTTAATTTGACCCAAACACAATCACCACGTCCACCAATCGATTACCCACGATCACGAGCCTCCTAGGAACACCTTTGTTTGATGGTTTTTCGGATTGAAATGGAGAAATTAAATTGGTGCCGCCACTTTGGATGAGAGAAAGAGAGCTAGGGTTTTCTTGGTGTTTTTGAAATGATATGTGAATGATAAATGTGATTGATTAGAATTGATATGGTGGTTAATATGGGAGAGGATAAGGCCGGCCATCAAGGAGTAATCAAGGACCATTTCACAAACTTTCCATCTTATCATTTTACAATGTATATAGTCTTGTTTCAAGTCTAGGTTAATTGTGTACCATTTACATGTTTTAAATGTTACTTAGACTTTAATTATTCATGTTCTTCTAATTTATATCATAAGTTACTTACTTTCATAATGTAGGAATATTATTAATCATATAACTTGTTAAATGATGTTGACGTGTTTCCCGAGTTGGTAAAATTTTAAGTTGGAGGGCAAAATTGTCATTTCACGCGATTTGAGATTTTAGGGTTTTACAGATTTGCCTACCAACGATGCCCGAGTTGTTGTGAAATTCTTAAAATCTCTTTTTGCTAGGTTTGGAACTCCACGAGCTATAATCAGTTATCGTGGTACGCATTTTTGCAATGACCAGTTTGATAGAGTCATGCAAAAGTATGGTGTAACTCACCGTCTCTCTACTGCGTACCACCCCCAAACAAGTGGGCAAGTGGAAGTTTCCAACCGAGGGATTAAAAGAATTCTGGAAAGGACAGTAGGCGAAAACCGTGCCTCTTGGTCGGATAAGCTAGATGACGCACTCTGGGCCTTCCGTACAGCTTATAAAACACCCATCGGGTGTACTCCATACAAGATTGTATACGGGAAGGCATGTCATCTGCCGGTTGAGCTTGAGCACAAGGCATACTGGGCCTTGAAACATGCCAACTTCGATATTCAGACAGCTGGTGATCACCGAAAAGTTCAAATGAATGAATTAAATGAACTCCGTGATCAAGCATACGAGAACTCTTTGATCTACAAAGAAAAGACAAAGAAGATTCATGACTCAAAAATCATAAACCGCGTTTTCAACGTCGGTGATCGAGTCCTTCTTTTCAATTCAAGATTGAAGATTTTCTCAGGAAAACTAAAATCCCGCTGGTCTGGACCATTCACCATCACTAAAGTATTTCCATATGGAACCATTGAGTTATCTCAACCCGACGGTCCAAACTTTAAAGTGAATGGTCATCGGTTGAAGCATTATTTTGGAGAGGACATTCCTCCTGTGGTTATCCCGGATCTACAAACTTTCCCCATGAACCAATGAATGCGGGGATGGAGTCAAGCTAGCGACTCGGGAATCAAAAACAGTAGCACGCCATATGGGTTTTCACCCATATTTCTGACTTCTTTCTACTTTCTACCACTCTAGTGTGGGGGAGTTGCCCCCCGCTGTTGTATATAAGTTTCAAAAAAAAAAAAAAAAATCCAAATAATGGCCGTAGTATTTCCCTTTTACGTTCTATGTTTCGGCATAACCGCCGGTACTTTGAATATTGAGGGCAATATTCATTTCTAGTGTGGGGGGGAATTCTCACGAATTTTATCATGTAATTATACCACCCAATTCCCCCATTTTTGGCCAAAATTTTTTTTTGGAGTAAGTGTTTTGCACTTACTCAGCTTACGGTTATCAGTCCGCCATGTCTAATAAACAAAAGGATTGGATAATCCAGGAGCAAACGGCTCTTGGTAAAGATATCTCAAATCCGTTGACGGCTTGCAATTTGCCCAAAATTGTATGGTGTTCAGCTCACCATATCTTTAATTAGTGAAAAGTTGGCTAGCCCGCAAGTTTATGGCTTGTGGTAAAGGCAGTTGGAAAGCCATAATTGGTAATCAGCTCACCAAAGATATTTTATCTAAGAGTTGGCTAGTCCAGAAGCAAACGGCTTCTGGTAAAGACAAATCAAATCCGTTGGAAGCTGGTGATTTGCTCAAAATCATTTGGTTATCAGTGTACCAAGGTTCTTACTTGAACTGAAACATTTGGCTACTCCAGAAGTAATGCCTTTTGGTAAAGAGATTCAAATCCATTAAGTTTTTCTCAAAAGATTGCTAGGGACTAGCAATAGTTTAGTGTGGGGGATTGATGAGTGTGTAAATACTCATCATTTTTGGTCAAATCTGAACTGCAAAACATTTAAAAATGCTCAGAAATGCATCAAAATACTAAAAATATCTCAAAATTGCATTTTATATGTTTCAGATGCAAAATGTTTAAAATCAGATGAAAAATGAGCTAAGTTTGCATAATTGGCAGTTTCAGTCCCCCAAGTTTCAAAAGTTGTCAGAAATAGTCCCTGAGCACTTATTTTAAAAGAAAAATCACCAAAGGTCCTTTTTAAATCATAACTTGTCATAATTAGTCCTTTGGTGAAAAATGTCAAAAGTTTTGAGAAATTACAAGTTTAGTCCTTTGAGTTTCAAAATTGGCAAAAATAGTCCTTAGAAGTTTGAAAATGTCCATTATAGTCCTCGTACTATTGAAACTTGTCATTTTTGGTCCCTTGGAAAAACTTTGGAAAATGGCAGATTTGGTCCTCCAACTTTCAGAAATTGCAAAATGGTCCTTGTATTCACAAACCAAATACCTTGGACCTTGACCCTTTGATTGGACCATGAACCCCCTGCCAATATACACCCTTGTGACCCCCCCTGTTTTGACCCCTTCCACAATAATAGACCCCCGGTCAAACCCAGTCAAACAAGCCACCCTTTCCCTCTTTTTTCCTTCTCCTTCAACCACTGCCTGCAACTCTCACTGCCCCCTATCCTTCCAGCTCAACCCTCACCTTTCCATGTCCCCTCCACCTCCACCAAACAACAAATGCATTAAATGCTTTTCCCCCCACCCTCCTTGCACTCAACCCCCAGCTGTTAAATCCACTTTCCCTCCAAAAAGCCATCTATGGCTAATATCCACTCAAGTAATCCAATGGCCAAGAATTCAAGTGGGATTTGTTCAGAGGTCAAGTGGGAGGACATTTGCTATAAAAAGGAGGAAGAAGAGAGAGTGAAGGGAGTAGTTATTAGTTTTAAATTTCCTATATGTCGTTTTTAATATAAATGTTTTAGTTTAAGTCAAAAAATTGTAATCTCAGTTTCTATGTATTAAACTTAAGTTGGATAATCTTTGTAATGTGCTTTTAAGTATCAATTCAAGGTTATATTAACATTTCAAGTTTTTATGCTCACTGTCATAAAATTCAGTTTCAAGCTCTTATGTTCAAGCTTTTAGTAGCTTATTTTTAAATCCAAATAAGCTTATTTAAGCTACTTATAGCTTTTGGAAAGCTTATATCTCAAGTGCAAGCAATCTTGGTATCCGGTCAACAAAAGTCAAACTGTATTGAATTTTGGTTCAAGCAGTCATGGAAATGGTTTGGGTTGATGCAGTGTTGAATATGGGTTGATAATTGGTTTAGGATAGTGGTTACTTGTGGTGTTTGGCAAGCCATTGTGGCTAGGACTTTTGTAAGTGTTGGAATACTCTTTGATTACTGCCATTATTGCATTAATAATGAAGTAGCTATTTGATAATTGTAGTATTGTTATCTGCATCATATAGGTAGTTTAGATCTGTTCTAGTATAAATCATAGCTTGGATTTGTCATTTAGGTAGAATCAATTGCAATCAGTGTCTTAAAGTGGTGTTTGGATCAGGTGTTCAAGCCTGTGTATGAGGTTTGTTCATTGGCCAAAATCTGTGGTTTGAGGTTTATATAGGATAGATAAGTTCATTGCAGTCATCAAATCTCATTTGTGTACCATCAAAGTCAAAATCCTCATAAATCTGTTTTCATTTTCATAACTGTTGGAAATTTGAAAATCAAAAGTTTGATTTGTGCTTAGATATCAGTAGAGTAGCTTAATATAGCTTTACTTTAGCTTAAAACATCAATCTCAGTCCATAAATTGGTTTTAAATCTCACAAAAGTCAAAGCTCTCAAATCTGTCAAAAGTCAAAAGTTATAATATCTATTTTTCACCCAACCTAAGTGGATTTTTAGAGGATTCAATTCTGGTTCAAATTCAGTAAAACTTTGGGTTTAAAAACTTCAGTTGGTCAAGAATTGAAATGTGATTTTTGGAAATTTTTTGTAAGTCTTTATAAGCTCCAAAACAGCTTGTCAATTTGGTCATAAGTCCCCTGTGCACTGACTCAGTGTATACTGAGTGTGCACAGGTGGTGTGCAGAGCTTGTCACAAGCTCATTAGAGCTTATCTTGGTCTGAATTTTGGTTTTTAAGTAGCTAGCCAGGTCCACTTTAGGTTCCAACATCTGGTTTTGAGTTTCAGCTTATTTGAGTAGCTTAATTTCAAGCTACAAAGTGGTAGTTAAAAACTGTTTAGCATTTGATTTTCCAATACATCAAATCATGGCAGTTAGCACTTAAGAGGTTTAGGATAGTGGTAATTAGTTGATTTTGAGTAGTTTTAGCATATTATAGCTTCTGTGATCATCTGGTTCTCTGTTGTGGCCTTTAGCTTATTTTGAGTGCTTATTTATAAGCACTCTTCACTGCAGCCTCATATTCCTTCATATAAGCCACTATTTTTATATTTTTCATAGACTCAGAATATAAATTTAGACTTTTCCTGAATTTTTCATATTTTTCTAGCACTGTTTGCTATTTTTCCTCATTTAAAACAGTTTTTAGGCAATTTTAATTAGCTTTTAATACAATTAAATCAGAAAAACTTCAAAAAAATAAGTTTTCAATTTTCCTAGGTTAAGATAAATATAAAAAGCAAAAAAATAATTTTTCCAGATTTTTCTTAGTTAAATTTGTAATTTTTATCCATTTAATTAGTTTCAAATAGTTTTTAATTCATAGAAAATAGAAAAATAATCAGAAAAATACAAAATCAGTTTTGAAAATTCTCTTTAGTTATTTTAGATTTTTCTATGTCATAATTTCATTTTTCTAGCTTTATTTCATATTTTCTTATATTTTAGGGTATTATTAAATAGGTAAAAATAGTTTTTAATTAATAATAATTAAATAAATAGTAATAAAAATAATTTTCTTTTTCTCAAAATTTTCTCTTATAATTAGGTTTGTAAAAATGTCCTTTTTATATTTTTAGGATTAATATTGTTTCAGTTTCACATTTTCTTTTGCACGTTACGTAGCTTTTAATTTAAATTTATAAAGGAAAAATCAAAAACATCAGTTTAAATATAGTGATAGCGTTTATTTAATATAATTTATCTTTTTAATATTCTTTCATATTTCCTTTATCATTTAGTATCAATCATACTCCTTTTCCCGTTCAAATTCTCCCGATCACTATTCGTTTGATTATTCAGTGCACAGCTCGTTGGGACTTAACGACCTGGGGAAACACTAAACTCTCCTGGACTTCATTGCATTGGTGTCTGAGCTGTTTGAAGTTTATTACGGTTAACCATTCACAAGTGGTTAGCTTGTGTGATAAAACTTGACGGTTTGGGAGCCGATCACATATATATATATATATATATACATATATATATATATACATATAAATATATATACACATATATATATGTACATATATATATATATATATATATATATATATATATATATATATATATATATATATATATATATGTATATGTATATATATATGTACATATATATATATATACATATATATATATATATACATAATATATATACATATACATATATATATATATATATATATATATATATATATATATATATATATATATATATGTACTATATATATATATATATATATATATATATATATATATATATATATATATATATATATATATATGTATATATATATATATGTATATATATATATATGTATATATATATATGTACATATATATATATATATATATATGTATATATATATATATATATATATATATATATATATATATATATATATATGAATATATACTAGTTTTCGAAGTCCGCCCAATGGGCGGGCATGACTTATAATTATTTGTTTGTTGTTTTTTGTTAAATGAAATTCATTATTTAGAATTTTCAAACAATATTATAAAACAATTGTCTTTTGGTTTTTAGTTGTTGGTATTTTTTTTTGGTTAAGAATTATAAATAATTGTATAGTTTGCGTGGATATAAATTATAAAAACATACAAACTATAAGTAACTAAGTTTAGTGTAATACATATAAAAGATAATGAAACAATTAAATAATATAAGTATACCGGTTTTTGCAGAAACAAACCAATCTGGGACAATGTTTGATCTTAACTTTTATTAATCGTAATAGCGAAATAAAAAAATGGATGATCATTTTATTCATATACAAAATAAAATTTCTTTGTACACGGCATTTGTTGTGAAGTTCGTGTAACACTTAAAAACTTGCAAATGCACACAAACTATGAACATATATTAGGATAGTTTTAATAGAAAACAAAGAACAACATATATTAGGTATGAAATATATTTTTTTTGTATGTTAGGATGCTTAATTTTTAAGATGATTCCACCAAATATTTTGTATGTATACAATATATGATACAAACTAAATATATTTTAAAAAATGTTTATCTTTTTTATGAAACTAAATAATTTAGAAATGACAACATTATTTAAAAGTTTGTATTTAAAACATTTGTTACGTATTAATTTTTTTAATTTGATTTAAGTATGGAAAAAAATAGGCTTATATATTGCTAAAATGATATCTTGAGACTGAAATTGAAGGATTTAAGTTGCTTTTCAAAAGCAATAAATAATCCAATAACCAATCCCAAACACGCTTTAATTCTTATAATATGTTAACTTATGGGTCATTTAAATGAAAATTCTTAAAAAAACAGAGCCTTTAAAAGAACTCCAATTACATCTAATGAAAAAAGTATATAAAGAACTAACCTTAGTGAATTATAAAGATACCTGACCTGTATGCACTGGCCAAAAGGTTCAAACTCATCAAATAAATGGCTTGGGGTTCTATGTAAAGAAATTTATGAGTTCATCATGGATGCATCGTTTCCCAATACTCTTCAAAGACTACGTAACGTTTATTTCCACAATCATTTTTTAGTCCTGCACACATAAAACCAATCTTGATACTACTATTTTAGCTGAGTATCTACTTCAGCTCGCTACTGTAAGTATTTACAGGTGCTCACTAACTTTATCACTGATGCAAACATCCCCTAAACAGAATATCCTATGTGGAAAACTAGAAGGGGGGGTTGAATAGTTTTACCAATTTAAAAACTTCCTTTTAAATATTTGGATCGACTTATGTCAATCTATTTGATTGTTTATGTTGGACATTGATAGATAGATATATAAACATATAATGAAAGATAAAGAGTAAGAAGCACATCACCACGACACAAGTTATTTATAGTGGTTCGGCTACAAGGACACCTTCCTTGCCCTACTCCACTCCCCGAGTCACCTACTCGAGAGTTCGTAAGCACTACACCAACTCCTTATGGCGGAGAAGCCTTCACAACGTCGCTTAACCTTTTTCCGGTACAAAGCTAAATACCGAGTTCTTTCACACCAAGGCGAACCACACCTAACACAACGTCGCCTACCCTTTATACGGTGCTAGGCTAACCACCGAGTTCTTTCACACCTTAGGAGAACTAATCCTATCACAACGTCGCCTACCCTTTATTAGGTACTAGGCTAAGCACCTAGTTCCATTACGGAGGAACTACTACCCTTCACGACACAACACCTATTATCAAGGAGATCTACTCCTTGTTACAACACCATCAAGGATATCACCATCCTTGTGAATAAATAAACACTTATATGTATAACGATGCACCTCATCGATTATACGACCTAAGCATTCTTCTCAAATGCTACTTGATTTGATTCTTCGGCATCCTTCACTAATGCCTTTGACACAACGCTTGGCATCCTTCACTAATGCCTTCGTCTTGACACCTTAAGCATTCTTCACTAATGCTTTTACGCGGATGATCAGCATCTTTCACTAATGCTTTCATCTTGACACTTTCGGCATTCTTCACTAATGCCTTCAACCCAACATCTATGGAGAAAGGGAGAACTATCAACAAGAGAATCTTCGTTGTCTTGATGATGACGAAGCATGGCAACTCATGGACTTGAGCTTGCACGTCTTCAAGATGTGGTGATCTTTCCTCTAATAGGAATCTACAAGATCACACAAAAACAAAAGAGAAAAGCTACATAGATCTCTTGGATCTGAGGTTAGAGGGTTAGAATACTTGGGGAAAGTATGTGTGTAAAGGGATGAATAGAAAGGAAGAAATGGCTCTCTATTTATAGAGGAAATTCACTACTGTATCCCCGGATCCCACGGATCCCTTCCACTTGGGATCCGGCTAGCACAAAGCCAGGGATCCGTGGTCCGCTCCTCTTTGCCCATGGGTATTTTGGGTTATGGGTCATGGGTCATGGGTTATGGGTTGATCCATGGTTTTCAATCTAGATTCAATGTACCTTAAGGATACATTGAACTTGTGTAAGTGGTATATATAAAACCATGGGTTATGGGTCAAAAACCATTTGCTAGTTTTCATCTTTTTAGTATATGCTTACTTTTACCCATTTTAGTATATACTTGTTTTTACCCATTTTAGTGTACTTAATATAAGTATGTATTAACCCAATATGTAAACACTAGTTGTTGTACATATGTATCTAACTCATAGAGTTACTTAAACTTGTTAAGCCAATATGTAAATACTAGTTGTTGTACATGTGTATCTAAAATATAAAATCACTTAATCTTGTTATAGTGTTTTATGTGAAAACGTAAGTGTGTTATAAAACTATTAGTTCAAACCATTTACGTATTTTATTTGTTTCGTTAATATGATTTTACTTTTGTTATCTACAAAACATTAGAAGATCGTAAAATATAAATAAACGTTTTTACGGCTTATTTGTATTAACAATCTCCCCCTTTTTGTTGATGACAAAACATAAAATTATTTTAAGGAAAAGCTAAAATTCGTAAATGTTTGAATTTGTAGTTTTTACTTTCTTCTCCCCCTTTTTGTCGAAACAAAAAGTGTTTGAAGAAACTAACACAATTTTTATAAGAAAAATCTTAAAAGATGTAATGAGAGCAAGTGACGGGAGTGGTACTCGTCTTAACTCCCCCTTGACGAGTCCATCCCTTTGAGAAAGGGCGTCAAGGACATAATGTAAAATAAGCTACTTGTGTTTGCAATTAATTTTGCAAATGGTTCGTCTAAGTGACGAAAAAGTGCTCCCCCTCGAATATTGCAAAGTTGCAATGGGGTATCATGAAGTGTAATCCAAAAATGGATTAAATTGCAAATGATTTTGCAATATTGTTTGACACTAAGCTTCCCCTAGCTTTTTGTGATGTCAAAAACTTCATGTGTTATTTTGAAAATCTACAAAGTAAAGGTTAGAAAAACAAGAGTATAGTGCATAATTTCCTGCAAAAGAGACTCAAGTTAGTAGAAATTTGTGCTTCTATACCACGGATTCCACGGTTCCCTTCAAGGAGGGATCCGTCTAGTTAACAGGAAGGGATCCGGCTATCTGTCACAGTTTCTTCAGCAGTGAAGAAATGTCAATGTACAATAACACAAGCACAACACATATAATAATCATGACATAAAAGTATTCATTCAATAAAACAAGAGATACACAACCAAATCTCTAAAAACTAAGAGAATGAACTTTAGCCATATTAGTACTACCAATACTAATCTTAATTCGGGATATAGAAAGTGACAATGTGCTTAAGTCTAGGGATGGGTGGACTTGTTGAATTGATCCAACTTTGCAAGAAGATGATTGAACATGAAATGTATCTCATTTCGTACTTCTTGAACAAGTCCTTGAGTTTTTAGACAATTTGGGCAAGTATTGTCTTGGTTTGGCCCCGAAGGAAAAAGGATGTTTTGAGCGGGCTCAATGTGTGTTTGAGGGTCTTCATTTTGAGAAATAGGTAGAGGTTCTAAAAATGAGGGTGGTAATGGAGCTTCTTCCATATGATCAAGGTTGTTCTTTGTTTCCCATGATGGGCTAGTTGGTGTTGTAGGTGGTTCCCGATTCAATGAAAAGGTTGGTGAATGGGAGGTTCTTGGTGATGAATGAAACAATGAATATATGTTTGGATGCGGAAGAGGCTCATTCAATGAGTGTAGTCCATTCTCAATGAATGAAGGTTTTGAAGGCTTGCTAGAACTATCCATGTTAGGTTTGGAACTAGATGATCCCTTTTCTAGTTGGAAGGATTTGATGCTAATCCTTGCGGTTCTCTTAGCTTTTGTTGGATGGGTTTGGTGAGGTGAGATTCTAGAGTCATTATCTCTAATAGGGGATGTTTCGGTGGATGAAATTTCATGGATCATTTGACCCTTTCTTTTGGATGATCCTATGTTTGAGGAGTTGTTGCTAAGAGCTTTAGTCATGGTGATGAAGGTGCTAATGTGAGCTTCAAATTTCTGATTCTTTTGAGATGTGATTAAGAGTGGTGACTTAGTCCTAAGGTGTGTTTGGTTATAAAGGAAAATTTTGAAATAGGAAATTAAATCCTTGACCACTTAGAGGATTAGGCATGCTCTTGAGATTTTGATCAGCTCTAGGAAGGTAATTAATGAATGCTTAAAGTTGGTTAGAGAAAAAGATAACTTGAATTTGAATTAAGGAGGCTAATCGTTATTCTTTCTGTATGTACGGATCCCGCGGATCCCTCTCAGTAGGGATCCGCCTGGTTATAGACCAGGGATCCGGCAATCAGACAGGTTCTAAGTGAAGTCATCATGCTTTTGTAAGGTTTCAAGTGATGGATTACGAGGTTTTGACTTAACTTTGAAGTTTATAGTTGTTGGATATCTCAAATCCTCAACCATAACAAGTAATGGTACCTAATGATGGTTAGACTAAGAACACTTACCTTGGGTAATCTAACAATTTATTAGTCAAGGTTTCCTTTCAATATGTTGTGACAAAAATGATGATACTAAGTCCTAAAAAGTCAGATGATGTCCTATAATGGATTCACTAAAATTTATAAAAAATAAAAAGAAACTTATTTTTGGCTCTAATTTTGAGTCAAAGGAGATTGAGATCAATTTGTTAAAATTGAAGGACATATCAACCTAAGTGCTATCAAATGTGATGGATAATGTGCGAGTGTTGGAGTGGAATAATGGTGAGTTTTGACTAGTTGGAAGTGTTCTAGTGGACTATTTTGATGAAGCTAAATCTGTTTCCCACATCAGTTGCATACGGATCCTGCGGTTCCCTTAAGGGAGGGATCTGGCCAGTAGAAAATCTGGGATCCGCCAATCTGTAGATCAGAAGGTTTGCAGAAAATGTGCAGCTTATGCATATTATGGAAAATGCTTTTCTTAGTTGTTTCTAAGTAGACTAAGGGCAAGAACATAACTAATAATACTTGTATCAAAGTGGGAAACACTCGAGTTCCTAGAATGAGTGACGACGACCATACCAAGAGGTCGTAAAATCTCATTTTCAAATACCTAAGCTAGAAAGTTTAGTGCCAAGATACGGCAATACCTACATACTACAAGCATAGTTAAAGTTGTTTACAAACCATTGTTTCGAAATTGTTCATCAAGTACTTAAGCTTTTGGACTTTACCTTTCTTCACTTCTTCACCCGTCCTTTATCAAACCATCTTCACTTCTTCTTCCTCAAGAAATTGGCGAAGCATTTGAAGATTCCCTTGGTTTGTTGCCATTCGGGTGATTCATTGGGGATGTTTGGCAATTGGTTAATGTAGTCAAAAGGGTCAAGATCAATATTCTCAAGTGGGTTGCTACTACTCCCTTCACCTTCACCTTCTTCTTGCCTCTCCCTTTCGTCCGAGGAATCCGTAGGTGGATGTGGCCTTTTGCCTTCTACCATGAACCTCATTGTTCTACCCTCGGTTAGTGGAACCATGACCTTATTGCAAAAGTTATGATCAAGGGATTGTGGGGAAGGATCTAATGCAAAGATGAATTTGGCAAGACGGGTTAGAAGCATTGCATACGGGAGTACCATCTTGTCCATGCTTCTCACACTTGCCATTCTTTTGACCATGTAGTAGGCAAGGTTGAATCTAGTATTGGTCACTAGACAATATATCATGAAGCTTAGGCAAGCATTGGGGTGATCCTTGTTTCCTACTAGACATACCACATTTTCTCTTATCACAACTTCCCATTTCTTATATAACCCATACATTTCAGAAAGCTCCATTTGAAAAGGATCCATATAGATCACTTTTGACTTTCTTGTGACTCTTGATGGTGATGCTCTTGGCACAAATACGGTGTCCCTCACCGTGGTTGCTTCTGGAATCAAAGTGTGGTAGATATCATGGTGATCAACCATTGTGTGTAGTTGTTCCAAAGACCATTCATTTGAGTACATACAAATGCCATCATATGTAACCCCTAGAATTCTTCCAAGCTCCACAAGTGAAAGAGTGTACTTATGTCCATTAATGGTAAATTCAATTGAGATGGACCCATCATCATTTCTAATTATACCCATAGTCTTGTAAAACTCAAGCACAAAGACCGGGCAAATTTGCTCGTTTATATCCAATAAACAATTAAACCCAATAGTTCCAAATACTTCCCTCATGTCGGTATTTGCAAGAAATGATGGATCAACAACTCTACCTTCATGAAAGAGTCTCCTTTCAAGTAACTTAAAAGCTTTCCTATCGTCCGGACTTAATCCATTTTGCCTATGGTACATGGGAATGTAGTGAGAGGTGTCTTGGTAATGTTGTTGCTTGTTGCTTGGCATGATGTTCCTAAACAATGTAACCACAATGTGGTGTTAATGGTGAATAGTAACCTAGAGGGTTTCATCACAATTATGCTCTCATCATCTTTGTTGGGTTCAAGAGATGTGTTTAATTTGTATTAACAATGTTAAATCTTTGATTTAGATTATCTTAGAAAACAATGTGATAAAAAATAATGGTAAACCCATTTGAACCCAACTCTTAAAGATGAAGTAATTGTAATTCTAAGAATCAAGGAATTAGATTAACAATGTAGTGAAGTTTAAACTTACACACGTGATTGTTAGGCTTGATAAAAATGATCAATTAGCTCCTATAAACAGTAACATAGTTTTTGTTTGTGAGTCTGTGAAATGAGTGATGATGAAACATCCACAGTGATCATTTTTAGCTTATAATGTCTTCTGTTGCACGGATCCCGCGGATCCCTCTCATTTGGGATCCGTCTAGTATAAACTTAGGGATCCGGCATGACAGTAAAAGTCAGCTCAAGAAAATCCTTGATAACTTTGGTTTGGGAGTTCTAAGATACCTAGTATTTAGGTGTTAATGTTCTAAAACTTGTGGTTTGAGGTTTTGATGATTAAATGCTATTCCTATTTAGACAAGGTTCCTTTTTTAAGAATTAGTCGTGATTCTTGGGAAGCTTTTCAAATATTATAATAAAATCCCATTTTATTATAATATAAGAAGTTTCACATGGATATTTATTGATGTGCATGAGATGTCAATAAATCCTTTGTGGTGAATAATGATTGATGTTATCATATAACTAGATATCATTATTATGAGTTGGTAATAAAGTCTACAAAACAAAATCGGAGAAAATAAAAAAAATACTATAAAAGAATAATTACTAGAATTATTATTACTAAGACATGCAATCAAAATACTAATAACAAATAAAGATAAGTAATCAAAGATCATACCTTTGCCAAATATTCTTTTAAAGAAAAGACATATTTAGATGTTTCTTGGAATCTCCAGATTAATGTTGTAAGGATACTTAAACATTCTTTTTGCGAGAGGAACAATTGAGATGAATTCTTCATGATGTTTTTGGTAGTTCCAAATCCAAGTATGGATAATGCTTAAAAAACATGTTAGAGCATTCCATCATTGTCCAGCAATAAACAGTAATTTTTTTTTTTTTTTAAATTATGACAAAAATAACCATTCTTTGTAGTTTTCAAACATACATGGATCGTATCAAGTTTTTAAAGTACAACATACTCTAAGAAACTTGGTAACGAAGCTCTGATGCCAATTGTGGAAAACTAGAAGGGAGGGGTTGAATAGTTTTACCAATTTAAAAACTTCCTTTTAAATATTTGGATCGACTTATGTCAATCTATTTGATTGTTTATGTTGGACGTTGATAGATAGATATATAAACATATAATGAAAGATAAAGAGTAAGAAGCACATCACCACGACACAAGTTATTTATAGTGGTTCGGCTACAAGGACACCTTCCTTGCCCTACTCCACTCCCCGAGTCACCTACTCGAGAGTTCGTAAGCACTACACCAACTCCTTATGGCGGAGAAGCCTTCACAACGTCGCTTAACCTTTTTCCGGTACAAAGCTAAATACCGAGTTCTTTTACACCAAGGCGAACCACACCTAACACAACGTCGCCTACCCTTTATACGGTGCTAGGCTAACCACCGAGTTCTTTCACACCTTAGGAGAACTAATCCTATCACAACGTCGCCTACCCTTTATTAGGTACTAGGCTAAGCACCTAGTTCCATTATGGAGGAACTACTACCCTTCACGACACAACACCTATTATCAAGGAGATCTACTCCTTGTTACAACACCATCAAGGATATCACCATCCTTGTGAATAAATAAACACTAATATGTATAACGATGCACCTCAACAATTATACGACCTAAGCATTCTTCTCAAATGCTACTTGATTTGATTCTTCGGCATCCTTCACTAATGCCTTTGACACAACGCTTGGCATCCTTCACTAATGCCTTCGTCTTGACACCTTAAGCATTCTTCACTAATGCTTTTACGTGGATGATCAGCCTCTTTCACTAATGCTTTCATCTTGACACTTTCGGCATTCTTCACTAATGCCTTCAACCCAACATCTATGGAGAAAGGAAGAACTATCAACAAGATAATCTTCGTTGTCTTGATGATGACGAAGCATGGCAACTCATGGACTTGAGCTTGCACGTCTTCAAGATGTGGTGATCTTTCCTCTAATACGAATCTACAAGATCACACAAAAATAAAAGAGAAAAGCTACATAGATCTCTTGGATCTGAGGTTAGAGGGTTAGAATACTTGGGGAAAGTATGTGTGTAAAGGAATGAATAGAAAGGAAGAAATGGCTCTCTATTTATAGAGGAAATTCACTACTGTATCCCCGGATCCCACGGATCCCTTCCACTTGGGATCCGGCTAGCACAAAGCCAGGGATCCGTGGTCCGCTCCTCTTTGCCCATGGGTATTTTGGGTTATGGGTCATGGGTCATGGGTTATGGATTGATCCATGGTTTTCAATCTAGATACAATGTACCTTAAGGATACATTGAACTTGTGTAAGTGGTATATATAAAACCATGGGTTATGGGTCAAAAACCATTTGCTAGTTTTTATCTTTTTAGTATATACTTACTTTTACCCATTTTAGTATATACTTGTTTTTACCCATTTTAGTGTACTTAATATAAGTATGTATTAACCCAATATGTAAACACTAGTTGTTGTACATATGTATCTAACTCATAGAGTTACTTAAACTTGTTAAGCCAATATGTAAATACTAGTTGTTGTACATGTGTATCTAAAATATAAAATCACTTAATCTTGTTATAGTGTTTTATGTGAAAACGTAAGTGTGTTATAAAACTATTAGTTCAAACCATTTACGTATTTTATTTGTTTCGTTAATATGATTTTACTTTTGTTATCGACAAAACATTAGAAAATCGTAAAATATAAATAAACGTTTTTACGGCTTATTTGTATTAACATCCTATATAGTTTGTTATCAGTAGGGTTACTAATATATAAGAACCTCGATGCTAATAGCTTTGATATATATTTTAGGACTAATGATCACTATTTTTCCTTAATATTTAATAAGTTCTAAAAAATACCATAACAATTTGGCGCAACATAAAACCAACGAACGATTATATTATTTTGATCATTGTTATTATGACAATCATCTTTGAGCAGAATATTCCTCCCCAAACACATGTTCTTGATGCAAATTAGAAGCATAAAAAAATTCCATTGATCAATATTTGATGTATTGTTGGGAATTATGTGAAAGTTTGATTATGCTGAACTTAATGCCGAAGTGTTTCTACTGAAGTGAAGTGGATTCTGCCGAAGACTTATTCTGCTGAAGAATAATAGTGATTAGTTTGATTCTGCGGAAGTGTTTATTCCGTGTTTAGTTTATTTAGTGTGGATATACATGAGCTTTATTAGGAAGTGATTGTGTATATCTTATTTAGTTTTATGATTATACGTTTCTTGGAAAACGGTTTAGCGATATTGTTTAGGGTTCCTTATCTATAAAAGGAACACATTAGAAAGGTTTATGTACCGATTGGAAAAACTCAGTTTTAGTTAATATAAAGATCCATAGAGGATCAAGAAGTTCTTAGTTATTTGTTACTTGTGTTTATATTCCGCTGATAAACATTAGTAGTAGAGATTGTCTTTTATGGTGCTTGTGATTACATAGGCATACATAACGATCCACGAGCTCAAGATCTGTCAAGGTCTGTGTCTGTTTATATTCCTTATCTGTCAAGGTCTTAGTTAATATCACTGATGGATTTAGTAAATTTTGTTGGGTATTCTTTCTAAGGACCAAAGATGAAACATCTGAAATATTGAAAGACTTCATTACCCTTATTGAGAATCAGTTGAACAAAAAGGTGAAAGGAATTAGGTGTGATAATGGTACAGAGTTCAAAAATGCCATTCTGATAGAACTCTGCAGGTTAAAGGGAATAAAAAGGGACTATAGCACTCCAAGAACCCCTCAACAAAATGGGGTGGCAGAAAGAAAAAATAGAACCTTAATAGAAGCTGCAAGATCAATGCTGGCAGACTCTAAACTTCCTACCATGTTTTGGACTGAGGCTGTTGGTACAGCTTGTTATGTACTCAATAGAGTGTCCATTACTAGACCACATCTTAAAACACCATATGAACTTCTCTTTGGAAAAGTTCCTGTTATTCATTACCTTAAACCGTTTGGCTGTCAGGTGACAATTCTGAATACCAGTGATCCCTTGGGCAAATTTGATGAGAAAGCTGATGATGGTTACATTGTGGGATATTCTGCTCATAGTAAGGCATACAGGGTTTACAATGTATCTGCAAAGAAGATTGAGGAGACATTGAATCTGAGGTATCTTGAAGACAAGCCTAATGTTCAAGGCCAGGGTCATGTTTGGTCATTTGATCTTGACTACTTGACTGATTACTTGGGTTATGCTAGACATAAGGCTGATCAAAATGCAGATTCTGAAGCATCTCCAACTCCTAATACAGACACTTTGGATGCTCATTCTGACAGTGGGTCTGATGATGAACAACCCATTGTAGTGCCTTCCTTCTCTCCTAACAATTTTGTAGGTGACACTTCTAAAGATTATACTGATGTGGGTGAAGATGAATTCTATTATGCTGAAGACCTTGCAAGACTGAAGAAACAAGAGTATGCAGCCAATTTAGATGCTGAGAGGAATGTTGAAAATAGTACAAATGAAGCTCTCGGCAGAAACTTCAATTCTGCTGAAGAAAGTTCTGTTTCTCCTCACTTCTCCAATTCGGCTGAAAGACATGGTGACACTTCTCCTAGTTTTACTAAAGTGTCAACAGATTTTGGTGAACCTTATACAAGGTTTCCAAAACCTTCAGATCTTGGTCATCATCAACCTAGAGCAGGCATCTTCAACACACCTTCCTATGATACTGACTTTGAACCTACAGTGACTAATCTTGATTCTTCCATTGATGTCAACACCATCACTACTACAAGGATCAACAATGTTCATCCACAGTCTAATATTATTGGTGATCCTAATGCACCTGTTAGAACAAGAGGTACTGTGGCGCGTTCTAAATATGGACAGGTGGCTTTTGTCTCTTATGTTTCGAATCAGCAGAGAGACAATCACACAGACTATCAACATTGTCTGTTTGCTTGTTTTCTCTCACAAGTGGAACCAACCAGTGTTACTCAGGCTCTTGAAGACTCAAGTTGGCTTGAAGCAATGCAGGATGAGATGCAACAATTTCAAAATCAACAGGTTTGGATATTGGTACCACTACCTGATGGTAAGTATGCTATTGGGACAAAATGGATTCTGAAAAATAAGAGAGATGCTAGAGGTGTTGTCATTAAAAACAAAGCCAGATTAGTTGCACAGGGTTATAGACAAGAGGAGGGGATAGATTATGATGAAGTGTTTGCACCAGTGGCAAGAGTTGAGGCTATACGGATTTTCTTAGCTTATGCATCCTATATGGGCTTTATGGTCTATCAAATGGATGTTAAAGGAGCCTTCTTGTATGGTGAAATTGAAGAGGAGGTGTATGTCACTCAACCTAAAGGATTTGAAGATCCAGATCATCCTAATCATGTGTATAAGGTGGTCAAAGCTCTCTATGGACTACATCAGGCACCCAGAGCCTGGTATGCTAGGCTCTCTACATTTCTGCTGAAACATGGTTACAGAAGAGGTGCAATTGATAAGACTCTTTTCCTAAAGAAGAATTCCACTGACATTATTCTTGTGCAAGTGAATGTGGATGACATTATCTTTGGATCCACAAAGGAAGCTTGGTGCAGGGAGTTTGAGGAGCTTATGAAGGGAGAGTTTCAGATGAGTGCAATGGGAGAGATGACTTTCTTTTTGGGTCTTCAAGTTCAGCAGAAACCTGATGGTATCTTTATCAGTCAGGACAAATATGTGAGGGACATCTTGAAGAAGTTTGGTATGGAGGGTGTAAGGACTGCTACTACACCTTATGAAGCTCCAAAGTCAAAGACCAATAATGAAGCTGATCCACCTGTGAATGTTCATTTGTACAGGTCTATGATTGGGTCTTTGATGTACTTAACAGCTTCCAGGCCTGATATTACTTATGCTGTGAGTGTTTGTTCGCGACATCAAGTTACTCCACTGACTTCCCATCTCAATGCTGTTAAGAAGATCTTTAAGTACCTTAAAGGCCAACCTTTTCTAGGTCTTTGGTACCCAAAAGAGTCTCCTTTTAAGTTGGAAGCTTATAGTGATAGTGACTATGCTGGTGCTAATCTGGATAGGAGGTCCACCACTGGAGGTTGCCAATTCCTTGGAAAGAGATTGATTTCTTGGCAATGCAAGAAACAAACTATTGTGGCTACCTCATCTACTGAAGCAGAGTATGTGGCTGCTGCTAATTGCTGTGGACAGGTTCTTTGGATTCAAAATCAGTTGTTGGATTATGGGTATAATTTCATGAATACAACAATTTTTATTGATAATCAAAGTACCATATGCATTGTTAAAAATCCAGTTTTTCACAGTCGAACAAAACATATTGAAATCAGGCACCACTTTATAAGAGATGCATATGATAAAAATTTGATAAATGTGGTCAAAATTCATTCTGATGATAATGTGGCAGATCTGTTAACAAAGGCTTTTGAAGGACCAAGGTTTCAACACCTTGTGGTCCATATTTGCATGCTTAACCCTTAACTGCAAAGTTTAAGGGGAGGCATAGGCCTCAGGGGAGGCATATGCCTCAGGGGAGGATTTGTGTATAACTTTGCATTTTGCTATGTAATTTTGTATGTTTGATAGATTTTAACTAACTCTAACCTGCTAATGTAATTTTAGTGTGTTTCTTTGTTGGTTTGTGTATGTTTCTGTGTTTGTTTTGCAGAATGGTTGTCTCTGATTTGTTGAGATATGGTCAAGAAAGCTTAAGCTGGTTTCCACTGAATTGATTGTGCTGAAGTGTGTTATTTGTTTCCTCTGAAGTTGAAGTACTGAAGTTATATGATTCAATCAAAAGAAGTACAGAAGCAAATAGATCATTCATTCATTCAAGATACAGTTTACAGCTTACAGATTACAGAGTACTAGCAACATCAAAAGCATCTACATGATCTAATAGTTCTAATCTATTACATATCATCTATTCCAACATCTAAAGATGAGCACGATGAGTATGGCTGCTCACATCTTTCACACTAATAGCTGTTGGATATGCACGATCGCTCACATCTTTTGGCACTATATGATGGATATGCTGGTGTGATAAGCATAACCAACTCTAACAGATGCTAAGGATCAAAATGGAGAGGATGGATTGATGCAAACGAAGAAGCTGAAGTTGATTGTGGTAGAGAGATGAGAAGGAAAGATTTTCATTTATGCATCATCTACTCTTTCAATCATACATCAACTTACATCATTTTCCTTTTTCCGTTCCTCGATACGATATGTGATGATGTACCAAAACATGATGCAGAAAGACCAAGCACCACCTTTCTTCCCATAGGAAGTGGGGGATTTTTGGCTCGTGGCCTTCGTTGAGGCCTAGGTGCTGAGGGTTGGGAGTAAGATGTTCCCTCATTATAGGATTCATCAGAATCTTCAGCAGATACACTTGATTTCTCAACACTTTCATCTTCTGATGAGGAGAGAAAAGGTGACTTCTTTGGTAGTGGATATGGTTTTGGAAAGTAGTGAAACCATGAATTGGTATCTTCACTAGATGATGAGGATGATGATGAGGATGTTGTTGTGAGATCTATGATCTCAGGTTTGGTACTCATGGTTATTCTGGGTAATTTTGAAGGATTGAAGGAATTAGGGTTTGAATTATTTGGGGATTTTTGATGAAAAAGTCTATGTGCATTGGGATTGTTTTATAGCCGGGTTCAAGTGGTAAGAGAATTAATGCGTGTGGGTGAAACAGTTAAAAGATATTTACTGAAGCTTCGAGAGTAAGTCTTCTGTTTCTGCTGATTGTTCTACTTCAGCAGAATGGTTTTTCGTTTCTACCGAAGTTATAAGTAAATCTGAGCAAAAGTAGAAGTCCACGTCATTCTTGGTCAACTTTGACCAAATTTGGGAAATTTGCTATTTATTCTCTACGGCATAGTTTCGCTCCATAATAAGTAATTCGATTATTACTCTCATTAAAAACACTTCCTTTTGTGCAAAATCCTAACCCTAATCTTCAAAAACTCTCATGGCGCTCCAATTCAAACATGATCATAATAAGGTTGCTTTTCTTGGATCTGCTCGAGGAGATGAAATTTACAGGCCGATGATTTCTTTCTTACTAAGATCAAAGATTGTATATGCATTGACACATTCTCCTGATGCTTTATATGAAACTTTGATTACTCAATTTTGGGCGTCGGCAGAAAAGAGAAGAGATACTGAGATAGTTGCAAGTGTTGATGGACAAGTATATGTGGTGACAGAGGAATTGATCAGAAGACAACTTCGCTTGGATGATGAGAATGGTGTTTATCATTCTGATTCTACGATGGTACTTGAAGGACTTAGAGCTATTGGATATCAAAGTTCGAGGACAGATATGTGGTTGAAAAACAAGCTTTGTCCTATGTGGAGGTTCTTGGTTCATATGTTGCTACAGTGTTTGAGCAATAAGTCTGGAGGATGGGATCAGTTTTCAACACAAATGGGATGTGGTATTGTTTGCTTATCTAAGGGTTTGACTTATAATTTCTCTAAGTATATCTTTGATAATATGGTAGAAAACATAACTAGGAAAAAGGGTAAGTTTTTGATGTACCCTAGGTTCTTACAGATGATATTGAATGTTTCTACACAAACCCAGGCTTTTCATCCCATAAGTGTTCTGACTCCTAAGTTATTTGCTACAATGAGGACTAAATTTGAAGGGACACATTTTCCTTTGTTAGCTGCCATGTTACCTCAGGAGAATGAGACTGATAATGAGCTTAATGTAGTTTTACCTTCTTCCATTCCTACTGATGGAAATCTTTCAGTAGATGGTGATGAGGGTCCTTCTGTTGTTGCTGAAGCATCTATACCTTCACCAAGACCATGTTCTAGTCCAGCATTTATCCAAGTTCCTATTGATGAAGTTCAGGATCAAATTGATGAAGTTCAGGTTGATACTGAAAGATTGCCTACACCAAGTCCTGTTAGGACTCCATTTGGTGAAGGATGTTCTAATGTTGATCAGGTTGATGTTGCTCCTGAACAGTCTAATGAAGTTCCAATTTTGACTGAGCAATCACATTCTGAGGATCCTATTTCACTTACATCATTATATGATCTAGTGAACAAGCTTACAGGTGAGGTGACTGGTCTTAAGAAAGAACTTACAGAAACCAAGTCTGTTCTTGGTCAGAAGATTGTGGAATTGGAGGCTAAAGTTGAACACTTGGAGAATTTGCTAAGTCAGAAGGGTAAAAAGAGATGTTTGGTTTCTTCTGAGGAGGAGGCTGAAGTAAATATTAATGAATCTCTTGATATATTGGCTGATGTGGCACTTACAACTAATGTTTCTTCTTCTATTGCTAAATCTTCACGAAGAAAGGAGTCTAGCAAGGAGCCTATTCTATATACTAGCAAAAGACGAAAACATTCTTTGGATAAGGTATCTGCTGACACATCAAAGGAGCTAAATATGAAGGATGCATCTACTGATGGTTTAGTGAAAGAGGTTACTTCTGATGGTCAAACTTCATCTTTACCAGAACATTCAAATGTTTCACCTTCAGCAGATGATGTGGGTTTGATTGGTTCTTCTGAAGCTCACATTGGTTCTGCTGAAATTGGTTCTGCTGAGACATCTTCTGAGACAGGACAGGATCCTGTGATTGATGATTTGCTGAAGTCAGGTAAAGTGACTAAAGAACAATATCAAGCTCAGGCTGGAATGTTTGCTAATTATGAAAATATTCAGAAGAGTCGTGTTGTGGCTAAGTTTCTTCAAGATCAGTATGCTTCTGATTTGTCTCCTGAAAGGAAATTAGAACTTGATGCATTCTTTCCTACGATTACTGATGATCAATGGGATGGTTATATTTCTCAAGGTGCTTCTGATCCTGATCTAGCAAAACTTATCTTAGGAGATTCCTTTAATGATGATGATTTTGTGGATAAAATGATGGCACTTGGTAATCAAAGGAAGAAGGAATCTGCAGCACAGAGAAGAGCTCTTATTGATCAGAGAAATAAAGCAAAAAGAGATAAACCTATGACTGTTGCTCAGAAGAGGAATTATATGAGGAGAGTTGTGAAGAATGCTGCTATGTATAATTCTGGTATGTCTATGAAGCAAATCATGACTTTATCTGATGATGCTTTGATTAGACAGTATCATATGGTTATGAAATTCTCTTCTTCTGGTTCTACTTCTTCTAATTTGGCAGCAAGTGATTCAATGTCTGATGTTTCTATAGCCAAGAGACAGAGAACAGTTGAAATTGTGGATAATTTTGATGATGTTTTGCCTTCGGTGGTAACTTCAGTTGTTCCTTCTGATACAACTTCTGATGATACTCATTCTTCTGATAAGGATGTTTCTGCTGAATCTTCTTTGGTTTCTTCTGAAATATTGTCCAGTGTTGAGTTAAGTGATTCTCTGATTCAGGAAACTGATCTACACCTTGATACTGATAACATTGCTGATATGGAAAAGCAGAGTTTGGTTATAAGAAGTTCGGATAGATTGGCTAAGAAACATGCTTCAAGGATTACTAATTTAGATCTTCAGGCTGATGAATCAACATTTATTGAGGTTGGATCTGTTGAAGCTTTTCCTGAAGGTACTCATGTGGTTTTGGTTAATTGGACAGCTGGTAAGCTTAACACTGTGTATAGGCTGGATAAAACGGTTATTGAGTTTAACTTCTTAAAGGATATTCTTCATTTGGTGAATAGACATGATTTGAAGATGCTGTATGAACATGTCATTCAGTATTATAAGTTTCATTCAGCAACTGGTTCTGGTTTATATTTGTTGGGTGATCTTCAGGTTATGTTTGATTCTGATTCTCCACATGGTAAAGGGTATTCTATTTGGAAGAATTCTTATAAATGGGAGATTGAGAGTTGGCGATTTTATCCTCTGCCTTGTGTTCATGTAGTTCAGACTACATGTGGGATGATTTTGTGTATGCTATCAGATAGGCTTTATCCTTTATCTGATACTTTTATGGAAAGATTGCTGAGACACAAGTTGGAAGTGCCTCCTAATCCGGTTGGAAATGATGACCTTCATGCTACTCAATGTGTTGGTTTGATTAAGAATCAACTTCTATCACATAAAGGTTCATCTTGATTGTAACATTTTGTACTCTTTGTTTTCTTTGTTTATTAGTTAAAAAAAAAAAAAAAAAAAAAAAAAAAAAAAAAAAAAAAAAAAAAAAAAAACTTTTCTTGCAGGTTTGTTGTATAATTTTTGGTTATTGACTCACCTGATATGCTTTGGGTATGTCAAAGAGTTAGCTAGTCCAAAGGGTACAGCTTTGGTAAAGACACATCAAATCTGTTGATAGCTGTAATGATTTGCTCAAAATCATAGGGTATGCAACCACCTATGCTTTATTGCTGAGTGTTGTATGGTTTTCAATTCACCATGATCTATTCCTTTTTGGAATCCAAGAATTGGCTAGCCCACTTGTATATGGCATGTGGTAAAGGCAGTGGCATTCCATATTTGGTTCTCAATTCACCAATTCTAAGAATTGACTAGTCCTGAGCAAACGGCTACAGGTAAAGACATTTCAAATCCGTTTATATGGTTACTGGTTTGCCCATAAATCAGATGGTTATCAGTGTACCATAGTTTACGAACTAAAACATATGGCTACTCCAGTAGTGATGGCTATTGGTAAAGAGACATCAAATCCATTTATTTTCAATGATTCACCTCTCACAGGAGTTAACACACCTGGATGTGATGAGAATAGTATGAAACTAATCTGTTTTGATGTACTTTTTGTCATTTGTTGCTGCAAAGATATGGTGTTTCAGAGTTTCTTCATCATAGAGATGTTCTTTGGATTCTTTGCTGTTGCTGTTGTTTGTGTCCAATCCTCTGGTGATGTACGATCTATCAAGAAACTGGAACTTAACCAGTCAAATTCCAGTTTAGGGGAGGATTGTTGGGAATTATGTGAAAGTTTGATTATGCTGAACTTAATGCCGAAGTGTTTCTACTGAAGTGAAGTGGATTCTGCCGAAGACTTATTCTGCTGAAGAATAATAGTGATTAGTTTGATTCTGCGGAAGTGTTTATTCCGTGTTTAGTTTATTTAGTGTGGATATACATGAGCTTTATTAGGAAGTGATTGTGTATATCTTATTTAGTTTTATGATTATACGTTTCTTGGAAAACGGTTTAGCGATATTGTTTAGGGTTCCTTATCTATAAAAGGAACACATTAGAAAGGTTTATGTACCGATTGGAAAAACTCAGTTTTAGTTAATATAAAGATCCATAGAGGATCAAGAAGTTCTTAGTTATTTGTTACTTGTGTTTATATTCCGCTGATAAACATTAGTAGTAGAGATTGTCTTTTATGGTGCTTGTGATTACATAGGCATACATAACGATCCACGAGCTCAAGATCTGTCAAGGTCTGTGTCTGTTTCAACATGTATTTTTTTAATTTGAACCTAATCTATGTTCGTAAATTGGAAATTAAGGTTTATGTTCGTAAGAATTAGTTATTTCTGATTCTCTTAGAGATTGATGTTAAAACTTGGATAGAACATCTCAATAGGCATCTAAGACATCCCAGAAAAACTTTGGTGCAAATCCTATGGTTAGATATATTACGCGTAAACCTTGAAACTTAGGGTTTAAGCTTACGCATAAGTTATCTTACGCGTAACTGCTTAAATGAATATTCATGATATGATCTGAAAATGAATGAATGTATGTGTTAATATTGGTGCTATGATGATTTTATTTCAGGTTTGTTACACGTGAAAATTTAGAATCAAGGTTGTTTGACATCTACGCATAAGGATCACCTTACGCGTAACATGTTATGCGTAAGAGAAATCTTACGCGTAACGTTTACGCGTAAGTGATGAGTGTGTAAATACTCATCATTTTTAGTCAAATCTGAACTGCAAAACATCTAAAAATGCTCAGAAATGCATCAAAATACTGAAAATATCTCAAAATGTCATTTTATATCTTTCAGATGCAAAATGTTCAAAATCAGATGAAAAATGAGCAAAGTTTGCATAATTGGCAGTTTCAGTCCCCCAAGTTTCTAAAATTGTCAAAAATAGTCCCTGAGTCCTAATTTCAAAAGAAAAATCACCAAAGGTCCTTTTTAAATCATAACTTGTCAAAATTAGTCCTTTGGTGAAAAATGTCAAAAGTTTGAGAAAATTACAAGTTTGGTCCTCCAAATTTGAAAATTGGCAAAATTGGCCCCTGGAAAATTGGAAAATGGCAAGATTGGTCCTTGTACTTTTTGAGATTGTCACTTTCAGCCCTTGGATCAACTTTGAGAGAATGGCAGCAGTGGTCCTTGTAATTTTCAGAAATTGCATAATTAGTCCTTGTTATTTAAAGCCTAAAGCCAATGGACCCTTGTCTAAACCCATTTTGGACCCCATCATAATCCCTTGGCCCTGTCAATACTAATTTGGACCCCCCTTGATATTAGCCTGCCTGGTCAACTCTCACCAGTCAAACTTGGCCTTGGCGCCATTTTCCTTCTCCCCCACTTGGTGCCTGCAACAAGCCTGCTACACTCAACCCCCCTCCTCACCTTATCCTCATCTTATTCCCTCCAAACATAACAATCCAAGAAATCATTTATTACCTCCCCCCTCTTCACACTCAAGCTCCAGCTGGTATAATCCCATTTCCCGCCAAAAAATCAATCTATGGCCAAGATCATTTTTTCTCATCCAATGGTCAAAAATGGAGGTGGGAACTGCTCATGTTGGTGAGAGAAAGCATTTGAAGCTATAAAAAGAAAGAAAGAAGAGAAAGAGAGGTAGTAGTTAGTTTTTTTTTTATTTTTCCTTAAATGTCGTTTTTAAGTTTTTAAGCTTTCTAGTTCATGTTTAAGTTTTCAAGTGCTTTGTAATATTATTGGAGTGTAATAAAAACCTATTTCCATTTTCAATTCCAGTTTTTACATAAGAATTCAGTTTTTGCAATTTTTATATCTAAATTCTCAAAATAATCAATTGTTGCTATTAGTTGTTATTATTGCTTCTGAAGCTTCTATAAGCTCTTAGGAAGCCTTTATAAGCTATCAGAAACCTTTGAATTCAGTTTGGATTCAGAACTCAAAAATTTCCAAAAATACTAAAAAATTCAGTTAAAAATAAAAAGGCAAGGGAAATGATGATCAAGACTGAAGTATGGTGACACTTGGATTGATTTTGGTTTAGAGCTTAGTGGTAAGCATATAGGAATGGTTATTTGATCTCAGTTCTCTGTGTTGTGTCTCAACTCATTTTGTAAGTCATTTCATGAAAATTTGCATTTCCTAGTTCAAGTGTTTATATAGAGTTAATTTCAGTTCCAATATGTTTAATTATAGCTACTTTAAGATATTAAACAGATTTCTTGGTCTATAAACTTGTTTTAACATTATAATATTCAAAACAGTTAAGATATAAGGGTGTTTGGATTTGTTGTTTGATCTGTGTTTGAGGGTTGTTTTAGAGTGGAATCCTGTTGGTTTATGCTTGTCCAGTTCTATCATACTCATTTGAGTCAATAACTTGTGCCTGCAAGCTCATTAGTCAACATCATGTATTAATCTGTCTTTAAGCTTGTCTGTTGAGTTTTTGAAATATCAAAAGCTAATTTTGTGTTTAAAATCCATAGAGTTAGCTTGTTCTAGTCTTATTTCATCATAATATTTCATCATCAGTCTATAAATCAAGATCAAACTTCAAATAAGTCAACTTTCCACTTATGTATCAAAAGTCAAATTGCATAAACTCAGTTTTGAGCCCATCTAGGAATAATTTTCATGGATTCATTTCTAGGCCAATCTTAGTGAAACTTGTGGTTTTTAAAAGTTCAACTGCTCTAGTGTCGTTTTGTCATTTTTGCAAAATTTTGTGAATTTTTATTAAGCTCTAAAGAAGCTTGTCAATGAGGGCTTATGTGCCCTGTGCAGGGTACTGAGACTGCACAGGGCTTGAGCAGTTCTTACAGCCCTTGCCATAAGCTCAATTGAGCTTGTCCAGGTCTGAGCTTTGGTTTGCATGTTCCTAGCCAGGTCCTCTCTAGGTCCCTTCTTTTGCTTTTCAGTTTCCAGCTTATTTTAGTGCTTATTTCCTAGCTGCAAGTAGCCCCCCTAGAATCTGTTTTTGTGCAAAGCTCATAATCATCAAATCTTGGTAAATTGCATTCCAGAGGTTATGGATTGTTGATTTCAGTTGCTTTAGAGTTATTTTAGCTTATTGTTGCCTCTGTCTCAGTTTGGTACCTTTTGGTGTGCTTTTGGCTTATCCAAGTGCTTATTTATAAGCACTTGGCACATCAGTTCCTTATTTCTCCACACAAGCACCTGTTTTTCCATTTTTCCTAGCTTCCTAATATAATTTTAGAGTTTTCCTGAAATTTTCAGATTTTTCCAAGTTGGTTTGCTATTTTTCTGCATTTAAATTGATTTTTAGTACTTTTTAATTAGCTTTTAATCCAAACAATTAAGAAAAGTCTCAAAAAAATAATTTTTCATTTTTCTTAAGTTAAGATAAATACAAAAAGACAAAAAAATATTTTTCTATATTTTTCTTAGTTAAATTTGTATTTTTAAATAATTTAATTAGTTTTTAATAGTTTAAAATTCATAAAAAATAGAAAAATAATCACAAAAATACAAAAATAGTTTTGAAAATTCTATTTTGTTATTTTAGATTTTTCCAAGTCTTAATTTTATTTTTCTAGCTTTATTTCCTATTTTCTTGTATTTTAGGCAATTATTTAATAGTTAAAAATAGTTTTTAATTAATAATAATTAGAATAATAGTTGTAAAAATAATTTTCTTTTTCTAAATATTTTCTTTTATCATTAGGTTTGTAAAAATATCATTTTCATATTTTTAGGGTTAATATTGTGTAAGTTTCACTTTTTCAGTTGTACGTCACGTAGTTTTTAATTTCAGTTTTATAAAAACTTAAAAACAAAAACATCATTTTACAAATAGTGATAGCGTTTATTTAATAGATTTTATCTTTTTAATTTCCTTTAATTTGCATTTAAGCCGTTGTAATTTGTTGGCTTTTCTGTAGTTTTAATAATTCACAAATCCCTTTTTCTGTTCAAATTTCTCGATCACTATACGTTTGATAATCCATTGCATAGCTCGCTGGGACATAACGACCCGGGGAAACACTATACTCCCCAGATCTTCATTGCATTCGTGCTTGAGCAGTTTTAAGCTGCTTACGGTCTGCCATTCACAAGTGGCAGGCTTGAGTGATTTAGCTTGACTGTTCTGCGCGCAATCAAAATTTTTTGGCGCCGCTGCCGGGGAGCTGTGCTGATTATCTTCCGTCTAGTAGATTAGTGATTTGAATATTCACTCCTTGTTTATACCATCTGTATGTGTTTATATTTTCTTTTAAAAATCAAAAATCCAAAAAGATTTTCATTCTTTGTTTTTACATCATGTTTTTCAAAAATATCAAAAATATTCATCTTTACCCTCCTACCCTTTTTGATTCTTTATCCCTTTACCCTCTATCTATTTGATTCTCACTTCTCCTATTCTCATGGAATCTCTCGAGGACAAATTCTGGGACGAAGTTGGAAAACTTCAGACTTTTACACAAATGTCAAGAATTCGTGTTGTTCGTGATGATCCATTCATTCTGCGTAGGGAAATGGAACGAGAAACCGAGGTGACAAAGGACCAGGTACTTCCTTTTGATAATGGGAGTGCTAAATACGTCCAACCTACGGTTATCCAAAGATCTAATCCCCCAATTGCTCCTAAGCCGTCTAGAATTGATTCTAAACTTTCACGATTTACGGTTAAAAGCAAACATGCAGAATTCAGTCCGGTGACTAGCAAGAATGACTTGTATAATCTTCACGTTTCTCAAGAACCAGAACCAGAGACCATAACGGAAGTGGTGGAAATTGCTAGCTCTCAGAGCACACCACTTGTCCCACCTCCGGATTTTTCAAAATGTTCTTCGAGACTTAATAGTCATTCAGATCACCATGTTGGTTTTGTTGATTCTTTGAATAAACCGATTCCTTTTTATAACTCTCAAATGCAGTCGTTTTTTCCTTGTGTCGGTTGTGGTGAGCCTCTTTATGGTTCACCCTGTCGTTGGTGTACGTGTATACAATGTGGTAATGATATTCATAACGGGAGTTGTTTGTTTTGTGGTTCGAGGAATTCATTTGATTATGATCCTAATCAGAACTCATTTAACGACCCCTCCAACTTTTTCAATTACCCACCACAGCCCGACTTATCTTCATATAATCAACATTACTGCTGTGAATTTTGTGGAGGTCCTCACCAAGGATTTGAGTGTCAATCCGGAAACACGTTTGTCTATGAAAAGTTTTCCAATGATGCTCAGAACTTTGGTTATAACCAAAATCCATATGATTCACCAATCCAGACTCAACAGTTTTACTGTTGTGAGTACTGTGGAGGTCCCCACTTCAGCTCTGATTGTCAAATAGGGAACCCAGTTCCTTGTAACAATCATGACTCTTACATGTTTGAAAATTTCCAACCTCCACAGCACCATACGGTTCAAGCTCCACCTGAGCCGTTGTCTCAAGAAATCTCCCAGGATTTTGAAACCGCAATGAAAACACTTGGTGATATGATTAGTAACTTTAAGAATCAAGTGAGTGGTGAAAAGACCATGGGAGAGTTGCTAGCCGAAGAGCGAGAGGCCCGCCAATCTAGGGAAGAATTATTAGTCCTAGAGCATGCAGCTCTAAGACGTTCCAAATTTCTTAAGGCAGCTCTTTATGATGATGACGAGGAGAGTTTTTATCCTTTTAAAGATAATACTTCTCAACTCCCTCAGTCAGTTGATATCCCAGCAGTTGAGATTCCATCTCAAACAACTGCTATCACACCCGAAGCTCCCACTCACTCTCTGAACATGGGGGACGAGCATCTTGACACTGTTCCTGAAAAGGAATCGGACGAATTCATAAAGTCTAGTGTTGAGAACCTTGTCCCAATCCCGAGAGAGTCACAGGGAACTTTTGATCATATGTGTAATTCTCTTTCCCCTCTTGAGTGTTCAAAAGATCATTTTGAAACTTTCTCCGATTTTAGCGAAGATTGTGCTTCCTATGGAAACATCGAGTACGTTGAGGCATCACTTCCACAATCTAATGCTGACCATCTTCTTGAGTAGTTCTCCGGTGAACTCACTCACATCAATCCACTCTTTGATTTCGAAGCCGATCTGGGAGAGACTGAAAGTCTCATTGATAATGATCGTTCACTCACTTCTTATCCTAACAATCCAATAGAGAATGTTGATCACATTGTTACCGAAACATTCAAAGTTACTTTCACCAATCCTCTATTTGAATTCGACTCTGAATTCACTTTAATTTCTGAGAATCCACTCTTTGATACTCAGATTGAGGATAGTGATGAGCCCACAATGGAACAAGAGTTCATAATTTCACTCCATGTGAATGATTCTCTTCATGAAGAGTTCTCCGGTGAACTCTCTCATGACATATCTCCTCCGGAACATGATCATTTCTATTTTGATCTTGAGGATGATATTAGCTCGGAGGAAGGTGTACTCTATCGTATGAGTTTGCTTATTAATGATACTACCCTCACCCTTCCTCCCGATACGTCTACATTTGAGGATGAAGAATGGATCCTGATTGTTATCAAAATCTTTCTTCCTTTCCTTAAATATCTTGTGATTACTCTCCATCTTCACTCCTTCGGGAATGAAGATACTATCTTTGACCCCGGTATTTTCATTTATCATTTTTGAGCCGGTTCTATGTATATCTCATCGGTGTGGAACTTTCCCGTGCTTCATATGTTCGTCCAAACATTTTGAATGAAAGTCCGATGGAGATTGTCTCTTCCACTTACTTCCCCATGAACAAATGAATTCGGGGTCGAGTCAAGCTAGCGACTCGGTAATCAAAAACAGTAGCTAAACATGGGTTTTCACCCGTGTGTCCCACCCTAGTGTGGGGGAGTTGCCCCACATGTTATGTATATATAAGTTTTCTCAAAAAAAAAAAAAAAAAAAAAAAAAAAAAATCTTTCAAAATAATGGCCGTAGTATTTCCCTTTTACGTTCTCAGTTTCGGCATAACCGCCGGTACTTTGAATATTGAGGGCAATATTCATTTCTAGTGTGGGGGGGAATTCTCACGAATTTTATCATCATACCGCCTAATTCCCCCGTTTTTGGCCAAAATTTTTTTTTGGAGTAAGTGTTTTGCACTTACTCAATTGGTTATCAGTCCGCCTTGTCTAATAAACTAAAGGATTGGCTAATCCAGGAGCAAACGGCTCTTGTTAAAGATTTCTCAAATCCGTTTATATGGCTTGCAATTTGCCCAAAATTGTATGGTATTCAGCTCACCATATCCTAAAAAGTGAAGAGTTGGCTAGCCCGCAAGGTTATGGCTTGTGGTAAAGGCAGTGGAAAAACTATAATTGGTAATCAGCTCACCAAAGATAATAATGATAATTTATCTAAGAGTTGGCTAGTCCAGAGCAAACGGCTTCTGGTAAAGACAAAACCAAATCCGTTGAAAGCTGGTGGTTTGCTCAAAATCACATGGTTATCGGTGTACCATGGTTCTTACTTGAACTGAAACATTTGGCTACTCCAGAAGTAATGGCTTTTGGTAAAGAGATTCAAATCCATTAAGTTTTTCTCAAAAGATTGCTAGGGACTAGCAATAGTTTAGTGTGGGGGATTGATGAGTGTGTAAATACTCATCATTTTTAGTCAAATCTGAACTGCAAAACATCGAAAAATGCTCAGAAATGCATCAAAATACTGAAAATATCTCAAAATGTCATTTTATATGTTTCAGATGCAAAATGTTTAAAATCAGATGAAAAATGAGCAAAGTTTGCATAATTGGCAGTTTCAGTCCCCCAAGTTTCTAAAATTGTCAAAAATAGTCCCTGAGTCCTAATTTCAAAAGAAAAATCACCAAAGGTCCTTTTTAAATCATAACTTGTCAAAATTAGTCCTTTGGTGAAAAATGTCAAAAGTTTGAGAAAATTACAAGTTTGGTCCTCCAACTTTGAAAATTGGCAAAATTGGCCCCTGGAAAATTGGAAAATGGCAAGATTGGTCCTTGTACTTTTTGAGATTGTCACTTTCAGCCCTTGGATCAACTTTGAGAGAATGGCAGCAGTGGTCCTTGTAATTTTCAGAAATTGCATAATTAGTCCTTATTATTTAAAGCCTAAAGCCAATGGACCCTTGTCTAAACCCATTTTGGACCCCATCATAATCCCTTGGCCCTGTCAATACTAATTTGGACCCCCCCTTGATATTAGCCTGCCTGGTCAACTCTCACCAGTCAAACTTGGCCTTGGCGTCATTTTCCTTCTCCCCCACTTGGTGCCTGCAACAAGCCTGCTACACTCAACCCCCCTCCTCACCTTATCCTCATCTTGTTCCCTCCAAACATAACAATCCAAGAAATCATTTATTACCTCCCCCCTCTTCACACTCAAGCTCCAGCTGGTATAATCCCATTTCCCGCCAAAAAATCAATCTATGGCCAAGATCATTTTTTGTCATCCAATGGTCAAAAATGGAGGTGGGAACTGCTCATGTTGGTGAGAGAAAGCATTTGAAGCTATAAAAAGAAAGAAAGAAGAGAAAGAGAGGTAGTAGTTAGTTTTTTTTATTTTTCCTTAAATGTCGTTTTTAAGTTTTTAAGCTTTCTAGTTCGTGTTTAAGTTTTCAAGTGCTTTGTAATATTATTGGAGTGTAATAAAAACCTATTTCCATTTTCAATTCCAGTTTTTACATAAGAATTCAGTTTTTGCAATTTTTATATCTAAATTCTCAAAATAATCAATTGTTGCTATTAGTTGTTATTATTGCTTCTGAAGCTTCTATAAGCTCTTAGGAAGCCTTTATAAGCTATCAGAAACCTTTGAATTCAGTTTGGATTCAGAACTCAAAAATTTCCAAAAATACTAAAAAATTCAGTTCAAAATAAAAAGGCAAGGGAAATGATGATCAAGACTGAAGTATGGTGACACTTGGATTGATTTTGGTTTAGAGCTTAGTGGTAAGCATATAGGAATGGTTATTTGATCTCAGTTCTCTGTGTTGTGTCTCAACTCATTTTGTAAGTCATTTCATTAAAATTTGCATTTCCTAGTTCAAGTGTTTATATAGAGTTAATTTCAGTTCCAATATGTTTAATTATAGCTACTTTAAGATATTAAACAGATTTCTTGGTCTATAAACTTGTTTTAACATTATAATATTCAAAACAGTTAAGATATAAGGGTGTTTGGATTTGTTGTTTGATCTATGTTTGAGGGTTGTTTTAGAGTGGAATCCTGTTGGTTTATGCTTGTCCAGTTCTATCATACTCATTTGAGTCAATAACTTGTGCCTGTAAGCTCATTAGTCAACATCATGTATTAATCTGTCTTTAAGCTTGTCTGTTGAGTTTTTGAAATATCAAAAGCTAATTTTGTGTTTAAAATCCATAGAGTTAGCTTGTTCTAGTCTTATTTCATCATAATATTTCATCATCAGTCTATAAATCAAGATCAAACTTCAAATAAGTCAACTTTCCACTTATGTATCAAAAGTCAAATTGCATAAACTCAGTTTTGAGCCCATCTAGGAATAATTTTCATGGATTCATTTCTAGGCCAATCTTAGTGAAACTTGTGGTTTTTAAAAGTTCAACTGCTCTAGTATCGTTTTGTCATTTTTGCAAAATTTTGTGAATTTTTATTAAGCTCTAAAGAAGCTTGTCAATGAGGGCTTATGTGCCCTGTGCAGGGCACTGAGACTGCACAGGGCTTGAGCAGTTCTTACAGCCCTTGCCATAAGCTCAATTGAGCTTGTCCAGGTCTGAGCTTTGGTTTGCATGTTCCTAGCCAGGTCCTATCTAGGTCCCTTCTTTTGCTTTTCAGTTTCCAGCTTATTTTAGTGCTTATTTCATAGCTGCAAGTAGCCCCCCTAGAATCTGTTTTTGTGCAAAGCTCATAATCATCAAATCTTGGTAAATTGCATTCCAGAGGTTATGGCTTGTTGATTTCAGTTGCTTTAGAGTTATTTTAGCTTATTGTTGCCTCTGTCTCAGTTTGGTACCTTTTGGTGTGCTTTTGGCTTATCCAAGTGCTTATTTATAAGCACTTGGCACATCAGTTCCTTATTTCTCCACACAAGCACCTGTTTTTCCATTTTTCCTAGCTTCCTAATATAATTTTAGAGTTTTCCTGAAATTTTCAGATTTTTCCAAGTTGGTTTGCTATTTTTCTGCATTTAAATTGATTTTTAGTACTTTTTAATTAGCTTTTAATCCAAAAAATTAAGAAAAGTCTCAAAAAAATAATTTTTCATTTTTTTTAAGTTAAGATAAATACAAAAAGACAAAAAAATATTTTTCTATATTTTTCTTAGTTAAATTTGTATTTTTAAATAATTTAATTAGTTTTTAATAGTTTAAAATTCATAAAAAATAGAAAAATAATCACAAAAATACAAAAATAGTTTTGAAAATTCTATTTTGTTATTTTAGATTTTTCCAAGTCTTAATTTTATTTTTCTAGCTTTATTTCCTATTTTCTTGTATTTTAGGCAATTATTTAATAGTTAAAAATAGTTTTTAATTAATAATAATTAGAATAATAGTTGTAAAAATAATTTTCTTTTTCTAAATATTTTCTTTTATCATTAGGTTTGTAAAAATATCATTTTCATATTTTTAGGGTTAATATTGTGTAAGTTTCACTTTTTTAGTTGTACGTCACGTAGTTTTTAATTTCAGTTTTATAAAAACTTAAAAACAAAAACATCATTTTACAAATAGTGATAGCGTTTATTTAATAGATTTTATCTTTTTAATTTCCTTTAATTTTCATTTAAGCCGTTGTAATTTGTTGGCTTTTCTGTAGTTTTAATAATTCACAAATCCCTTTTTCTGTTCAAATTTCTCGATCACTATACGTTTGATAATCCATTGCATAGCTCGCTGGGACATAACGACCCGGGGAAACACTATACTCCCCAGATCTTCATTGCATTCGTGCTTGAGCAGTTTTAAGCTGCTTACGGTCTGCCATTCACAAGTGGCAGGCTTGAGTTATTTAGCTTGACTGTTCTGCGCGCAATCAGTAAGGTTCTACATAAGGGACTACGCGTATCCTGTGAAGGATATGCGTAAACAGTGACCTCTACTCATAAGGTTGACTCTTACAAGTAAGCCTTACGCGTAAGGTTTTATATATGCTTACGCGTAAGCTCTACGCATAAGGTCCCCTTTTCCTACGCGTAATATTTCTGACGCGTAAGATAGGATCCTACACATAAGCTTGCGTTTACGCATATATCATTTCTGTTTACGCATAAGCTTTCCATTTCTACGCCTAAGCCTTGTTTAACCTTCATTATGAATTGTTACGCGTGCATACTTGTAAATAATTAAATCATAACGCCACAAAACCAATAATGTCACTTTAAGCTTAAATGTTTAAACAAGTTGTGAATAATAAGTGAAAACATGGACTTTAAAACTTAAAGTTAATCATCTCACGAAACTTATCACGACGTCATTGGACTATTGGACAAAACAAGTGACACTGGACTCGTAACACTCATCGACATATCACATTCAATAATTAGACAATAAAACCATCTGTTGACTAACATAATGTCTTTCGATATGTTGGTTCTTTTGGCTAAATATCTTTCAGATCACGACATGGACGCTCAAATGCAGAATATGGATGCACCAAATGTTCTCACCGGTGCTGATATCTTCCCTAATGGCTATCCGATGAAGATAGGAAAGAATAACCTCCGTGTCGATTTTGAAACTCTCACCTGCTCAGAGTCTTCTTGCTTGATAGCAGTGGATATTCTGAAGAATCATTCTTATCAGAATATGCTCACCAACTCTGCCACAGTTTCAGAGATCTACATACAGCAATTCTGGCACACAATGAAACAGATCAAAGGGCAGAATGTTGTGACGGCGACTCTCAATCACAAGCAAGTCACCATCACGCCAGCAGACTTGCGGGTTATTCTCCTCATTCCTGTCATTGAACCAACTGAGTACAACGCTACACCAAATGAAGAGACTGTTCTACAATTCCTGATCGATATTGGTTATGACGAAGCTTCAGGAGTAATTACTAAGCATTAACATGTGGATCTTAAGAATATTCCTCAACCATGGAGAACTCTCTACATCATCATCACCAAATCTGTTTCCGGTCGTGACAGTGGCAATGAGCATCCCAAGCTCATGGAACTGTAGATCTTTTGGGCTTTGATCAACATGAAGCACATCGAAATTGAAGCTCTGATATGGGACGACATGATGTCATTCCTCAAAAAGCTTGGCTCAAAGATTCCTTATATCAGAGATACAAAACTGTTGATCCAAAGAGCACTTGGGCTTAATCCTGATATCCCCAAGAGACTCAATGACCCCAACAATCACGACATGTTGTCTGAACCTACTCTAACTGTCAAATTCAAGGAATCAACAACGAAGAAACAGGGTGCTGTGTTGCCGGATCACCTTCTGTCTCATGAAATCAAAAAGCTGTACACATACAAAAGGTATCTGGTAGCAGTTGAAGAAAGCAAAGTTGGTTTTCTCGATGACAAATCTTCTGGCACACCTACAAGGAAAACCAGAAGAGGAAGTGCAGGAAGTGCTGCAAGCACTGAGAGTAAAAAGAAGTTCCCTAAGAGGAAACCTGGACACAGACGGAAAGTTCCCTCTAAGGAAGCTGTTCCTATTCCCATTCCTAAGTCTGAACCGAAAATAAAGCTAGTGGATGCAAGCTCTGAAGATACCGAATCAGACGATGAGGTCTTCTACTCTGAAACTGCAATCGATGTTACCCCATCAGTAGCTAAACCTCCCAGTCCACCAGCTGACAAAGGTAAAGGGAAAACCCCAGTGCTTGAGCATGACAAGGAAAGCTCTGAAGAAGAACCATTTGATGAGCAAAAAGACTATGAAAAGAAGTTGAAGAACCTCAGACTCAAACATCTTGCCGATGAATTCATAAAAGATCAAACTCGTGGCCCTAGAGGTTCAAGTGGTGACACTCAAGCCACACCAGTTCCTGATGCGGTTAATCGACCCGATAAGGGAACTGGTACTACCATCACTCACGAACAACAACAACGGCAGATTGAGGATTCCATCAACTTTGATATTGAGGAACCAGAAACGGAAAAGACTGAGAAAACTCCTGCTGATGATACTAAGGTTGATGAAACGGCTAAGTCTGGAAATGAAGAAGAAACCGCCTTTGATCATTTTCTTCTAGACAGTCCCGCACGTTCTAAGGAGGAAACTTCTAAACTACCTAAGGACCCCGAGCCTCCTCACGTCTCATCATCATCAGACTCATCTTCTCACTCTTCACCACCACCATCCAAAAGATCAACCAGATCCACATCCAAATCAGTGAAGAAGCCAACGGCATCTTGGATCTCTCAAGCTAAGACACGAATCATTAAAGCTGTCAAGCAGGTTAGAAAGAAAGACGTGCTTTACAAGAAGCTGAATTTTCTCGCTGACCAAGTACAGTATCTTCATGATGAGAATGACAAGATGCAAGCCGCAAGGGAGTACATCCAGAAGTTCATGGAACGCGATCCTCAAGGGGAAATGAACGAGATGATCAAAGGTTACACTTACAAGTTCCTTATTGACATCGTTCCTGGTATGACATGAGAAATGTACACCAAACAACTCTATCAAAATCTATTGCATTTGGCCAAGCAAACTCTGATATCAACACCTATGCAAGTGAACATTAATCCAGTTGTTAGGAATTAGAAATTCCAGGTATTAAAGAGTCGTTCACCTCAAGTATATGTAATCAATAGAAAGCTCGTAGTCGTAGTTCTTTTAAGTTAAGTAATATTTAAGTTAAGTAACACCATGGAGGACGGACGGGTCTTTACCCACTGTATGCCTGATCCACAGCCCGTTGTGTGGCGTTTTATTGTAAGACTATAAATACTCTCTACCTTCCAAGGTAGAGAGTTGGAGCTCATAATAAGATTTTCTTTCTCTCACTAATGTTCCCTAAACCTCTAACTTTCTCTCTCTAAAACTCATCTTCTATACGCCTATGTTTGATTGTGTTATGATGTGTATGTGAAAACCAATATCCTACAATTAGTATCAAGAGCCATGGTTAGATCATATCGTGCACATCTTTGGATTTCTAGTGGTTTTTAGGTGGTTTTTGAGTTTGAAAAAGTTTAGTGGTTTGTGCATCATTTGGTTGATTTCTTGTCTTAAAGCTTGGATTTTGATAGTACTTTTATGTTTAGAATCATCACAAGTGTTTAGGTTTTCATTTGCGACTTGATATACGGATATCTTTCTTCGTAGCGACTTGCTTCACAATTTTGTAGCGAGTTACAGTTTTGGAGCTAGCGACTTAGACCTAGCGATTAACAGTCAAAGTAGTGGACTTTCCACTACGGGTAGCGACTTGGTGGTAGCGACTTGGTCTGTAGCGAGTTGCTCTTTAGCGACTTGAATCTTTAGCGACTTGAGTAGCGAATTGCTGCCTAAATTTTGCTAGCGACTTGAGGCTTAGCGAGTTACTACTTAGCAACTTGCATTTGTCTAGCGACTTGGGACTTTAGCGACTTGGGGGTGTAGCGAATTAGGTGTTAGCGACTTGGTGCATTATCTTCTAGCGAATTGGGTGATTGTTTACGGTTTTCTCTTGATTTAGTAAAATCCCGTGAAAGAATCTATTTCCCGGTTTAATCATAGAGTTATAAAATCCCGTATAATCTGTTAACATGTCTACCAACGTTCCTACTATCATCTCCACTATTGCCGAGGATGTTCAAGCAGCTGGTTCAGATACTCGTCCACCCATGCTTGACAGAACTGACTACAGTTCTTGGGCTCAACGAATCAGATTGTACTGCCTTGGAAAGGAAAATGGTGTCAACATTCTCAAATCCATTGATGAAGGACCGTATCGAGTTGAGACGACTAGAGATGTACTTGATACTGCTGAAGCTGGAACTCTGATTTACGGAATGGACAGACCAAAGATGTATGATGAGCTTGATGATAAGGAGAAAAAGAGATTCGATGCTGATATCAGGGCTTCTAACATTGTTCTTCAAGGTCTTCCTAAAGACATCTACAAGCTGATCAATCACAACACCGAAGCAAAGGCAGTATGGGATAATGTCAAGATGCTTCTCTCAGGTTCAGAATTAACTATGGAAGACAGAGAATCACAACTCTATGACGAATTTGAACACTTCAAGATGAAACCAGATGAGAGTGTCTATGAGTACTATGTGAGATTTCATAAGTTGGTGAATGACATGAGGAACATCAGAATGACTATGCCTAACATTCAGTTGAACTCAAAATTTGTGAACAACATGAATCCCGAATGGCACAAGTTTGTCACCTCTGTGAAGCTCACTAAAGGATTGAAGAATACAAACTATGAGCAACTCTATGCCTTCCTCCTTCAGAATGAGAGACATGCTATGTTTGAAAAAATGGTTCTTAATCAGTTCAAAACCAACCAGGGAGAGACAAGCTCGTCTAATGACTCAACTGCCTTCTACTCAAACATTGGAATCACAACCAAAGCCTCACAAGTCATACCCATGGGAAATGGTAATCACAAACTAATTCCTGATCCTATGTTCAAACAAGCTGATGCTGATGCACATGTGGGTAACTTCATTAATCAACTAGCTCTTCTGATTAGTCAAAACATGAATTCTCTCCCACAAACCAATAACAACCTCAGAACAGCATCTAACCCACACAATCAAGCTACTGTTAAAGATGGGAGGATCGTGGTGCAACCAGTTCAGGAAAGACAGTATGATCAGGGAAGAGGTGGAGCTGGTAGAGGTTATGTTGGTAATCAGAATCGAGGAAGGAATGGTAATCAAGGTCAAGCTAAGCCGATCAAATGTTATAACTGTGGTGGTGAGGGACACATTGCAAGGAACCACACATCTCCAAAGCGTCCACAGAATGCTGATTACTTCAGAGATAAGATGCTGCTTGTACAAGCTCAGGATAATGGTGCTGCTTTGGATGATGAGGAATTGTTGTTTCTAGCTGAGGGAAATGCCAAGACCTATGATGTAGATGTGGATGAGCAGCCTATTCAGGAGATAGGTCACAATCATCAGAATGCCTTTCAAGTCGCTGATTGTGATGCATACGACTCTGATGTGGATGATGGACCTACTACACACACAATCTTTATGGCTAGCATTTCTCCAATGGTTTCTCCCAAGGTCTCCTCTTCACCACAAGCTGGCCCATCCAAAGACAAACTTATCTCAGAGGTACTAAAACTATACGATGATGCTGATGTGCAAAAGATGCATGACAAAGTACTATCAACTGAAACTATTGAATCAAATATTGAAAATGTGGGTAATATCAATGTTGTCCCATATGATCAATATGTGAAACAAAGTGAAAGTGAAGTTGTACCAAGTGATGCATCTCCTGCAGTCAACAATGACTATATTTTTGATGAATACACTGCCTGTACCCCTGATGAGTCTGTAATTTCTGAACTAAATGCCTATAAAGAACGTGTTGCTATTTATGAACAACGTGCAAAATTTGAGTTGACCACTCGTGAGCAGGAAATGGATGACCAAGTGCGTACAATCATTAGAAAAAGTAATTTTCGAGAAGAAGTATTAAAACAAGAGTTAAATTCCTTGCAAGAAAAGCTTTCTAAAACTGCTAAGCAAAAACAAGAACTTCAAGAAAATGTGTAAATGCTTAAGCAAGAATTTAATGCAAAGGAATCAAAACTCTTGAAAGATTTTTCTAATCTGAAAACTTTGAAAAACAAACTTGAAAACAAGTTGTACATACAAGGGAACACCATTCAGACTGCTCACATGATCACTAAGCATAGGGTCTTAAGCGATAAGCATAGCATTCCCTTGTTAAGGAACCAAATCCAGAGGTCATTAAAAGGGCTAAAAATGCTCATAAGGTTCTTTATGATGGCAATGAAATCCTTAAACCTAGACAGAAACCTAGTTGCGTTGAGTGCACTGAGGAAGATAAGAAATCAGATGAAGTCACTAGGGAAAAGATGAACAAGAAATTAGATGATCCTAAATGTAGAGAGAAGAAAATAAAGATCACACCCCATGATTACAAGAAGGAAAATTGGATTTCCTTGAACATGTTTAAGCCTCAGACATTGTTGACTCCCGAACAAGTTTTCTGGAAAATGGATTTAGATAAGCAGAAAGCTGAAAATATTGTTGAAACAAACCCTCCCCTTTGGAAAATGCCTAGAGCAACTGTGTATCCTCCTAATACACCAATGCATCTTGTTCCTAGAACAATTGCCACTAAAAGCAAGACCTTAATTAGCCAATATGTTATATTTCAACTATTTGTTGATTTTGAGAAAACTTGCAAGAAAAGGATCACACCCACTGGTATAACGGAAGGAGAAAGGGGTTTTGAGCAAATGAAAGAATGTTATTTAACTGAGGTCATGCCTTTCTTTAAACTTCTAAAAGATCACTTTGAGAGTCTTAAAAAGGGGATAGAAACTGATATTAAGGGAATGGAAAAGGAATTTGATGCAATGATAGTTGAAGTTAGTGACTATGAGCGAGCACTAAAATATAATGAGATTGAGAGGAAGAACTTGCATATACTAAATGAGAACCTGATTTCTGAATGTATTGCTCAAGATGTGTTTTTCACTGCTACAAATTGTTCCATTAATGCTTCCAAATTTCATGAATTATCGGTTGCCCTGAAAGTCTCCCATGATCGTGTCATTGAGCTTGAAAAAACTAATTCTGAACTAAACGAGAAAATTGAACTGGATGATCACGACAATTTGGTTAAACATTTTTCTAAACTAGAAGTTGAGCATTTTAATTTACAACTAAAATATCAACATCTTAAAGAAAATGTCAAAACTTCAAATATCAAGACATCCTCAGATGCTCCAGAGTTTGATGCAGTTTTTCAAATTAACAAACGTGATGAACAGATTCAAGCTCAGTGCAACACGATCAGAAAGTTGAAAGCCCAAATCTCTCAATGCACATCAAACCATAACACAAAGTAGCATATAGATGGAATTCTAGAGAGAGAAAGTTAGAGGTTTAGGGAACTTAGTGAGAGAAAGTGAAAGATATTATTATGAGCTCCAACTCTCTACCTTGGAAGGTAGAGAGTATTTATAGTCTTACATAACTCGCCACACTTTGGGCTGTGGATCAGGCATACAGTGGGTAAAGACCCGTCTGTCCTCCACGGTGTTACTTAACTAAATTACTACTTAACTTAAAAGAACTACGACTACGAGCTTTCTAACGATTACATATACTTGAGGTGACCGACTCTTTAATACCGGGAATTTCTAATTCCTAACAATCTCCCCCTAAGGGAGGTCACCTCAATCATGTACCAAAATTACATTGAATACAAATAGATATAACATTTAACAATTGATCTTGCATTCTTGATGTAGTCCTTTGCTCCTAAGCTCGTAGCCATTGATTCTTCACAATGCATGTTTGGTTACTTCAAGTAGAGGTCTTTTACTGATCCACGTGATGATAAGTTTGAGCCATCTTTTGAGATCATCAGCTATCAATAATCTCTGACACATCCTTTGTGGTGTTGGTATTATGTGATGTTGTGACTTTAGGACCGACATGCTCACATTCTGGATCATGATATCTTCTCATCAGAGTTGCGGAAACTTTAGTTGATTCATGATATTGGCAGCAGCGTAGCAGAAGCATGGAGTGAAAATATCAGAGTCATTGATGCACTAATCATGATTTCTTTTGAGATGAATGTGTTAAGTGAGCATGCGGCTGTGGATTGACCGCTCCATTCTGATCAGCTGCAAACGTCGGGCGTACCTGCAAACAACAGTTAGCAATAAATCGCACGAAAGTGTCTTTGATCACTTTCGTTGAATTGAGGTACACGGCCCACGGTTCCCCGTTGATCAGTACATGTACTGCCTGTGATCAGGTATAATTCCGAAGAATTTCCTTGACAGGGTTTCGCAGCTGTTCTAGCTGTTCTCAAACCGGAACATCTCAAAGAAGATAACACGGAGTGAGTGAACCAGCGAATTTTAAGTCCACTGATTGATGAAAAGAGATTTGAAAAACAATCGTGTATTGCTCAATAGAAATTGTTTTTGCAATACAACGAAGGTTTTATTGAAAATCAATTATCAATCATAAAAATACCTTTTGGATTGAAAAATGAGTACACAGTCGATGTGCTAAGGAAAAAAGTTTATTAAGCACAACGACCGGTTTTTCAAAGGCATCCGTCAATCCATAACCTGAACCAGGATTGATTCAAGAGATTGAATCGCCCCATTGTTTCTGTTCAGTTGTCACATGGTTGACCTATATAATAGATCTCACATGCCACCTACCAGGAGCTTGTTTGATGTTGGCTCCAGAAGGCTTTCCATCTTCATTGTGAATATGTAAACACATCACTCAGATGTTCTGGCAATACCACAAGGATAATGCGTAGGACTCAAGATATAATCTCTCTTTCCACATTGTGTGAAACAGAGAGTCTTCATTGAAAGTGTCCTAATGAGATTTATTGATGATCTCGTGGCTCTAGACTCAATTTGTGCATATTTGGATCCTGTGCCGGAGACTAGGGAGAGGGTCTCCTTCTTCAATATCAACCATCTCTAAGAGAAAGTCGATAGATAATGTCGGTTCCCCGTGAGAATGAAACAAGTCCTTTTAAGAGGAACTTGAGTGGTTTGGAAAGTTGAAGTGCAGTGCGTCACTGGGTCCATGACGTCTTGTCTTCAATACCGATGTTACCATCAGTAGCATATGAAGTGAACCCGGTTTCTGCCCTAAGGTTGAATTAATGGAGGGCTATTTGTTTTCACCCTATTCTCATTCAATTCTTTTTAATTCTTCAACCCCTTCAGTGCTTACCGAGACTTCATAGCTAGAACCTTGTTGGGTTTATTCCAGTACTAGCTCAGTCTTAGTCCGCACTCTTCCCTTATCTCATTTTTCTCCTTTTATCATTATACCTAAGGACTTCTACACTAACTAGTGGATTGTCCCTGGGTAGATCCCTCCGGTTCTGGCGGATCATGGGAACCAATACCTAACCTTATCATCCTTATATCACCGTACATAAAGTAAAGTTGGTCGGTCAATTTGGTATTGTTCATCTGCCATTGGATCCAATAGAAACCATTTGAAAATCAATTCAGATACTTGTGATATATTATCAAAGCTTTTTGTACCTGAATTGTTTTTTGATATTTTAGAACGAGAACTCCCCCTCAACATGTGCATCAAGTATTTGAAAATGTTTTGCACACGGAGGCAAGAGAAAGAATTAACTTCTTTTGATTACCATTTTCTAAAAGATATCAACATCACTTCCCTCAACAGATCAAGTGGGTATAGCATTTCCGGGAAGGATGAGGTTTCCATGAATTTGCTCCCCCTCAATATGTGCCTCGAGGTTTGAAAAGAGTTTTGCACATACTAGAGGGAACCTGCACATTAGGATGAATGATCACGTTTCATATCAAAGGTTTAAGATAGATGCTCCCCCTCAACATGTGCATGGAAAGTTTGAAATCGTTTGTCACATGTGGGCAGGATAGCATGTACATCCTTATAAAACCATTTACCTATTTATCAGTTTAAATCCAATTTAAATCACACATTCTCCCCCGATCACAATTATCAAATCATTTGAGATTTGTGATCTCTTATAGATTTAAATTGATTTTGAAAGCTTTTAAGGAGAATTGTGACTTGATTATAAACGCGTTTGAACTGATATGATCTGATTTTAAGACTTTAAACTCCATTTATAAAACATGCATGTATATCCTTTGAAAACAATTTAATGCCGAATAACTTTTTAATTTAATTGAAATCATTCTCCCCCTCAATCAATGACATAGGTTGTTGATTGAGAGATAGAGATTTTGACAAGTAAGTCCAGATGATTATAAAAAATATAGATCGAGTTATTTTTCAAAGCATTTGGTTTTCAGCAGATAAATGTTTATAGAATCAGAGCATGGAATTTGAAAACATGGTAAAACATGGCTCTGTTCTTTCTTTTAAAACCGGGTTATTGCCTGAAAATGACAATAAACCATTTCCCTTTCTCCCAAAAAAATATTTTTTGGTTTTTTGATTTTTTTTTATTTTGATTTTTTTTTTTTTTTTTTTTTTTTTTTTTTAAGAATTCGAACAACATCTAAAGACCCGTGTCATTCTTTGAATGACAGCACAAAGACCGTAGATATTATCGAACCGGAAGAAATATGACAAAAATGACAATATTTTTTGAAGATTTTTCGAATTTTTCAAATTTTTATGGATTTTGAAAGTTTTATATTTTTCTATTTGATTTTTTTTTTTTTTTTTTTGAATATATATATACAAGAGATAGATGAAGAAAGACCTTTACTCCTCGTCTTCCTCCTGAAGACGTTTGAGAGTTTCTGGTTGAAGGCTTTTCAAACCAAGACGTGGAAGAATAAACTCAAAACGTTCTCTTGGAAGAGCTTTGGTGAAGATGTCCGCTAACTGATATTCAGACCTCACAAAATATAGTTCCACCACACCTTTTTCCACTTGTTCCCTGATGAAATGATGTCGAATGTCGATATGCTTTGCTCTTGAGTGTTGAACGTTGTTGCATGAGAGAGCAATAGCACTTTTATTATCACAGTACAGAGGGATTTTGTTGAATTCAAAGCCATAGTCAGATAATTGAGATCTCATCCATAAGATTTGAGCACAACAAGATGACATGGCTATGTATTCAGCCTCTGTAGAGGAAATAGAAGTACTCATTTGCTTCTTTGAGGACCAGCTCACAAGCTTATCACCCAAAAACTGAGCACCTCCTGACGTACTTCGACGAGTATCTTGACAACCTGCATGATCAGCATCTGCATAGGCCGTTAGTGACATACCGGTGTCCTTCGGGTACCATAGTCCCATATTGATGGTTCCTTGGAGATACCGAAAGACCCGTTTAACTGCTTCAAGGTGCTTTTTAGTAGGCTTAGCCTGGTATCTAGCACACATGCAAACAGCGAACAAGATGCTGGTCTACTAGCAGTGAGATACATCAGGGATCCAATCATACTTCGATATTTCGTTTGGTCAATCATGATCCCTGAGAGGTCCTCATCTAGTTTGGTTCGGTCAATCATGGGGGTGTCAACAGGGTCACTTGAATCAAATCCAAATTTCTTTAAAATCTCTGTTGCATATTTAGATTGATTAATGAAAATGCCTCCGGGACTTTGAGAAATTTGTAATCCCAAGAAAAATGACATTTGTCCCATCATTGACATTTGAAACTTTGAACTCATTTCATTTGAAAACCGATCACATTCCATTGGGTCAGTCGAGGCAAAAATAATATCATCAACATAAATTTGAACATGAATCAAATGTTTGCCTGACTTCCTGGTGAACAATGTAGGATCAACTGCTCCTTTGATGAATCCGGTTGATAGAAGAAACTTTGACAGTGTGTCATACCATGCCCTTGGAGCTTGCTTTAAACCGTAAAGAGCTTTCTTCAAACGATAAACGTGAGTAGGATGCTCTTGATTCACAAATCCTTCAGGTTGGCTGACGTAGACGATTTCTTTAAGATCTCCGTTTAGAAATGCCGTCTTTACATCCATCTGATAAACTACCATGTTCTTACTAGCAGCATTGGCCAGAAAGATTCTGATTGCCTCGATTCGAGCAACTGGAGCAAAAGATTCTTCAAAGTCTATACCCTCCTCTTGACGATATCCTTTAGCAACTAATCGAGCCTTGTTCTTCAACACATCACCATGCTCATCAAGTTTTACTTTGAAGATCCATTTTAGAGCTATAATCATAGCACAGTCTGGAGCAGGAACTAACTCCCATACATCAAGACGATCAAACTCATGAATTTCATCTTGCATAGCATTGAACCAGCTATCTTCATTCATAGCAGTTTTAACATCTTTTGGTTCGATCTTAGATAGTACGGAGTTGAAGAAGCACCATAAGGCATCGGTTGCGAGTTGCTTCCGGGTTGATACAGGACGAGAGGGATTTCCAATGATGTTGTCTAATGGATGATCGTGAGTCCATTTTCTGAGGTGTTCATGTGGCATTTGTTGAGGAACTGAGGTAGCTGAGTCGATGTCTCCTGAAGAAGATGGTTCTGATGATGATTCAGGAGTAGCAAATATGTTTTCAAATGGAGCATCTTCAGGAGTCGCAAAGGGATTAACTTCATCATTGATGCCAGAAACATTTCCATGATGTACATTTGAAGAATGATGATTTGTTGATGAGACTGAGGGATCAGCAGCAGGTGCTTCTTGACTTACAGATATTGAGACTGATGGATTGACTTCATTCACTGGAATATGAGCATCCTCTGTTGTAGGGATCAGCACCTCATTAGTAGTAGACTCATACAGTTCATCAAACATGGGATCAAACAATTTCTTTACATCATCTTCAGATGGAGGTACATATGGAGTTTCTTGAGAGGAGTTTTGAACAAGGGATGACCCAATGGGGCTGTTTTGAAGTGCGGGTCCTGAGCTGGAGTGTCCAGGAGCCATTTGACCGGTCAGCTCATCAAATGTAACGTGAATTGTTTCCATGATATTTCGGGTTCTTTTGTTGTAGATTCGGTATCCCTTTTTGTTTGATGCATATCCTACAAATACTCCAATGTCAGCTTTGGCCCTAAGTTTGCCTAAGTCTTGACCCTCATTAGTTGGATAGCACAATGCACCGAACACACGAAGGGAAGATAGATTAGGTTTTCTGTTGTGGACAAGTTCATATGGAGATTTTCCATGAACAGTGTGAATCAGGGAACGATTTTGTGTGTAGCATGCAGTGGCAATAGCCTCAGCCCAGAGAAACATTGGAACCTTTGAGTAGATCAGCATTGTTCTAGCAGCTTCAACAAGAGTACGATTTCGTCTTTCAACTACACCGTTCTGTTGAGGGGTTCGTGGAACACTTCTTTGATGGCTGATTCCAATGCTTTCATAGAATTCACTAAGTTGTTTGTTGACAAACTCAGTTCCATTGTCTGTTTTGATAATTCTGACAGTTTTGTTAAGTCTAACCTGCAGCTGTTTGATGAGTTTGATGATGATATCAGGAGTTTCATCCTTTGTCCTTAAGAACTTGACCCAGGTGAATCTAGAGTAATCATCAACCACAACTAACACATATTTCTTCCCAAAGATATTCTGCACCCTCATTGGTCCACATAAATCCATATGAATCATATGAAGAACTTCTGTGACAGAGTTAGTAGGTTTGGATTTATGGGCAAACATCTTGCTTTTTCCCAATTGACATGCTGAACAAAGATGATCCTTTTCATACTTTAGTCTAGGTAAACCTACAACTAAGTCCTTTCTGGAAAGATCGTTGATGGTGCCGAAGTTCAAGTGATTGAGACGACGATGCCATAACCATGACTTTGTTTTTGAAGCCTTAGATAACAAGCAGATTGGTGAAGCTCTCATCATGTCATCGATAGAGATGGTGTAAAGGTTTGAGCCACGAGTTCCTTTCAACAGTTCCTTACCATTAAGATCTCTAACAAAGCAGGTATGTTTTCTGAAGGCTACTTCTAGATCAAAGTCACAGAATTGACCAACAGAGAACAGATTATGACCTAAACCTTCCACATAATACACTCTGGAGATGACACTATCACCAACAACATAATCTCCATAACCCATAATAGCACCAAAATGATCATTACCAAATCTAACAGTCCCGATGAATTTGCTCACGAAGTTCATGAGCCGTGACCGGTCTCCAGTCATATGCTTGGAACAGCCTGAGTCCAGGTACCACAGAACGATTTGAATGATCTGCAGTTGAACACAGACAAGAATGGATAACTGGATAATTGGGATCCTCATGCAAGAATGGGTTCCATTTGGTTAGTTACAATGGATGGACCACCCACATCAGAAATAGAAGCATTCATATCAGAAAGTGAGGCAATGGAATCATTTGGAATAGATGCAATACTAGTGTCTGTATTAGCCCTGTTTACAGTGTGACCACTTCTTAAGGGAATAGTTCTACCAGTAGGCATCCATTTTCTAGTGGGCATTATCTGATTGGTCTTATGACCAACAGGTATCCAATAAAAACCTATTCTGCTGAATGTTCTTCCTGTGGGTTTCCATTGTTTTCTAACTTTCTTTCGCTTTTGCCTTTTAGCCTTTTTAGCATGAATTTTAGCATTAACAATATTAACTGGACAATTAACTTCATTAGGCAAAACATTGACATCACATCCATGATTAGAAACAGAATTCAAGCAATCATCAATACAAGTTTTGCAAATAGTATCAGAATTCGAATTAATTACAGTACGCCTATGGCTAATACTAGAATCAACACGATTCGTTTTATTCGATTCAAACTTAAGGTTCCTAGATTGTTCTTCTACTTTCTTCCAGTGCACATTCTTAGCTTGAGAGGTCCTATCATTCCTTGTATTGTCTTGAGACTTTGACCTGCTCCCTTTAATGTCACTGATTACTCCTGTAGAGGGAATGGGAACATTAGTTTGTTTTACTACTCTTTGCACCACCTGTTTAGATGTGCTGGGATCTGAGCTACATGCAGGTGCACTAAGGTTCACTTTCTTAACACTAGAGGTACTGGGATTAGCACTCCTAGAAGGCACATTTGAGTTCACTTTCCTAGTATTGACAGATCTAGAATCTGAACTACTCAATGGTACACTACTCCTCTCATTCAAAACTTTGGGAATCGATTGCATATCATGTTTGGCCTTAGGCATTGAGCATGGAATCAAAGGGTTAACTCTCTCACCTAATGTCTTTGGGCATATTGTGATCAAACATTCTAAGATTTCTTGAGATCGTTTGGCATATAAGCATGCATGTCCAATTGCATTATCATGAGGTTTCTCTAGCTTATCCTCTTCAACAATCTCACGCAGGCATTCTAAGCAATCCTTAAGGGATGAGAAATATGTTTGAATGGCAAGTTTGTTGTTCCTTAGATGAGGGGGGACATATGTCACAGATAAAGCATATTTATTACTAGAGTGAACCTTAGATACAACATTCTCCCCATTGATCATTGGCATTTTCCCTTTTACCTGACTCTTCAGATTCTCAATTTCTTTTTGCAATGAAGCTATTTGTTCGTTGTTTTTGTTACGAGTGACTTTAATTGATTCAAATAACTCATTGAAATGACGTTTAACCTTTTCATTTTCTTCTAGAAAACTTTCGTTTTCCTTTTGTAAAGCATTTACTAGGTTTTGAAGATGAAACGTTTGAGAATTCTGAGAATCTAAATGAGGAGGCATTTGGGAGCCTGTCATATTGTTCGTTTGACCCTTTAATTGAGAGATTTGGGCTTTCAACTTTCTGATCGTGTTACACTGAGCTTGAATCTGTTCATCTCGTTTGTTAATTTGAAAAACTGCATCAAACTCTGGAGCATCTGAAGATGTCTTGATATTTGAAGTTTTGACATTTTCTTTGAGATGTTGATATTTTAGTTGTAGATTAAAATACTCAACTTCTAGTTTAGAAAAATGTTTAACCAAATTGTCATGATCATCCAGTTCAATTTTCTCATTTAGTTTGGAATTAGTTTTTTCAAGCTCAATGACACGATCATGGGAGACTTTCAGGGCCACAGATAGTTCATGAAATTTGGAAGCATTAATAGAGCAATTTGAAGCAGTGAAAAAGACATCTTGAGCAACACATTCAGTAATAAGATTCTCATTTAATGTATGCAGGTTCTTTCTCTCAATCTCATTATATTTTAGTGCACGCTCATAGTCACTAATTTCAACTATTATTGCATCAAATTCCTTTTCCATTCCCTTAATGTCTGTTTCTATGCCCTTTTTAAGACTCTCAAAGTGATCTTTTAGAAGTTTAAAGAAAGGCATGACCTCAGTTAAATAACATTCTTTCATTTGTTCAAAACCCCTTTCTCCTTCAGTTATGCCAGTGGGTGTGATCCTTTTCTTGCAAGTTTTCTCAAAATCAACAAATAGTTGAAAAATAACGTATTGGCTAATTAAGGTCTTGCTTTTAGTGGCAATTGTTCTAGGAACAAGATGCATTGGTGTGTTAGGAGGATACACAGTTGCTCTAGGCATTTTCCAAAGGGGAGGGTTTGTTACTGCAATATTTTCAGCTTTCAGCTTATCTAAATCCATTTTCCAGAAGACTTGTTCGGGAGTCAACAATGTCTGAGTCTTGAACTTGTTCAAGGAAATCCATTTTTCCTTCTTGTAGTCATGGGGAGTGATAATTACTTTCTTCTCTTTGCACTTAGGATCATTTAGTTTCTTATTCATCTTCTCCCTAGTTACTTCATCTAATTTCTTGTCATCCTCAGTGCACTCAACGCAACTAGGTTTTTGTCTAGGTTTAAGAATCTCATTTCCATCATAGATAACACTTTGAGCTGCTTTTGCTATCTTTCCATACTCAGGGTTGGGTTTATCTATTATGGGAACACTATGCTTATCGCTTAGAACTCTATGCTTAGTGATCATGTGAGCAGTCTGAATGGTGTTTCCTTGCATGTACAACTTGTTTTCAAGTTTGTTTTTCAAAGTTTTCAGATTAGAAAAATCTCTCAAGAGCTTTGATTCTTTTGCATTAAATTCTTGCTTAAGCATTTTCACATTTTCTTGAAGTTCTTGTTTTTGCTTAGCTGTTTTAGAAAGTTTTTCTTGCAAAGAATTTAATTCTTGTTTCAATACTTCTTCTCTAAAATTACTTTTTCTAATTACTGTACGCACTTGGTCATCCATTTCCTGCTCACGAGTGGTCAACTCAAATTTAGCGCGTTGTTCATAAATAGCAACACGTTCTTTATAGGCATTTAGTTCAGAAATTATGGAATCATCAGGAGCACATGCAGTGTATTCATCAAAGACATAGTCATTGTTGACTGCAGAAGATGCATCACTTGGTACAACTTCACTTTCACTTTGTTTCACGTATTGATCATATGGGACAATATTGTTATTACCCATATTTTCAACGTTTGATTCAATAGTTTCAGTTGATTGTACTTTGTCATGCATCTGTTGCACATCAGCATCATCGTATAGTTTTAATACCTCAGAGATGAGTTTGTCCTTGGATGGGCCAGTTTGTGGTGAAGAAGAAATCTTGGGAGAAACCATTGGAGAGATGCTAGCCATAAAGATTGTGTGTGCAGTAGGTCCATCATCTACATCCGAGTCGTATGCATCACAGTCAGCGACTTGAAAGGCGTTCTGATGATTGTGACCTATCTCCTGAATAGGCTGCTCATCCACATCTGCATCATAGGTCTTGGCATTGCCCTCAGCAAGAAACAGCAATTCCTCTTCATCCAACGCAGCACCATTGTCCTGAGCTTGTGCCAGCAACATCTTATCTCTAAAATAATCAGCATTCTGTGGACGTTTTGGAGATGTGCAGTTCCTTGCAATGTGTCCTTCACCACCACAGTTATAGCATTTGATTGGCTTAGGTTGACCTTGGTTACCATTTCTTCCTCGATTCTGGTTTCCAACATAACCTCTCCCAGCTCCACCTCTTCCCTGATCATACTGTCTTTCCTGAACTGGTTGCACCACGATCCTTCCATCTTTAACAGTGGCTTGATTATGTGGGTTAGATGCAGTTCTGAGGTTGTTGTTGGTTTGTGGGAGAGAGTTCATGTTTTGACTAATGAGGAGAGCTAGTTGATTGATGATGTTACCCACGTGTGCATCAGCATCAGCTTGTTTGAACATGGGATCAGGAATGAGTTTGTGATTACCATTCCCCAAGGGTATGACTTGTGATGCTTTGGTTGTGATTCCGATGTTTGAGTAGAAGGCTGTTGAATCATTAGACGAGCTTGTCTCTCCCTGGTTGGTTTTGAACTGATTGAGAATCAATTTTTCAACCATGGCATGTCTCTCATTCTGAAGGAGGAAGGCATAGAGTTGCTCATAGTTTGTATTCTTCAATCCTTTAGTGAGCTTCACAGCTGTGACAAACTTGTGCCATTCGGGATTCATGTTGTTCACAAACTTTGAGTTGAGCTGAATGTTAGGCATAGTCATTCTGATGTTCTTCATGTCATTCACTAACTTATGAAATCTCACATAGTACTCATAGACACTCTCATCTGGTTTCATCTTGAAGTGCTCAAATTCGTCATAGAGTTGGGATTCTCTGTCTTCCACAGTTAGTTCTGAACCTGAGAGAAGCATCTTAACATTGTCCCAAACTGCCTTTGCTTCAGTGTTATGATTGATCAGCTTGTAGATGTCTTTAGGAAGACCTTGAAGAACAATGTTTGAAGCCCTGATATCTGCATCAAATCTCTTTTTCTCCTTATCATCAAGCTCATCATACATCTTAGGTCTGTCCATTCCGTAAATAGGAGTACCATCTTCATTAGTATCAAGTATGTCTCTAGTCGTTTCAACTCGATATGGTCCTTCATCAATGGATTTGAGAATATTGACACCATTTTCCTTTCCAAGGCAATACAATCTGATTCGTTGAGCCCAAGAATCGTAGTCAGTTCTGTCAAGCATGGGTGGACGAGTATCTGATCCAGCTGCTTGTACATCCTCGGCAACAGTGGAGATGACAGTAGGAACGTTGGTAGACATGTTATCAGATTATACGGGATTTTATAACTCTATGATTAAACCAGGAAATAGATTCTTTCACGGGATTTTACTAAATCAAGAGAAAACCGTAAACAATCACTCAAGTCGCTAGATGGTAATGCACTAAGTCGCTAGAGACAAATGCACTAAGTCGCTAGAGACAAATGCACTAAGTCGCTACCAATTAACTCGCTAGAAAGCCAAGTCGCTAGAAACCCAAGTCGCTAACAGAAAAGCAAGTCGCTAAGTAGTAACTCGCTACAGACCAAGTCGCTAACCAAATTTTGGCAGCAATTCGCTACACAAGTCGCTAGAAACACAAGTCGCTAAAGAGCAACTCGCTACTGACTAAGTCGCTACCACAAGTCGCTACCCGTAGTGGAGATTTCACTACTTGTCCTTTAACTCGCTAGATCTAACTCGCTAGCTTTAACACTGTAAGTCGCTACAAAACTGTGAAGCAAGTCGCTACCAAGAAACTATTCCGAGAGCTAAGTCGCTAGCTTGAAAAACCAAATAAACTTCACTTTTCAATCCAAAAACAACCCAACCACGATGATTCAAGCTTACCAAATGAAAACCTAAGCACTTTTGATGATTCTAAACATAAAAGTACCAACAAAATTCAAACTTTAACACAAGAGATCAACCAAATGATGCAAAAACCACTAAACTTTTTCAAACTCAAAAACCACCTAAAAACCACTATAAATCCAAAGATGTGCAAGATATGATCTAACCATGGCTCTTGATACCAATTGTTAGGATATTACTTTTCACATGCACATCAAACCATAACACAAAGTAGCATATAGATGGAATTCTAGAGAGAGAAAGTTAGAGGTTTAGGGAACTTAGTGAGAGAAAGTGAAAGATATTATTATGAGCTCCAACTCTCTACCTTGGAAGGTAGAGAGTATTTATAGTCTTACATAACTCGCCACACTTTGGGCTGTGGATCAGGCATACAGTGGGTAAAGACCCGTCCGTCCTCCACGGTGTTACTTAACTAAATTACTACTTAACTTAAAAGAACTACGACTACGAGCTTTCTAACGATTACATATACTTGAGGTGACCGACTCTTTAATACCGGGAATTTCTAATTCCTAACAAAGGGTCAAACGAACAATATGACAGGCTCCCAAATGCCCCCTCCTTTAGATTCTCAGAATTCTCAAACGTTTTATCTTCAAAACCTAGTAAATGCATTACAAAAGGAAAACGAAAGTTTTCTAGAAGAAAATGAAAAGGTTAAACGTCATTTCAATGAGTTATTTGAATCAATAAAGGTCACTCGTAACAAAAATAACGAACAAATAGCTTCATTGCAAAAGGAAATTGAGAATCTGAAGAGTCAGGTAAAAGGGAAATTGCCAATGACCAATGGGGAGAATGGTGTATCAAAGGTTCACTCTTGTAATAAATATGCTTTGTCTGTGAAATATGTCCCTCCTCATCTCAGGAACAACAAACTTGCTGTTCAAACATACTTCTCATCCCTTAAGGATTGCCTAGAATGTCTGCGTGAGATTGTTGAAGATGATAAGTTAGAGAAACCTCATGATAATGTAATTGGACATGCATGCCTATATGCCAAACGATCTAAAGAAATCCTAGAATGCTTGATCACAATATGCCCAAAGTCCTTAGGTGAGAGAGTTAATCCTTTGATTCCATGTTCGATGCCTATTGCCAAGTATGATATTCATTCGATGCCCAATGTCTTGAATGTGAACCTTAGTGTGCCTTTAAGTTGTTCAGATTTCAGATCTGTCAATGCTATGAAAGAGAACTCAAGTGTGCCTTCTAGGAGTACAAATCCCAGCACTTCAAGTTTTAAGAAAGTGAACCTTAGTGTGCCTGCATGTAGTTCAGATCCCAACACATCTAAACAGGTGATGCAAAGAGTTGTAAAACCCACTAATGTTCCCATTCCCTCTACAGGAGTAATCAGTGACATTAAAGGGAGCAGGTCAAAGTCTCAAGACAATACAAGGAATGATAGGACCTCGCAAGCTAAGAATGTGCACTGGAAAAGAGTAGAAGAACAATCTAGGAACTTTAAGCTTGAATTGAATAAAACGAATCGTGTTGATTCTAGTATTAGCCATAGGCATACTGTAATTAATTCGAATTCTGATACTATTTGCAAACCTTGTACTGACGTCTGCTTGAATTCTGTTTCTAATCATGAATGTGGTGTTAATGTTTTGCCTAATGATGTTAATTGTCCAGTTAATGATGTTAATGTTAAAAAGGAAAAAAGGCAAAAACGAAATAAAGTTAGAAAACAGTGGAAACCCACAGGAAGAACATTTAGTAAGATAGGCTATTATTGGATACCTGTTGGTCATAAGAATAATCAGACAATGCCCACTAGAAAATGGATGCCTACTGGTAGAACTATTCCCTTAAGAAGTGAGCACACTGTGAACAGGGCTAATACAGACACTAGTACTGCATCAATTCACAATGATTCCAGTGCCTTAATTTCTGATATGAATGCTTCTTTTTCCGATGTGGGTGTTCCAACCATTGTTACTAACCAAATGGAACCCATTCTTGCATGGGGATCCCAATTATCCAGTTATCCACTCTTGTCTGTGTTCAACTGCAGATCGTTCAAATCGTTCTGTAGTACCTGGACTCAGGCTGTTCCAAGCATATGACTGGCGACCGGTCACGGCTCATGAACTTCGTGAGCAAATTCATCGGGACAGTTAGATTCGGGAATGATCATTTCGGTGCTATTATGGGTTATGGAGACTATGTTGTTGGCAAAAGTGTTATCTCCAGGGTTTACTATGTAGAAGGTCTTGGTCACAACTTGTTCTCTGTTGGTCAATTCTGCGATTCGGATCTAGAAGTAGCCTTCAGAAAACATACCTGCTTCGTTAGAGAACTTGATGGTAAGGAACTTTTAAGAGGTTCACGTGGTTCAAATCTATACACCATCTCTATCAAAGATATGATGAAGTCTTCTCCAATTTGCTTGCTGTCAAAGGCCTCTAAAACAAAGTCATGGTTATGGCATCGTCGTCTCAATCACTTGAACTTTGGTACCATCAATGATCTCTCCAGAAAGGACTTAGTTGTAGGGTTACCTAGACTCAAGTATGAAAAGGATCATCTTTGTTCAGCATGTCAATTGGGAAAAAGCAAGAAGTATGCCCATAAACCCAAACCTACTAACTCTGTCACAGAAGTTCTTCATATGATTCATATGGATTTATGTGGACCAATGAGGGTGCAGAATATATTTGGGAAGAAATATGTGTTAGTTGTGGTTGATGATTACTCTAGATTCACCTGGGTCAAGTTCTTAAGGACAAAGGATGAAACTCCTGATATCATCATCAAACTCATCAAACAGCTGCAGGTTCGGCTTAACAAAACAGTCAGAATAATAAGAACAGACAATGGAACTGAGTTTGTCAACAAACAACTCAGTGAATTTTATGAAAGCGTTGGAATCAGCCATCAAAGAAGTGTTCCACGAACTCCTCAACAAAACGGTGTAGTTGAAAGACGAAATCGAACTCTTGAAGAAGCCGCTAGAACAATGCTGATTTACTCAAAGGTTCCAATGTTTCTCTGGGCTGAAGCTATTGCCACTGCATGCTACACACAAAATCGTTCCCTGATTCACACTGTTCATGGAAAAACTCCATATGAACTTCTCCACAACAGAAAACCTAATCTCTCTTTCCTTCGTGTGTTTGGTGCATTGTGTTATCCAACTAATGAGGGACAAGACTTAGGCAAACTTAGAGCTAAAGCAGACATTGGAGTATTTGTAGGGTATGCTCCAAACAAAAAGGGATACCGAATCTACAACAAAAGAACCCAAAATATCATGGAAACAATTCACGTTAAGTTTCATGAGCTGACCGGTCAAATGGCTCATGGACAATTCAGTTCTGGACCCACACTTCAAAACAGTCCCATTGGTTCATCCCTTGTTCCAAACTCTTCTCAAGAAACTCCATATGTACCTCCATCTGAAGATGATTTAAAGAAATTGTTTGATCCTATGTTTGATGAACTTTATGATCCAAGTACTAATGAGGTGTCGATTCCTACAATAGAGGCTGCTCATATTCCTGTGAATGAAGGCAATCCCTCTGTCTCAATATCTTTAAGTCAAGAAGCGCCTGCTGCTGATCCTTCAGTCTCATCAACAATTCATCATTCTTCAAATGTACATCATGGAAATGTTTCTGGCATCAATGATGAAGTTAATCCCTTTGCTACTCCTGAAGATGCTCCATTCGAAAACATATTTGCTCCTGAATCTTCTTCAGAACCATCTTCTTCAGGAGACATCGACTCTGCTACTTCATTCCCTCAACAACTACCACATGAACACCTCAGAAAATGGACTCACGATCATCCATTAGACAACATCATTGGAAATCCCTCTCGTCCTGTATCAACACGGAAACAACTTGCAACCGATGCCCTATGGTGTTTCTTCAACTCCGTACTCTCAAAGATCGAACCAAAGGATGTTAAAACTGCCATGAACGAAGACAGCTGGTTCAATGCTATGCAAGATGAAATTCATGAGTTTGATCAACTTGATGTATGGGAGTTAGTACCTGCTCCAGAATGTGCCATGATTATTGCTCTAAAATGGATCTTCAAAGTGAAACTAGATGAGCATGGTGATGTATTGAAGAACAAGGCTCAATTAGTTGCTAAAGGATACCGTCAAGAGGAGGGTATTGACTTTGAAGAATCTTTTGCTCCAGTTGCTCGAATCGAGGCAATCCGAATCTTTCTGGCTAATGCTGCTAGTAAGAACATGGTAGTCTATCAGATGGATGTGTAGACGGCATTTCTGAACGGAGACCTTAAAGAAGTCGTCTACGTCAGCCAACCTGAAGGATTTGTTAATCAAGGGCATCCTACTCACGTTTATCATTTGAAGAAGGCCCTTTACGGTTTAAAGCAAGCTCCAAGGGCATGGTATGATACACTGTCAAAGTTTCTTCTATCAACCGGATTTAGCAAAGGAGCAGTTGATCCAACATTGTTCACCAGGAAGTCAGGCAAACATTTAATTCATGTTCAAATTTATATTGATGATATTATTTTTGCCTCGACAGACCCAATGGAATGTGATCGTTTTTCTAATGAAATGAGTTCAAAATTTCAAATGTCAATGATGGGACAAATGTCATTTTTCTTGGGATTACAAATTTCACAAAGTCCCGGAGGCATTTTCATAAATCAATCTAAATATGCAACAGAGGTCTTAAAGAAATTTGGATTTGATTCAAGTGACCCTGTTGACACCCCCATGATTGATCGAACCAAACTAGATGAGGACCACTTAGGGATCATGATTGACCAAACGAAATATCGTAGTATGATTGGATCCCTGATGTACCTCACTGCTAGTAGACCAGACATCTTGTTCGCTGTTTGCATGTGTGCCAGATACCAGGCTAAGCCTACTAAAAAGCACCTTGAAGCGGTTAAAAGGGTCTTTCGGTATCTCCAAGGAACCATCAATATGGGTCTTTGGTACCCGAAGGACACCGGTATGTCACTAACAGCCTATGCAGATGCTGATCATGCAGGGTGTCAAGATACTCGTCGAAGTACATCTGGAGGTGCTCAGTTTTTGGGTGATAAGCTTGTGAGCTGGTCTTCAAAGAAGCAAATGAGTACTTCTATTTCCTCTATAGAGGCTGAATACATAGCCATGTCATCCTGTTGTGCTCAAATCTTATGGATGAGATCTCAATTATATAACTATGGCTTTGAATTCAACAAAATCCCTCTGTACTGTGATAATAAAAGTGCTATTGCTCTCTCATGCAACAATGTTCAACACTCAAGAGCAAAGCATATCGACATTCGACATCATTTCATCAGGGAACAAGTGGAAAAAGGTGTAGTGGAACTCTATTTTGTGAGGACTGAATACCAGTTAGCAGACATCTTCACCAAAGCTCTTCCAAGAGAACGCTTTGAGTTTATTCTTCCACGACTGGGCATGAAAAGCCTTCAACCAGAAACACTCAAACGTCTTCAGGAGGAAGACGAGGAGTAAAGGTCTATCTTCATCTATCTCCTGTATATATCTATTCGAAAATCAAAATACAAAATTATAAAACTTAAAAAAATCAAATAGAAAAATATAAAACTTTCAAAATCCATAAAAATTTGAAAATTTCGAAAAATCTTCAAAAAAATATTGTCATTTTGTCTTGTTTCTCTCGATTCGATATCTACGGTCTTGATGTTGTCATTCAAAGAATGACACGGGACTTTAGATGTTGTTCGAATTTTTATAAAAAAAAAAAAAAAAAAAAAAAATCAAAAAATCAAAAAATATTTTTGGGAGAAAGAGAAAAAATGGTTTATTGTCATTTCAGGCAGTAACCCGCTTTTCTAAGAAAGAACAGAGCCATGCTTTATCATGACTTTCAAAATTCCATGCTCTGATTCTATAAACCGTTATCTGCTGAAAACAAATTGTTTTGATAAATAACTTGGACTCTATTTTTGATAATCATCTGGACTTATTTGTCAAAATATCTATCTCTCAATCAACAACCTATGTCATTGATTGAGGGGGAGAATGATTTCAATTAAATTAAAATGTTATTTGTCATTCAAAATGTTTTCAAAAGATAATCATGCATGTTCAATCAATGGAGTTTAAAGACTTAATATCCGATTCATATCAGTTAAAACAGTTTCTTAATCAAGTCACAATTCTCCTTAAAAGCTTTCAAAATCAATTTAAATCTACAGAGATCACAAATCTCAAATGATTTGATATTTGTGATCGGGGGAGAATTTGTGATTTAAATTGGATTTATATTGATAAATTGGTAAATGGTTTTATAAGGATGTACATGCTATCCTTCCCACATGTGCCAAACGATTTTAAATTTTCTTGCACATGTTGAGGAGGAGCATATATCGTAAACCAATATGTGTTGAAACGTGATCATTTTTCTCAATGTGCAGGTTTCCTCTATTATGTGCAAAACTCTTTTCAAACTTAGATGCACATATTGAGGGGGAGCAAAATCATGAAAACCTCATCCTTCCCCAAAATGCTCTATCTACTTGATTTGATGTGGGAAGTGATGTTGATATCTTTTAGAAAATGGTAATCAAAGAAGTTAATTCTTTCTCTTGCCTCCGTGTGCAAAACATTTTCAAATACTTGATGCACATGTTGAGGGGGAGTTCTCGTTCTAAAAATATCAAAAACAATTCAGGTACAAAATGCTTTGATAATATATCACAAGTATCTGAATTGATTTTCAAATGGTTTTCAATTGAGTCCATATGGCAGGTGAACAATACCAAAAAGACCGACCAACTTTACTTTATGTATGGTGATATAAGGATGATAAGGTTAGGTATTTGTTCCCATGATCCACCAGAACCGGAGGGATCTACCCAGGGACTATCCACTAGTTAGTGTAGAGTTCTTAGGTATAATGATAAAAGGAGAAAAATGAGATAAGGGAAGAGTGCGGACTGAGACTGAGCTAGTACCGGAATAAACCCAACAAGGTTCTAGCTATGAAGTCTTGGTATGCACTGAAGGGGTTGAAGAATTAAAAAGAATTGAATGAGAAAAGGGTGAAAACAAATAACCCTCCATTGATTCAACCCTAGGGCAGAAACCGGGTTCAATTCATTTGCTACTGGCTGTTACCAAGGTAACACCGGTATTGAAGACAAGACGTCATGGACCCAGTGACGCACTGCACTAAACTTCCCAAACCACTCAAGTTCCTCTTAAAAGGGCTTGTTTCATTCTCACGGGGAACCGACATTATCTATCGACTTTCTCTTAGAGATTGTTGATATTGAAGAAGGAGACCCTCTCCCTAGTCTCCGATATAGGATCCAAATTATGCACAAATTGAGTCTAGAGCCACGAGATCATCAATAAATCTCATTAGGACACTTTCAATGAAGACTCTCTGTTTCACACAATGTGGAAAGAGAGATTATATCTTGAGTCCTACGCATTATCCTTGTGGTTTTGCCTGAACATCCGAGTGATATGTGAACATATTCACAGTGAAGATGGAAAACCTTCTGGAGCCAACATCAAACAAGCTCCTGGTAGGTGGCATGTGAGATCTATTATATAGATCAACCATGTGACAACTGAACAGAAACAATGGGGCGATTCAATCTCTTGAATCAATCCTGGTTCAGGTTATGGATTGACGGATACCTTTGAAAAACCGGTCTTTGTGCTTAACAACTCTTTTCTTTAGCACATCGACCGTGTACTCATTTTTCAAACAAAAAGGTGTTTTTATGATTGATAATTGATTTTCAATAAAACCTTCGTTGTATTGCAAAAACAATTTCTATTGAGCAATACACGATTGTTTTTCAAATCTCTTTTCATCAAACAGTGGACTTAAATTCGCTGGTTCACTCACTCCGTGTTGTCTTCTTTGAGATGTTCCGGTTTGAGAACAGCTAGAGCAGTTGCGAAACCCTGTCATGGAAATTCTTAGGAATTATACCTGATCACAGGCAGTACATGTACTGATCAATGGGGAACCGTGGGCCGTGTACCTCAATTCAACGAAAGTGATCAAAGACACTTTCATGCGATTTATTGCTAACTGTTGTATGCAGGTACACCCGACGTTTGCAGCTAATCAGAATGAAGCGGTCAATCCATAGCCGCATGCTCACTTAACACATTCATCTCAAAAGAAATCATGATTAGTGCATCAATGACCCTGATATTTTCACTCCATGCTTCTGCTACGCTGCTGCCAACATCATGAATCAACTAAAGCTTCCGCTACTCTGATGAGAAGATATCATGATCCAAAAAGTGAGCATGTCGGTCTGAATGTCACAACATCACAGTAAACCAACACCACAATGGATGTCTCAGAGAATTTTTGATAGCTGATGATCTCAAAAGTTGGCTCAGAATTATTATCACGTGGATCAATTTTAGACCTCCACTAGGATTATCCATACATGCAATGAGAAGAATCAATGACTACAAGCTTCGGAGCAAAGTACTACATCAAGAATGCAAGAACTATATTAATGTAATATTTGTTTGTATTCAATGTAATTTTAATACATGTTTGAGGTGACCTCCCTTAGGGGGAGATTGTTAGGAATTAGAAATTCCATGTATTAAAGAGTCGGTCACCTCAAGTATATGTAATCAATAGAAAGCTCGTAGTCGTAGTTCTTTTAAGTTAAGTAATATTTAAGTTAAGTAACACCGTGGAGGACGGACGGGTCTTTACCCACTGTATTCCTGATCCACAGCCCGTTGTGTGGCGTTTTATTGTAAGACTATAAATACTCTCTACCTTCCAAGGTAGAGAGTTGGAGCTCATAATAAGATTTTCTTTCTCTCACTAATGTTCCCTAAACCTCTAACTTTCTCTCTCTAAAACTCATCTTCTATACGCCTATGTTTGATTGTGTTATGATGTGTATGTGAAAACCAATATCCTACACCAGTCGATCCCATAATATTCTCAGATGCTGAATTGGTTTCCAGGCTCATAGCTCAAATGTCTAAACGATCTGCAACATTTGCCTCTTACGAAGGTAAATTGTTTGAAGCATTGCTGGAATACCAACTTAAATCAGCATGCAGAGAAGAAGTTGTGAGGCCCAAACGTCCAAGAGACGATGAAGATAAGGATAAAGATAAAGAGCCTAAACGCCCGAAGAAAACTGGTGAATCGTCCTCTATGCAACCTCCACCCCAAAGGACTCCAAGTCAACAACGATCTCCTCCACGTTCTTCTAGTGAAAAACCTCGGACTCTGAGTTACCACCTCAAACTACGAAAACCGGTGATCACTTCGAGTACACTGGTGGTGACGATGAGGAAGTATCTGAGCCCCAACAACAACCCACCTCTCCCGCTTCAACAACAAAGAAACCATCATCCTCATCAAAGCCTAAGAAAAATAAGAAGACTCTCAAGGCTGATGTCGTATCATGGCTTGACGATGACGACACCGAGTATGATTGGTTCTCCACACTTGTTGCTGCTACACCCGCCTTAACTGATGACCAAGATATGGTAGATTGTAGTACGTTGGAGCACGCAAAGTTACTGCAAGAAAAGTTCAGAGTGAAGAAGATGACGAAATCAGAGTTGAAACGAATCAAGAATGAAGCTTTTCAAATACTCAAAGACAGCTCGGAAAGTGCTATTGAAGTTTAATATCACCTTGAAAACATAGCACGAGCCATGTCTAACAACATTGATTGGCTCAACCCTGAAGCAAACATCGACTACACCAGAAAAGACAACGCTCCATACTACACAGATTGGACCAAACCTCTACCTACCATTGGTCGACCAGATCAACCTCAGATTCCATTTCGATACTTCTTCAACAACGACCTGGAATTTCTTCTACATGGTAGCGATGTGTCAAAGAAATACGCTACCTCACTTACACTTCCGTTCCCGGCAGCCATATACTCAAACTGCATAGCCATCGAAGAAAAGGCTACCCACATGTTCAACAACAGAGTGGAAGAGTATGACATCGATGCACTATATGGGATTCACCATTGGCCGGAACGCCGACGAATCTACTACAGAAGCTGCCAGGTTCATAAATCTCAACATGAAGTGCACAGTGATAAAGGAATCGTTGCTCTTAAGCATGTTGCTCTTTCGTCTAAATGGGACTACATCTTTCTAAAGAACATCGTGGTCAAAAGACAAGACGAAAAGGACTATGCTTTATGTGAAGCGGACTTTCAGAATTTGTCTCTCAATGACATTGGAGATCTGTATCTTGCAAAGGTACAGGGACGCATGAGACAATTCTCGACAGAAATTCAACGTGAATACATCAAGTCCTTGCTCATCTTCATCAGAAGCATCGTGATCCAGGAACGTGTAAAAGACTTGCAACTTGCTGTTGAGTCGTATCAGACACGTGTCAACTTCACCAGACCTAAGCTAGAACTTCCTGATATCAACCATCTTCCTCAATTCACTCTCATCAGTAAACCCTTTGGAGTAGTCTACCGCAGTGAACTACACCACAATTGCTTGATGGCGTGTACAGAGCTTCATAAATTTGGAGATTCAACTTTGAAGCATGTCAGGGATGGGCTAGCATATAGGTTAAAGGTGATTCAACAAGGCATTGGGTCACAAAAGAGATGGAATTCTCAGGAAAGACGGGATGTAAAGAGAATCATCAAGATGATTGATGAAAGGTTGTTTTGAAGGGACCAGTTCAGAACATTGGAAAGCTTCGTAGGTGGTCGTCAACACATTAATCTCACAGGATATCAATGCCCAGTTCGCATTCCTGGAGTTCTTGCTGACCTACCTGAAATTCCTGGTACCCCTTAAAATGCTTCTATTTCATATTATTTTGGATGTGTGATTTTATATAAATTGGCAATGGCTTGTGCACACATAACAGTGTACAACCCGTTCTTGTAATGAAAGGACCCTGTGGTACGCTTTAGTGCCACAATCTTATAAAAGGAGCGAAAGCTTCTTACTTTTGAGTAAAACCTATCAAACCTTTCACTTTTCAAGGTTTTGCTCAAAAGAACATGTACTTCCCCTTACGTTTTCAAAACCTCAAAAGTTAGCATTACTTGTTGAGGGGGATTATTTGCTAAAAACTTTGTTCACAAAATTGTTCTTCGTGATAATCTTCCCAAAAAACTCAAAATGGTCATATTTGTTATCAAAACGTTATCAAAAATAACATTTTTATATGCCATTTTTGAGGGGGAGAAAATCATGTGATAAGAAATATGTTGTGAAACTGCTATTGAATCCTTATGTGAAAAGACTTCAACCCATGAATTGACGGGATCTGAACAGTCTTACATTGAAAAGATTTGTCTTCCAAGACTTATCCAAGTAAATTGTACCTATTCGAGAAGCTCTTGATAGACATGAACTGTGACGGGTTTGACAATCTCTCGGGGTTGTCCACATCTTCAAGGTAGTTATTAGAGCTAGTTGTCACCTAAAAGCTGACAATGTATCTCTTTAACTATGCATCGTAATCGTGTCTCGCAAGGAATTGTCTATCTTGAGTCAATTAATTCAAAAAGTGCGCGCTCTTTCCTCACTGTGTAGATTTCTTTCAAAACTCTTAAGCACATGTTGAGGGGGAGTATTTCTGAAAATCTAAAACTCTTGAAGTGTTCAAACATGTTTTTCATTCACAAACACTTCGAGAGATTTTCATGAAAATGGTTTTATGGCAATGGAGTTATAAGGTGATTAAGGTTAGGAATAACCGTCCTATGATCCGCCAGAGCCGGAGGGATCTACCCAAGGACACTACCAATAGTTAGAATTAGAAGTCCTTAGGTAAGATTATAAAAAGGAGAAAATGAGAATTGGAGAAAGAATGAGTTGAAGAATTAAAAAGAAATGCAAAGAAAATGGTGAAAAGAAATAGCCCTCCAGATTATTCAACTTAGGGCAGATACCGGGTTCAATTCATATGCTACTGGTTGTCACTTAGTGACACCGGTATTGAAGATTAAAAGTCGTCATTGACCTAGTGACGCATGCACTAAACCTTCTTAGCCACTCAAGTTTCTCCCAACAGAAGCTTGTTTCATTGATGTGCTACGATTGGTGCAAGTTTTAAAAATTTATAAACACGATTTAACCGTCTAACCTATTAACACATACGAGCAAGTATACTCGTCTGTGATAGCAAAGTTTGGTAAGTCGAGATCGTCCCAAGGGATTTTGTGTTTGAAATTGTTTTTTTATGAAAAGATTCCAACAAGAAAGCTTGTCAAGGCTTCCTCAAATAATTATGTTCTAGTGAAATTCAATAATAAGAAATATATATACTTGTGTGTAGTCTATAATCAATCATAAATAGTATTCATGAAGGTTTGGTTTATACTCTTGATGTGATGCACAAATCATAAGCAAATGATCCCCCAACCATGGTATATGTTTGTAAAAATCATTCTAAGAACAAAAACATTTAGGTAATCCTTTCGGTCCTTATCCCAATGATTATTCTTTAGAAAATCCATTTGTTTGCAACATGTTCTTATTAGATTTGTTCTTACGAATCTTTCGACCCTTTCGTGATGAAAATGTTCCTAGTCTTGTTTTAATAAGCAAACGTGGTGGTTGTCAATCACCATATCCTCATACTAGTTTGTCACTTCACTTTTTGGAATAAAACACAAGAGAAATCCTTTCGGTCCTTTTTCTTAAAACAGGTTTTACCAACAAATCAAACCAAGACTAGTATTTTTCCAACAAACTCATTTAAACAAGATCATATATACATGCATCACATTTTGAGAACACTAATATGATTAACTACATCCCAACACACAAGTATATCCCAAAACTACTCCATGATAATAATAATAACTAAACACAAATCATAACAAAGTAATTCCAACAATTCAAGAGAATAGAATTCCATAACAAAGTTCATAGAATACCTAAACTTTTGTGATTACAAGAATTAGAATTCGTGGATTGTAGCAACCACGCGCCTCCAATCACCTAGACTTAACGTACAACTCCAAACTACCAAAACTATGGATGAGAATTGTTCTCTCCTTGCTCCTGGATGTTTTTCAGTAAGAACTAAGCTTTTGGGCTGAATAATAATGGTTGGTATTAGTTTAGGTGTAAACTAATACAATTTTGGTTGTGTCACACCTAGTAACTAGGACTAGGTTCATTATATAGCCAAGTATTCTTGCTCAACTGACCAAAAACGTTCCCAACAAGTTATTATCAAGAAATGATCGGACTCCAATGATTATGGGGAGTTAAGGCAACAATAAATGCAACTTTGTGTAACTGCAGTGCGAGAAACCGGATCGGTTACGATGGCAACCGGATCGGTTACATTTTGACCCAACTCCCAGCCGGATCCGGTTACGGGTTGTGACCGAGCGGCTGGTTATTGCAGTTTTGACTTTTTGTTGACTTTTGCTCATATGCTTCATTCTTTGCTCTCGCTGATGATTTCCAAGGCAAAAATTGATCTTTCCTTGATGTAGATACTTAGAAATCATTGTGCTTCCCAATCATTGGATCCAATAGCTTCTTAGCTCGACTTCCTTCCTCGAGAATCTTCCAAATGTGCATAAAAACTTCATTTCTTCATTATTCGTGATACCTGGCTACATATACATATACAATACGCATCTTTTGCACTTTTGCAACAGTTATGAGTAAATATAGCCGATTATCATGCACAAAACTAACAATAACGCTACTAAAAACATGTTCATTTTAGGCGTTATCATTCATTCTCACAGGGAACCCTACGTAAACTATTTTCTTTCTCTTAGAGATTGCTGGTATTGAAGAAGGAGACCCTCTCCCTAGTCTCCGCTCAAGAAAACCAAAACGCACTATTGAGTCTAGAGCCACGAGATTCATCAAAAGATCTCATAGGTACACTTGACATTTCATCACTTGTTGTTCAACAATAAGAACAACAGTGGTACGTTATCGAGTCCTACACAGATCCTAACAATCTGTCAAAAACATTTATGAGAGGTTCACATCTGTGATCCTCAGTGATTGAATGGAAACTCCTGCCAGGGTCAACATCAAACAGCCCTGACAGCAGGTCGCTTCGGTAACTCCTCGTGGATTACGCTTAGTGGTCTCAAACGGTCAACAGTCGTGAGGTGATACTTCGGTGTACCTCAGAGACTCATCTGAACCGTAGGTGTACTTCGATACATCATGTTATCTCACTTGTGGGACTCCGGTTCAGGAACGGCCTTTGTGAGAATTAGAGTTGTGTTTTCACACTATGCTGTTAACACTCTCGAAGTTCAAACTTGTAAGTGTCGGAATCCGCTTATTACTAACCTTTCTTATGTTTACTTCTTATGGAAGCTCTGGAGCGGACTGATCGTGCAGATTCTCCACATGCTCATACCAACAACATCACTTATGAAAGTTCTCTCATAATCAAAGGCAACACAAAGTCAGAATGATTCTTCGTCAACAAAGAATCTACAAAGTTTAAAGACTTAAAGAACTTCATCAACTGTAATCCAACGTTAAAGAGCGTGTGAGCATGTTGGAGAAAGACGTGGAGACACTGGAGCAGCGAAGCAGACCTGATGCAGATTACCACAACATACTATCACTTTCAAAAGAACAAAGAACTAAATAACAAAGAAAATGAAGAAGTCAAAGCAGAATACTTCAAAAGAAACAATTTCTCTACACTGGGAGATTGTTCGAATCAAGACACTTCTTCTCACAAGAAAGAAGAATGTCAGAAGACTTCAAAGCTACTATTACATCAGCACCTACAACGTTTATCACTCATTCATTCATCACTAACACTTAGGGGGAGATTGTTGGAATCACTCCTAAACCTTATTCAAGTGTTAGTGATTCATATGTAATAGTTAGCTTAATATGGCCTTTATGTTTGTTATTAAGCTTAGGCTTATGTAGAAGGCCCATAAGCCTAGGCCCAAGTCCAATAAGGAAAGGAAGGGACTAGGAGTGTTGCCCTAGCTCCCTCTCCTATAAATACCTTGTAATAACCCTCACTTGAGGATTGGTTGTTCAATTCATTTCACTTTCACTCCTACGCATAACCATTCTATATTCATACGTGTGTGTGTGCGCGCGCTATTGTTCAACCGATTATTCTCTCTTCTATATTTCTACATATTGATGCTTGTGTTACTAATATGGTGACCTAACAATATATATATATATATATATATATATATATATATATATATATATATATATATATATATATATATATATATATATATGTGTGTGTGTGTGTGTGTGTGTGTGTGTGTGTGGTTTTTCAGACTTGATCTTATTTTTACAACTTTAAGTTTGATCTCACGTTAACTCTCCCCATGTATATATATATATATATATATATATATATATATATATACATATATATATATATATATATATATATATATATATATATATATATATATATATATATATATATATATATATATATATATATATATATATATATATATATATATATACTAGTATTCAAAGGCCGCCCAATGGGCGGGCATGACTTGTGATTATTCTTTGAGTGTATTACTTTTCGAATAGTTAGATATATATGTATACGAAGCTATTAGTAGCGTAAGAAAGGTTAAAATAAATGAACATCAAGATTTATAGAACAATATGTAGTACCCGTATGCATAGGTCCATTTTAATACTCGTCTGCATTCGACTATCTGTAGTAACCATAACACTACCAGCAGGAACCATTTGTTACTACACTATCAATAGTAACCGATACTACACTATCAATAGTAACCAATACTACCAGCACAAATCACTATTGAGTCAAGGTGTTAAGAGACCTCATGGATGTACACTTCGTACCTCCTTACCCAAAACCAGGTGTGAACTAATCCCACAAGTGCACTAAATTTTCCAACATTGTCCCTGCCAAAGACCTTTGTTTGCAGATTCTTACATATAGGAAAGGAGTGTCAAGCCAATCAGGTAGTTTTGAATCCAGAATCTATCCTGACTTAACTATTTGATTTCATGCTTTTGCGTATTGAGCCAATTAAGTATCTACATATATAATGTTTTTTTCATTTAATTGCAGTGATTCATCTTAATGTGACTTGTCTAACCCATGATTATTTCACCACGAGACATCTCATTTACATATATCTCGAGTTGTTAAGCATGTGGTTGTGATGGCTTGCTGACCCTGCAATAAAAATTACTATCTCATAGCATCACCGACATAAGACGGTGTCAAGTTTAAAGAAAGATTCGTACATTTTTTTTCTTTCAAGCTTACACAATCTTATCACGATGATTTCTAGAGAAGGCTGGTATAAGGCACTTCATTCTTGGTTATGAATACATCAAAAGTTGCTCATTAACTGATGTGGGACAAAAGTTTTGTACACAATATTTGTAAAAAAATGTTGTATACGATCCAGTAGTTATATTCTAAAAGTAATACTATTAACAAACATGGATAAAGATATGTTAACTAGTGCTGATATTTTTAACCACCCAATTCTGCAACAGGTATGAAACTGATTTATCTTAGATAATCAGTTTCATAAGGCAAAGCGAAACATCCCCTAAGACCCTAAGATTTAGTAAAGGGTAGTATTGCTCCAACAATCTTTTACATTCTTGTATCTCTTTGAAGACCTCTCGTATGTTGTTTCTTGAAAATGGTATTCCCTTCTTCTTTCTCTCTCCCACATGTTTCGATCCTTTCTGATGTAGTTAGCTCCCATGAGTTTTTTTCGTACGATAGAAATGTCTACATTAGTTCAACTATTTATCCTCACAAAGTTTTCATGATAAATAAAAAGATCGTGAATTTTGCATGCATTTACCTTTTCAAATGAAACCAACTACGACTACAACATAATCACTAAACCTCATTATTGTCCAATCTAACGGTCCTTAATAAAACGTAAACATATACATTTATTCTCCGATCCAGTTCCACTTCAACCTTTTACTCCACTTCAGTCGCAACATAATTCAACTACATTGATAACTCATATCTTGATATAGTAATTCATTAAAAGCTACTCTCTAGCCTACTACTTTCAACTAATATTAACAAAATGTGGTTCTATTGATCTTAACAGTGTGCAAAAAAACAAATGTACATTAACTCGGTCAATTCGGTTCGGCACAACTTTTTACTCAAATCGAAGTGCATCTCATTACAGCATAAACAAACATCCCTACAATCAAACAACATTTATCACCTTTCGATACCATATTTCGCTAACAAATAATGGCCAACTACATCTAAATAAATTGCAGCAAATTACATTTCTATAATCCCTTCTGTGACTGTAATAAGGACTCGTAAGACCCGTAGAGTGTGTATTTGTGGAAAAGAGATGTTTACACTTGCAAAAAAAATTAAGAATACTACTTATTTACCTTTACATATAGACCGGGGTCATCGGGAACTATAGTATCTTGTTCTACTTGAAAGTCACTGCGGGCTTGTCTTTGTACATTTGGTGTCGTTGGATATAATCTTTAAAACTTCATTCATTATCCATCCCATCTGTTATAGCAAAATAAGTTCGTTAAAACAAATTAATAACGATCGTTTTGCATTTAGCTTTAGTATAGATGAATTAAATACAACTTGAAAAGCATGTATTTGTCTGTCTTAACGTAAGCAGAAAGGTGTTACATTCCATTTTCACACAAAATAATCATTTTCAGTATATAGATTTCCATTTGACATGTATTCAAGATGTTTGTGATGAGAACTTATTTTCTTACGTAACATGTTATGTGATGGGTGAACCCACTTTCCTGCAAGAAGTTGTCATCAATTCAGTAAATAGCAAAGTATTTTAGTTTAGATTGCGAGCTACCAACATGTGGTTTGCTATAATCGATTAAAAGCACTAACAAACAGAAAACATTTTATGTGGGTAGTAACGAAAACAAAAAAGAAACCCCTGGTGTGGTAATTAATTCGAAAAGAAATCGTGTTACCTTCTTTAGACCAGAAACCATGCTGCAGATCTCAGCAGCAGCTTTTGCAACCACATCAGGATATTCATCTCCGGCTTAATCTTATAATAATAAGAACCGGCTATCTTTTCCGATTTCTACTTGACTGCAACATCTGTATATCATTAAAATATACAGTAATTATTCAAATAAACCTATAAACAATAATAATTCAAAGAAGACCAACTTCAGTAGTGTTTGGATTAGCTTATTTTTTGGGCTTCTAAGCACATTTGAAATCGGAATAGTTAATAAGCTCATTTAAAAGCACTTATCAAGTTAACCTTATGGACTTATTTAAGTCCATAAGCGTCCTTACGCTATCCAATGCCGACCCGTTAATAAAACTTGAAACTTAATTCTGATTCAAAATCAGTTTTCATATAATCTTGGACTATAAAGTTGCCTTTGTAAAATCAAGAGGCGGTTCTACCTCATCTGGCTCATGTACAGTACGTGCAACTTGATCTTCAGAACCTAATATTGACTCGCGTTCTGTTGCATTATAGTCAGGAACCTCGGAAACCTCTAATTGCTCAGCATGATGAGCAGCTGGTTCTGCATACAAACCAGTCTCCGCTTCACTTTGTACCATAGCAGTGATAATCACCTCTTCAGATTTATCATTATCTGTTACAATAGGCTTTTCAACAATACTTTCTTCTACTTCAGGAAGCGCAAGTTTTGTATCCAAAGGACCTTCAGCAATCTCATTTGATTGTTCATCAATAATAATACTTGTTTCAACCGACTTATCATCTGCTTCCACTGAAGCTAAATTATCTACTTCAGGTTTTAAAGTTTCAACATTTGATTCTTCAGGGTCACGGGTAGCATTAGCGTCATTGTCAGCTTCAACCACTTCATTTTCCCTAGAAGATTCAGCCTTTTCAGACTTGGCATTGTCATTATCATCATCATCATCATTGTCCTCATTTTTCTGACCCATAAAGGACATTAAATCCGTATACCATAGCCCTGAAGCTGCTAGTAAACGACCAATTAATACACATACTCAAATGTGACAACATCAAAGAAAAGGATGCATATTCAATTCACTTGAAATAAACAACTCTTTATTACTGATCACAAACCTTTTGACTCGAAACCAATATGGACTAAACGATTCTTTGACATTTGGGCATTGTGTTTAGAAAGAAATTATGTGGTACCAAATAATCAGAAATGGATGAACTTTTTAAACCGAATGTAATGTGAAATATACAAATTATGTAAGCATTAGGTTGACATATGAAGAGTACTAGATTCTGCTCCAAGGAGATAATCTTATTTTCCAAGTAACCAATCCTGCGATCTTGCTCTGCTTTGAATGCCATCAGATCGTCCACCTTCCAAATCCATATGAAACGTTATGCCCGCCCATTGGGCCCACTTAATTTTCGCCCTTTATTCTATGTTAAATCATAACTTTAGTACATTTTGACCTATTACCCAACCCGATTGACCCACCCATAATGCCATCTATACAAAACTTATATCAGGAACACAAAAACTACATGTGATTTCGGCTTATATCGATAAGTTCAAATTTTTTAGCTTATTTTACCGTATGCAATTGCACAAAATGGCAGGGCTATAGGTTCTTTTGCTGATAATGCAGCTGTTCCCAGTCCATGTGCACTGCGAGGATCAACATAAGTTCCAAATTAGGTGTAGCACAGGTTCAAAGTACAGTTAAAACCACAAGACCTTGGTGGCACCAACCTACTTTTTAAATGGGTGTTATTTCTTACTATTAAAGGTGGGAAAAGGGTTGGGTAAAAGCTCAAACCTGGTTGGGTCCGTCACTAAAAATGCTCATCTCTTGACTTCTCATCGCTTAATTCAAAGTTGATGCTGAAAACTGATGTTGCACCACACATGAAACTATACTATATTGTTTCTGGATACACTGCATAAAACAATACTGATGTTGAAAACTTACACAATTTGAAACTGATACTGGAAAGTAATGTTGCTGAACGCATAGCATATACCGAATTAAACTGATGCATAAATCTTGCAAAACAAAGACAAACCATAAGCTTTCATCTATTCACCTAATAAGGATCACATTATGGATTCAAAGCACATGGCTGCAATGATTAACATAACATTCATCATAAAAAGAAAACACAAAAAAACTCATAATATGACTGAGAAGTAGCCTACATAATAAGAGAGACCCATTTAACTGGAGCTTCTCCTTTAGTTTTTTTATTAGAGGTGCCAATCTTTATACCAAAATGTTGCAAAAATCTAATCTCTTTAGGTTAGAGCCGCACGAAGAGCATGGAATATGGCTTTTACCATACTGCAAATGCAACAAACCGAAAATGTCATTGTTCAATCTTTGTTGCTTATTGCACAGTTAAAGGGTGTTTTGGATTTCTTTTCTAAGTACAAATTCTATCAAGAAGATAAATAGTTACTGAAACAACTTATATTAAGAGTAAATAAACGCTAAAAGGTATAAGCATAATTTTTTTATTATAATTCGAGTTAAACCAACTGACATGTTTCATATCATATAGCTAATGCAACATTTATGTTTTGTAGGAAGTTGCTGAATCTGTGAAAGAGGACTTTGGCACCATTGACATCCTTGTTCATTCATTAGCCAATGGACCTGAGGTATGCTTTTTGTCGCTCCTTGTGGTCCAGTCATGCCATCAGGTGGTGGTGGCTTGAAATGTAATTGACCGTAAGCTTGAAACCTGGCCAATTAGAATAATTAATGATTGAATGAAACAGATATCTAGAATAAGATTATTAAAAATTGGAAAATAACGTGTCTGATGAATGTATATAAGGGAGGGGATCATGCAACAACTGGTACCTCTGGTCAACACTGATAAAGTCACTGATAAAGAGAATATGTAGAATGCCTTCATTAAGGGAAAAGTGCTCAATATATCGCTTTTGCCAAGAATAAATCTTTTGTTATGCTGAGTTACCTGTGAAGCCCATAAATGTCGGATCAAATTTCCCACTCCTAGCAACCAATTCCATCACTTCTTGTCTGACAATAAATGTTGTTAAATTAGAGACAATTCCATTAGCCATGGCAATTTCAACCCATTTACTTATGGATGGGTCAAGTTCAAGTGTGTTTTATCTCAACCATATAAGTAATAAAAAAAAGTTTGAAACAGGAAAATACTATGAACGTTACATGGACACAGCGGATACCTTAAGGTGCTCATTTTCCATTTCTCATAATCGAGTGCATCCATTCCCACATACAGAAATATGAATGTTTCTGCAATAAAAGAAACATGGTACATACCACAAAGCTTTCATATACTGTTATAAACATAGTAGACCCAACATTATAGAGCTACTAAATCTTAAATGTGCCAATTCTGACTTCTCGAAATAAACTTCTGTGTGTAAGTAGGGTTCGGAGAAGGGATATTACTGGGAACCGAAGTTTTTGGTGTGATGAGTGTCTAAATACTCATCATTTTTATACTGTTAGAATGCCAAAAACATCTGAAAACACTCAGAAACACATCAAAATGATAAAAATATCACAAACAAGTGTTTTATATGTTTTAAATGCAAAAAAACATCAAAATCTGATGAAAAACGTATCAAGTTTGCATAATTGGCAGTTTTAGTCCCCCAAGTTACAAAAGTTGTCAAAATCAGTCCCTGGTAAGTCAAAAACTTGTAAAATATCATTTTAGGTCCATGAGATTCAAAAGTTGTCAAATCAAACCTTTTAAAGTTTAAAAATCACAAAATGACAATTTTAGTCCCTCAACTTTGAAAAATGTCAATTATAGTCCTTGGTGAATTTTAAAAATGAAAATAATCAAAAATAAACCTTGTACTATTAATAAATGACATAATTGGTCCTTCATGATAACTTTGGAGAAAATTACAAGTTTGGTCCCTAGAGTTACAAAATTGGCAATTTTAGTCCTTGGACTTGTAAAATGGAATTTTATGCAAATATGGTCCTTGTACTATCAAAGTTTGGCAAGTTCAACCCTTGTGATAAGTTTAGAAATGTTACAAGATCAGTCCTCAAAGTTTGGTCAAATTACATTTTTGGTCCTTGTATTACTAGCTATACCAAACGGATCCTTGTATTATCCAAGTCCAAAAACAAAACAAACCAACCCAGCTGTGGCCCAATCTACCCAAGCCCAAAACCCAGTATTTAAAACAGACACCCCCGCCATCACTGTTCATCCCCTACCTCTTTCCACCTGGTTCCACACCTGCTCCTCCACCTGTGCTACCACCTCACCACCTTGTCTCTCCAGCTCATTCCTACCTATCACCCTCACCCTTTCCACCTTGCAAACACTCATTACCTCAATTAATGCAGAAACCAACTCTATGACTTTCGGCGCCAAAATGACAAGTATACAATTATGAAGATCCATTGGCTCAAGATTGGTGGGATTTAATCAGAGGTCGACAAGGATTAAAAGGAAGCCAATAAATAAGAGATTGAAGCATTAGAGAAGAACAAGTAGTGTAGTTTTAGTTTAATTTATGTCGTATTATGTAATTTTCAAATATTAGTGTAATTTTAAGCTTACTAGTACCCTGTTTTAATGATTTCAGAGTGTTATAAACCTATTTCAAGAATCAATTTCAAGTTTTCTTTTAATTTCCAGTTTATGTAAAATTTCAAGATCAAGAAAATTTCATGTTTAGTTAAATGTTGTTATACTTTGTTGTTAAGCATTCAAAAGCTCATATAAGCTCTTATAAAAGTTTTTCTAAGCTTTAGTATCCTTAAAACTCAGTTTAGATTCAAAATAGAAAAATTCACAAAAATCAAGATAAAATAGTGAGAAAATAAAAAATGCCATGGAGAGGATGCCAGAGATTGAAGCAAGGTTGAAAATGGATTGCTTTTGGGTATAGAGCTTCATGGGAAGCCATAGGAAGTGATTTCAGTTCTTGGTTCTCTGTTTTGCACTTGGAATCATCTTGTAAGCATTTTCTCAAAAGATTGCATTTCACTGCCAATGTGTTTAAAGCTTGTTAATTCTAGTATAATTCTATCTTATTATAGTTAAGAATAGTTAATTACTAAATTTCTTGGCTTAAAAACCTGTCTTAGTGTTTAAACCTTCAAAACAGTCCTATAAAGGACTGTTTGGTTCTGTCTTGTTAACTGTGGTAGAGGCTATTTTAGTTATTGTTTGTGCTTGTTGCATGTCTCAGTAGGTTATGTTAGCCTAAATAGATAAGAAAATCAGTGGTCACTTGTAGCAAAGTCAACATAGCTTATAAACTTAATTTGTCAGTTAACTGTTAAGGTTCTAAAGTGAAAAACTCATCACATTAGCTTATTATTTGATACTTTAGCTTAAAACCATCTTAGTATAGCTTAATATAACACAGTCAATCAGTAAAATCAATCCTAACCTCATGAAAGTCAAACTTGTAGTTTTCTTAAAAAGTCAACATAATGTTCTGTGCACAGTTGTGGTAACTTAGTTCATAAGCTCTTATAGAGCTTAATAGTGATCATTAGCTTGTACAACTTAGCTTTTTGAGAAGCTCACCTAGCTAACTCAAAGTTTCAAGAGCTTATTTTCCAATCCAAGCTTATTTACCTAGTCTACAATAGCTTTTCATTTCTGTCTATTTTTACTCAGTAAACAGATAAGTCATTGTTCAACAATTTTTCAAAAGCCTGTAAAGAGCTTATTAGTGGTTGCTAAACCTTATGAATTAGTTTTTTAGATAGTTAAGCTGGTCAACTAGCTTGTTCAGTTGCTTATTCTCATTTTGTAGCTTATTAGGTAGGGCTGCACTAGGCTTTTTGTTTGTCCCATTTTGACTCAGTACACTAAGATTTTACTCAGTGTTTTTTCCAATTTTTCAAAAGCTCACCAAAAGCTATCTAGTGAACCAAACCATGAGTACTTTAGCTTTTTGAAAAGCTGAGCAGGTCATCTTGCTTATTCCAGTTTTTGTTTTTGTTATCTAGCTTATCTAAGTGCTTAAAATTAAGCTATAAGGTGCATAGTGATTTAAAGAGTGTCCTGTGCAACACAGCTAACTAGTGCTTATTTGTAGTTGTTTAGTGCTTATTTTTAAGTTAAAATGTTTTCTCAGGTTCCATATTAGCTTATTTATAGTTATCTAGCTTATTTTCTAGTTTACTTTGCTTATTTAGTAGCTTATTAAGCCATTTGGCTTAAGCTTAAGCTTACTCATTCTATTTTTGGTCACTGTTGAGAAAAATAAGCTTATTCAGAGCTTATTGTTGGTTTTCATCACAAGTCATAGTTATAAATTTTGCTTATTTAAGTTAGCTTATTGAGTTTGTAAAATAAAAAGTCCAAAAATAAAATGTTTTACAAAAAGGGAGAGGCAGGGGTCGAACCTGAGACCTCTCCCTTATGGGGATGATAGTGGGGGTACCTGTAACCATTGCGCCCTTGGGTCTTTCTCGTTAAAACCTTGCACTATCTATCTCTTATACACGTTTAGTCAGTTTAGCTTATTAAGTTTGTTTAGCTTATTTCGAGCTTATTTAAAATAGCTTTTTCCAGTTTTCTATTTTTCTTAAATTTGTAATAGTATAAAGTATTTTCTATAAAAGTTTCAGATTTTTATAATTAGTTTTAGTATTTTTAAACATTTAATTAGTGTTTTATAGTAATTAATTCATAATAAAAAATATAAAAGTCAAAAAAATATAAATCTTTTTTCTAAAATTTTCTTTTATCAAATAGTAAGTAAGAAAATTAGTTTTACACTCGTAGGCCTTTTATTTTATAAAATTTACGTTTTATCTTGCGCTCCAGCGCCATTTTTGTAAATAACGCTCGTTTCCGTTTTAAATAACGTTTTTAGATAATTTAGGTTTACGTTTTAATTAAAATAGTTTATTTAAGTTATTTTGTTTTATAAAATAAACGTTCATCGATCTGTAAAAATAGTGATAGCATTTATTTAATAGATTTTAACTTTTTAATTTTCTTAATTTGCATTTAAGTCGCTTTAATTTGCAAATCTTTCCTTTAGGTAATTTTCCATCAATATCCTTATTGATCACTATCCTTAGTGATCATTCTAACCTCTGATCAAGTGTTTTTACACCAATTCATCCTCCGTGGGACTTAACGACCCAGGAATTCCCTATATTCCTCTGATCTTAATTGCATTTGGTGTGTAAGCTGTTTTGAGTTTCTTACGGTTGGTCATTCACAAGTGGCTAGCTTGCGTGAGATAACTTGACGGTTTTGCACCAATCATGGTGCTGAAAAAAAAACCATGGTAATCCATAACTGAATAACAATTTTACGGTATACACAATAAAGTGTTGGTTGCTAATCATCAAAACATAAGCGCTTACACGAATTTGCGCGCTGAACGTGGAACACGTGAAGAGCGTGAATGGGGTGTACTCGTAGGTATGTTACGAAATCTCGAATGATTGCGGTGGTTGAAAAAAAGGGAAGCGGATGTCAAGGCCTGTAATGCTGAACCAAGGGAAGATAAAGTTAGGTTGCAAGTAAATCTACTGACATTTAACTTCTAGCATACAATATGGAGTAAAATATAAATTAAACCTGAACATGGATCGACGGGTACATCTTTAATGTTGCAGCAAACAAACACACATCCACTGCCACATATAAGCACCCCTTTGACCACCAATGGAAATCCAATCTTTATTAACTGAATTTTCTTTTATAAGCTCCTGCATTTGTGAAAGGGCGTCTTTAACAGATAAATTATTTTCTGACAATAATTTAGCTTTGCAGGATCTAATTATCATGTAGTAGTTGAGCTCTTTCCACTCTTGAATTAACTGTCTCAGTTGAATATTTGGTCTGAAAGACAAATCTTCAAGTGCCTCATCTGTAACGGGATCAGTTTTTTCTCTAGACCCGAACCATGCTTCGATAGCCTCTCTCGAGTATGCAGTACCATTGGACAGACTAACAGGATCAACCATCACTGATTTAGTAATACCACAAATTAAAGCCTTAAAAGGTGGAATAGATTCTTCTGTTGAATTGTAGCGTCCAATCACCCCTAGCCTTTGTTGATCCTTAACCTGATCATAATCTCTAGCAGCATCTGCTTGTGATAACAGCTCGATGATCTGCTTCAAGAAAAAAATCTCAGATCTTTCTTTTTGGTTTTCTGTTTCTTCTATCTCTCTTTTGAACCTGTCTAACTCTTTCCTTATTTCGGATGGCTCATCAGACACATCTACTACACGAGCTATTTCCATAATTATATCATTTGCAAAACCATTATCATGTTTATGACTCGCGAGTCCTTGATCCAATCTATCGAGTATTTGTATCTGAGACTGACTGATGGAAAATTCTGCCCTTTGCATCTCGTTCTGTAACCTGGTTAATTGATCAGACATTCCAGATATGATATCAGTGTTTGCTAAGCATATACTCCGTAGTATTTAATGACTTACCAATATCCCTTGTGACATCTTGTACTTCTTTGACAATATTTCTGCATTTTATTAGTAAGTAGAAACGGCCTCGATTTTTGTATTTTTCCACAAGGGTGATAGCTTTTTTCACATCTGTTTCAAGGTTTTCGAGAGCTTTTCTAGTAAATGGTGATTCATTTAACTTGTGCAGTTCTAGTTCTTTTAGAACATGAATGATATTAAAAAGGTGATCTGAGAGGATTCTGAAGCTTTCCTTTTCGATAACAATATCCTTTGCAGCATGAGCTGTTTTGATCACCTGGTTTATGACAACTGCCAAGATTGTACCAATGGGTAGGACATCCGCCATCACTGACATAGCCAAACGGACTACAAATTCTAGTTTCTTGGTGTACTATTGTTAGATATTAGTTTTTCACATACACATCAAACCATAACACAAAGTGGCGTATAAATGGAATTCTAGAGAGAGAAAGTTAGAGGTTTAGGGAACTTAGTGAGAGAAAGTGAAAGATATTATTATGAGCTCCAACTCTCTACCTTGGAAGGTAGAGAGTATTTATAGTCTTACATAAATCGCCACACAACGGGCTGTGGATCAGGCATACAGTGGGTAAAGACCCGTCCGTCCTCCACGGTGTTACTTAACTAAATACTACTTAACTTAAAATAAATATGACTACGAGCTTTCTAACGATTACATATACTTGAGGTGACCGACTCTTTAATACCTGGAATTTCTAATTCCTAACAATCTCCCCCTAAGGGAGGTCACCTCAATCATGTACCAAAATTACATTGAATACAAATAGATATTACATTAAAAATTGTTCTTGCATTCTTGATGTAGTCCTTTGCTTCTAAGCTCGTAGTCATTGATTCATCACATTGCATGTTTGGTTACTCCAAGTGGAGGTCTTTTACTGATCCACGTGATAATAATTTTGAGCCATCATTTGAGATCATCAACTATCAAAAATCTCTGTGACATCCTTTGTGGTGTTGGTATTATGTGATGTTGTGACTTTAGGACCGACATGCTCACATTCTGGATCATGATATCTTCTCATCAGAGTAGCAGAAGCTTTAGTTGATTCATGATATTGGCAGCAGCGTAGCAGAAGCATGGAGTGAAAATATCAGAGTCATTGATGCACTAATCATGATTTCTTTTGAATGTGTTAAGTGAGCATGCGGCTATGGATTGACCGCTTCATTCTGATCAGCTGCAAACATCGGGTGTACCTGCATACAACAGTTAGCAATCAATCGCACGAAAGTGTCTTTGATCACTTTTGTTGAATTGAGGTACACGGCCCACGGTTCCCCGTTGATCAGTACAAGTACTGCCTGTGATCAGGTATAATTCCGAAGAATTTCCTTGACAGGATTTCGCAGCTGCTCTAGCTGTTCTCAAACCGGAACGTCTCAAAGAAGACAACACGGAGTGAGTGAACCACCGAATTTTAAGACCACTGATTGATGAAAATAGATTTGAAAAACAATCGTGTATTGCTCAATAGAAATTGTTTTTGCAATACAACGAAGGTTTTATTGAAAATCAATTATCAATCATAAAAACACCTTTTGATTCGAAAAATTAGTACACGGTCGACGTGCTAAAGAAAAGAGTTTTTAAGCACAACGACCGGTTTTTCAAAGGTATCCGTCAATCCATAACCTGAACCAGGATTGATTCAAGAGATTGAATCGCCCCATTGTTTCTGTTCAGTTGTCACATGTTTGATCTATATAATAGATCTCACATGCCACCTACCAGGAGCTTGTTTGATGATGGCTCCAGAAGGCTTTCCATCTTCATTGTGAATATGATAACACATCACTCAGATGTTCTGGCAATACCACAAGGATAATGCATAGGACTCAAGATATAATCTCTCTTTCCACATTGTGTGAAGCAGAGAGTCTTCATTGAATGTGTCCTAATGAGATTTATTGATGATCTCGTGGCTCTAGACTCAATTTGTGCATATTTGGGTCCTGTGCCGAAGACTAGGGAGAGGGTCTCCTACTTCAATATCAACCATCTCTAAGAGAAAGTCGATAGATTATGTCGGTTCCCCATGAGAATGAGACAAGCCCTTTTAAGAGGAACTTGAGTGGCTTGGGATGTTTAGTGCAGTGCGTCACTGGGTCCATGACGTATTGTCTTCAATACCAGTGTTACCTTAGTAACAACCAGTAGCATATGTATTGAACCCGGTTTCTGCCCTAAGGTTGAATTGATGGAGGGCTATTTCTTTTCACCCTTTTTCACATTCAGTTCTTTTTCATTCTTCAACCCATTCAGTGCTTACCGAGACTTCATAACTAGAACCTTGTTGGGTTTATTCCAGTACTAGCTCTGTATCAGTCCGCACTCTTCCCATTTCTCATTTTTTCTCCTTTTTTCATCATACCTAAGAACTCTACACTAACTAGTGGATAGTCCCTCGGTAGATCCTTCCGGTTCTGGCGGATCATGGGAACACATACCTAACCTTATCAGCCTTATATCACCGTACATAAAGTAAAGTTGGTCGGTCTATTTGGTATTGTTCATCTGCCATTGGAACCAATTGAAAACCATTTGAAAATCAATCCAGATACTTGTGATATATTATCAAAACATTTTTGTACCTGAATTGTTTTTGATATTTTTAGAATAAGTGCTCCCCCTCAACATGTGCATCAAATGTTTAAAATTGTTTTGCACACGGAGGCAAGAGTAAGAATTAACTTCTTTGATTACCATTTTCTAAAGGATATCAACATCACTTCCTTAATCGAATCAAGTAGATAAAGCATTTTGGGGAAGGATGAGGTTTTCATGATTTTTCTCCCCCTCAATATGTGCCTCGAGGTTTGAAAAGAGTTTTGCACATACTAGAGGGAACCTGCACATTGAGATAAATAATCACGTTTCAAAACATAGGTTTAAGATAGATGCTCCCCCTCAACATGTGCATTGTAAATTTGAAATCGTTTGTCACATGTGGGAAGGACAGCATGTACATCCTTATAAAACCATTTACCGAATTATCAGTTTAAAATCAATTTAAATCACACATTCTCCCCCGATCACGATTATCAAATCATTTGAGATTTGTGATCTCTTATAGATTTAAATTGTTTTTGAAAGCTTTTAAGGAGAATTGTGACTTGATTATGAAAGCGACTTAACTGATAAGGATCGGATTTTACGACTTTAAACTCCATTGATAAAACATGCATGTGCATCTTTTGAAAACAATTTAATGCCAAATAACTTTTTAATTTAATTGAAATCATTCTCCCCCTCAATCAATGGCATAGGTTGTTGATTGAGAGATAGAGATTTTGACAAATAAGTCCTGATGATTATCAAAATAGAGACCGAGTTATTTTTCAAAGCATTTAGTTTTCAGCAGAAAAATGTATATAGAATCAGAGCATGGAATTTGAAAACATGGGAAAACATGGCTCTGTTCTTTCTTTTAAAACCGGGTTATTTCCTGAGATGACAATAAGCCATTGTTTTACTTTCTCTCAAAAATATTTTTTTTTTTTTTTTTTTTTTTTTTTTTTTTTTTTTTTTTTTTTTTTTAATCATTCGAACAACATCTACAGTCCCGTGTCATTCTTTGAATGACATCACAAAGACCGTAGATATTATCGAATCGAGGAAAACATGATAAAAAGACAATATTTTTGGAATTTTTCAAGATTTTTTTTTTATTTTTTTTATGGATTTTTGACGATGAATAACTTTTTACTGAAAGCTCCAATTGACAATCCCTTTGGTGAAACTTTAGATGGATATACTGAGATGCACCAGCAAAAATTTTAGCTCGATCCAACGGTTCAATAAAAAGTTATGCCTTCTGGAAAACAGTGCTGTAGAAGTATTACGCATTTTTTACAGCTTCGAATTTTTCTTCCTTCTTCTTCAAGAAAACCTTGTAGATCCCTAGATATCACGAGCCCTAGGCTCTGATACCACATGTGAAGATCGTTGTAAGCTCTTAGACGAGGTCTAATATTATATCTAGGAACACATAATAATGAAAGCGGAATATTCAAACATAGAATCAACATCATTATGAACAAGGTTTTTCATTATCATAAACTAACTAACTAAACCATAATAAAGATCAAAGACTTGATCTAACACTAACTAACTAAACCCTAGACGTTTTCCCTACGTCTAGGTTCCCACACACACACACCTTTAGACGTCTACATCTTGTACATACTAATAAAACTAATGACCCTATGTCTCTTTATATACTAGAGACATCTAGGGTTTACAAGAGGAATCATAATACAATTAGGAAACTAAATATTCTTTTAAGCATATCTTCTAGAATCTTCCAAATCCTCCATCTTTTTGTAGTTTCCCTTCTTGTCACTTTTAGTCCTTCATGTTTCATTCTTCTTGTTTTGTATCATCAAATCTATAATAGACCCAACATCTTGCTATTCTTGTTTCTTACCACTGATAGTTTTGTTCAAACCACTCCTTGTTGCTCTGTGTTTCCACTAACCATTTTGAAGATAAAAGAAAGTTCATTATAGAAGCAAAAGAAGTACTGAAGTTACATTGTTCATTCATTCAAGAAACAGTTTACAGTTTACAGCTTACAGCTTACAGCTTACAATGAAACCTCAAGTGCAAATTAAAAGACTAGTTCTATACATGATTTTCTACTACTATCCTAGCTCCTATCATCTATTACAACTGTTGAATATGCATGACGAGCTAAGGATCAAAATGGGAAGGATGGATTGATGAAAACGAAGATGATGAAGATGAATACAGTAGATGAAGCACAAAGGACATAGTCATATCATACTTTCATCTACTGGTTTCACCAAAAAGCATCACTCCATCTTCCTTTTTCCCTTCCCCCTTACGATATGTGAAGAAGCACCACAACTTGGTGCAGGAAGACCAAGAACCACCTCTTTGTCCTTTGGGAGTGGTGGATTTCTTGCTCGTGGTCTTGGTTGGGGTTGGGATGATGAATGTTGGGTGTTTGAAGTTCTCTTCTTAGAGGAGTCAACAGAGACCTCAAAAGCCTCACTTGGGTTCAACACACTATCATCTTCAGATGATGGAAGAAATGGGGATTTTCTTGGTCGTGGTTCTTGTGGAGGGATGTACAGACGCCATGGATCAGACTCTTCACTTGATGATGATGATGAGGATGAGGAGGAAGTTAGATCATTGACTTCTGGTTTATTCCAACTAGGGTTCCACATGGTGATTGTGGTTGATTATGGATTTTGGAGAAATTAGGGTTTTGGTTTTGATTGATATGAGTGAGATGAGATTTGGGTTCTTTTTGTAAGCAAAGATATGGCTTATGTGAGTAAATGAGGGGAAGGTTAAATGTGGTTGAGGAGTTAATGAGTTTCTTGGGCTTTGAACTAATCTTAATCCTGGCAGTTGACCATATTGACTTATCTTTGCTAACCACGGATAGGTCATTTGGAACCACTGTTGGCTTTTTCTAACCACTGATTACAATGACTTTCCTCTATGTGTTTGGTTTGTGTTGTTGTCTTGCAGGTATGAAGGATTTGTGTACATTGGAGCTGGTGATATGTTAGCTGCTAGTGTTTGTTAAAAAAAATAGATTGTGTAATCCTTCATATTTTTGTGAGATCACTCTTATTTTGACATAGATTTGCTTGCTGTATCTCTTGGAAATTTGGTTGAAGTGAAACAATGTATCCACTGATGGTGTGTTTCTAACCACGGATAGCAGTTCTGAAACATTAGATAGCATGTTGCTTTGTTTTGGATACTACAGGGGCTGTTTGGTAACTTTGGTAAAAGTATATTATCTCCCCAAATCACAGATGGATCATTTATTTGATCTTCAAACCACTTCCAATTGGCGCTCAACATTAACCCTAATCACTTTACTTTGCATCATTCACCAAAACCACATCATCTCCATCATTAATCACAATGGTGGAAAATTATTCCAATACACATAACCTTGTTGCTATTCTCACCAAAAATGACCGATCTGACAGTTTTCATCATATGATTGATTTTCTTGTTCACAGTCCTATTCACTATGCATTAACTGTCACACCATCCATTCTTAAAGCCTACATACATCAGTTCTGGAGGAATGCTAAGCTTGAAGAGGTTGAAGGAGTTGAAGTGTTTAGTACTGTTGTGGATGAAAATGCTATTTCAGTTGATGAGGAGATCATTAGGAGAGTTTTAAAGTTTGATGATGTTGATGGTATTGATAATCTTTCTGATGCTGAGATTGTAGCTGGTTTAGAAAGGTTAGGATATACACACAGGGGTGATAAGGTACAATTTTTAAGAGTTTGTTTTCACCACAATGGAAGTTTCTTATTCATACCTTGTTGATGTGTATGAGTAATAAGACCACTGGGTTTAATTACTTTCCTTCCAAAATTGCTACTGCTGTTATTTGTTTGTCTGATGGAAGAAAGTTCAATTGGTCTAGGATGATTTATGAGGGGTTAGTACAAAACATTAGGAAGAAGGGTAAATAGTATTTGTATCCTAGGTTTGTTCAACTTCTTGTGGAAAGCCAAATTGATGAACCTGTTGAGCATTCTAGAGAGTATGAAGTACATCATATGCTTCCTAAGGTTTTTGCACATATGAGGAATCAGAAACCAAATGTTCAAATTAGAGATGTTCCTTTGTTTCCTCATATGCTTATTTTGCCTACTGATCCTGAGTTTGATGAAGGTCTTGAATCCCAACCTATAGTCTCTGAACCCACTGCTAGTTCACCTTCTACCACTGTTAGTCAAACCCAAACCACTGTTACACCTATTGTATAGACTAGGAGACAGAAGGGCACCAAGCTGCCTCAGGCTGGTGTTAGTGGTGTTGTTAATAAGGCTGTCACATGGAGTGGAGGTGACATGATTGGAAGGGCTTCCACTACTGATTCATGCTTAGATGTTGGTCAGGATAGTGGAATCATTAATAAGACCCAACCTTTGGCAACTCCTAATGTGGAAAGTTCTTTGGAACTTAACACAGGTGGAGGAATCCTTAGCCAACTGGCTGCTACAGGGTACATAGATGATCAGGCACGGTCTGATGCTATGTTTACTATATCCAATGATTCACCTCTCGGAGCAGTTAACACAACTCAAAGTGATGAGGATAGTTTGGAACATGAACATGAATTGACGGATCCTAAACTGGTACATGCTGACTTTTCCAATGAACCACCTCTCGGACCAGTTCACACAGGTCGAAGTGGGGAGGATATTCTTGAATGTTTTCATGCATTGACGGATAAATGTGCCAAAATGGAGGACACAATCTCAAGTCTACAGGAGTTGGCTGTGTTTCAGGGTAAGGATATTAGGAGATTGAAGCACAGAGTGTTGGTTTTGGAAAAAGTAAGAAGACCTAGGGTTGTTGTTTTGAAAGCTATGAGACGAAAGAAAAAGACGGTGGACTCCTCTCCAGCTTTGACTATGGAGGATGTATCCAAACAGGGGAGGAGTGAAGGCATGAATTCAGGGGAGGCAGTAGATGTACCTATGGAAGAAGATGTTGATAGTGGAGATCAAGAATTTTTTGTATCTGATAAAGATGGGAATGAGATAGTTCTTGAAAGTTTGAAGAAGTTTGTAGAAGATGAAGTAGTGCAGAACATAACCACTGATGATATGTCTGCAACCACGGTTAGTACACTTGAAATCACTGCTGTAGTTTCAGACATGGCTATTGTACCTACTACTATCATACCCACTGCTATGAGAGATGTATGAGGATTAATAATCTTAATAAATGTACTTTTGAACGAATTTATGAGCTTTATGAGAGATGTATGAGGATTAATAATGATGATTTTTGTCCAATGAATTCTAAAAAGGAAGAAGAGTGGATTAAAAAGGATGAAGAATGGATTCAAAGTAAACGAAAGAGAAAATCTGAGGTTCAGGAGACATCTGATTCTAAAAGATTGAAAGTAGTTGAAGATGTTAATCAAATTATTTCTTATGAGTTTAAGCTTAAAGTTGGAAGTGAAGGAGTTTGGAAAATTCAAAGACTCAACAATGAAGTTTATGAGTATAATAAATTTTCACAAATGCTTCAGTATTTTGATAGAGATGATTTGATGAATCTTTTGATACTTTACAAGAATAAGTTTGGTGAAGTACATCCAAATGATTATCATGAGAGACTGGTTTATTATCATTTGAAGATTTTATTTGAACCTACTCATGATGAACCTGAATGGAAAGGACTCTACAATGGTCAGGTTACAAGATGGTTTTTATATCAGACTTGTGGAGTTCATGTTTTAACTGTTTCTGGAGAAGTTATTCATATGCTTGCAGAAGGTGATTATCCTCAACTGAATAAGTATCCAGCAGTTATTGCTCAGATGTTGAAGCCTGGTATTATCAAGATGTTGTTGCCCTATGATGGTCAAGCTTACAATTTGTTGCTGAAGTATGAGAATATTCTTAAATCTGGTAAGTGTTTGGCTACATCCTCCAATCCAGATGTTTTGAGCTTAAAGGAAACTTGAGAATTTTGTTGGAATGTATCAAGTTTAGGGGAGGATTGTTGGGTTTTTGGTTCCTTGGATCAAGAATTATTCTAAGTATTGGAACCACGGACATAGTTGATATAACCACGGACAGAAGAATGTAACCACGGATGATGACAAACCATGGCTAGTAGTATTGTGTAACTACTGATAGATTATTGTAACTACTGCTAGTCTTTCATAGTCGGTTTAGTATTTTGTATTAGATAAATATGGAAAAGATATTTATCTTGTAGGTTACGTATTGTATAATGTAAAGGACTCCTTAGCCTATAAAAGGAGGTCCTAGGTTAGATTAGATACACGTATGTTTGATATCTAAGGTCGATACACTTCAAGGTTGCAAAACCCTAATATTGTAAGAGTATTCGTATTAATAAATAATATTGGTGTGTTGAATGTTTACTGTTCTTCTTCTTAAGATTAAGTGTTAAATTCCGCGTAATACTTAATAAGTTTTTATTCTAAGTCAGTTTCTATATTAGATCGTTTGCTCAACTAGGATCAACACCAGATCCCCAAGTTAATGGTTCCCTTGATGTATCGGAGGATTCTTTTAGCCTCAGAGAGGTGGGTTTCAGTTGGTCTCGACTGATAAAGGGAGCAAAGATATACGGCAAAAACAATGTCAGGTCTTCTACCTGTTAGATACATGAGAGACCCAATAATACTATGGTATTTGGTAGGGTCCACCAATTTCCCATGTAAATCAGCGTCTAGCGTCTTGGTATGAGCCATTAGTGTGGCATAGGTGTCACAGTTTTGCATTCCAAATTTGTTTAACAATTCAAGGGCATATTTGGACTGACTCAAGAAAATACCACGGGGTCTTCTACAGGTCTTCTACAGTTTTGCATTTCGAGAAAGAATGTGAGTTCACCCATCATTGACATTTCAAAATGTTTTGTCATTAGTTTTGCAAAAGCATTTGAGTATTTTAAATGTGTTGACCCAAAAATGATGTCATCCACATAAATTTGAACAATTAAGATGTGAGCCCCGTGATATTGTATGAAAAGTGTAGGATCGACCGAACCTTTGGTGAATTTATTGGCAATGAGGAAGGATGATAACTTATCGTACCACGCCCTTGGAGCTTGTTTGAGACCGTACAGAGCTTTGTTCAGTTTGTAGACGTGGTTCGAGAACTCTGGATCAACGAATCCTTCTGGCTGGCTGACATAGACTGTTTCTTTCAGTTGACCATTCAGGAAAGCAGTTTTGACGTCCATCTGAAAGACCGTTATATTCATATGAGCCGCGAACGCGAGAAAGATCCGAACAGCCTCAAGAAGAGCAACCGAAGCGAATGATTCTTCAAAGTCAATACCCTCTTCCTGTCTATAACCCTTAGCCACCAGACGTGACTTGTTTCTGATTACGTTGCTTCAGTATCCAATTTGTTCTTCCAAATCCATTTTAGACCAATGATATAGACCCCTGTTGGTCTTTCAACCAGCTCCCATACTTCAAGACATTTAAACTGATTGAGTTCTTTTTGCATGAATTCAATCCAGTTGTCTTTGGTCAGTGCGTCTTTAATGTTTTTAGGTTCAGATTGGCAGACAGTGAGTGCATAAATGCAATGTTCACCATCTGTGTGAAGACGTTGTCATGTTATGACTGGTTGATTTGGGTTACCAATAATGTTCTCAAGAGGATGGTCTTTTGTCCAACGATGTGTCGAGGGTTGATGTTGGTATACATTGTGCAGATTTTGAGGATTCAAATGGCTTGTTGATGATTCCGCAACATCAGGTGCAACAGTTTCAATAGCAAACGGGTTAAAGAACACATTTGGATCAAAATCTGCAGGTGGGGGTACTTCATTAAGAACATCAGCAGCTGGTTCAGCGTCGTTGGAAGCAGTTTGTTCAGCTGTTGTGGTAGAATCAACTGGTGGTGCTTCTTCAATAGTAGTTGTTGTAGCAGGTGTATCAAGTATAAGAGTATGATCAGGTTGAGCAGCGGAAACAGTGGATACACCTGGAGCACGTTCATCATTGTCATCACTAAACAGCGGAGCAAATAGCTTTTCCATTTGTTGACGAGTAAGCTGGGGGCTTGGCTCAGCTGATGATGGGGTTTGAGGGAAGTTTAAACGGTTGTGACCGGGTTCCAAGCTGTTATGCTCAGAAGCCATTTCTGTAAGTTCATCAAAATTTGCATGAATCGTTTCCATAACCTGCTTTGTACGACGATTTCAGATCCGGAAACCTTTAGAAGGCTCATAGTATCCAATAAAGATTCAAATGTCAGCTTTGGCTTTGAGCTTTCCAAAGTCATCACGATCATTATTTGGGTAGCAAAGGGATCCAAGTACATGAAAGTGTTTGAGATTCGGTTTTCTGTTGTGGATAAGCTCAAAAGTTGTTTTGTTGTGGCGTTTTGTAATCATTGAACGATTTTGAGTATAGCATGCAGTTGATACAGCTTCTGCCCACAAGTAATCAGGAAGTTTAGCATTGATTAACATTGTTCTCGCAGCTTCCACTAACGTACGGTTTCGTCTTTCAACTACTCCATTTTTTTCTGGTGTACGTGCAATAGATGTCTGATGCTCAATTCCCACTTTCTCATAAAATTGTCGAAGAGTTTTGTTCACAAATTCAGTTTCTTTGTCTGTTCTGATTTGTTGGACTGTGTTCTGGAGTTAAACTTGTATTTTTGTGAGAAAGGTGATGATCATCTGTGGAGCTTGATCTTTACTTCGAAGAAAGTAGACCCAAGTCCATCGTGAGTAGTCATCGACAATTACCAAGATGTAGCGTTTGCCATTAATCATTTGCACGCGCATTGGGCCACACAAATCCATGTGAAGAAGATGAAGCACATGCTAAGAGATGTGTTCCACCTTTGAAGGAAAATGAGCACGAGTGCTTTTCCCTTGTTCACAAGCTGAGCAAAGGTGATCTTTAGAATATCGAAATCTCGGGAGACCTTCAACAAGTTTGTATCGAGCAAGGTTGGTTATGGTTTGAAAGTTTAAATGTGAGAGACGACGGTGCCATAGCCAAGATTTTGTTGATGTTGCTTTTGAAAGTAGACATATGGGAGATGTAGAAATCATGTCTTGCATGGAGATTGTATAGAGACTTGAATTGCGAGTGCCAGACATAAGATCGTTTCCTTGTAGATCACGAATGAAACAAGTTTTCTCCCTAAAAGCAACTTCCAAGTCTCCATCACAGAATTGACCTACTGAGAAGAGATTGTGACCGAGGCCTTCAACATAATAAACCCTGCTAATTTTAATGTTTCCATTGATGTAATCTCCGTAGCCCATGATAGCTGCGAAGTGATCATTCCCGAATCTGACAATGCCAATGAACTTTGCAACAAAGTTTGATAAGAGTTTAAGATTGCCTGTAGTGTGTCGGGAACATCCGCTATCAATAATCCAAAGGATGATCTGTATCACCTGCATTACACACAGACGACACAGATGGAATAGAAGTAGATGTGGAACCCGAAGAGTTAGAGGGTTCCGAAGCAGTTATAGTCGAAATACACACATTAATGATGTTAGGCATCCATTTAAATCCTAGGGTATTATGTATCCATTTCTGCCATCTCCAACTAGTCTTTGCTTTAGTCTTAGTGAATGCACTAGGTGGTATTACATTCCTTGGAGGTGATAATGGAACTACAGGGACATCAATGCGTTTCTTAGAATCTAAATAGGGCGGTTTACCAAGCACAAACTTAGAAGCATTAGTGGGCCTAGAGGTATTCCATTTCTTAGGATTCCGTAAATGAGACAAGATAGCTTTAGCAACACATTTATCATGACAATCAGAAAGCATACTTTTACGACATATAACACAAGAAGCTTCAAACTTAATATCAAAAGTACTTAAAGGTTTAGCATTCGTTACAACACTTTTTCCATTACATTTGTCCGACGCAATATCTAAAGTGGGTGCAACTTGAGTCTTATTCAAAGTCCTAGGGTGTTCTTCTACTTCAGCATTCTTTATTGTTCTTTTCTTAGGTCGCAACTTCCTATTCTTCCTTGTATTGCTCCTAGGCTGTGAAGTGCAGACTTTTGAAAAAGAGGCAACTATTCCTGTTTCAGTAGAGGGAAGCACATTAGTCTCTTGTGTTTTGTCAGTAGGCAATCTGGGATCACTTTTGCTAAGTGTTACAGGTGCAATTTTCTTAATGATGCTAGGCTGAACTTGTTCATACTTTCCTAACATTCCCCTTAACTTAATGATAGGGTGCACCAAATCTTGATTTTCAGAACGAAGATTTCCAGAAAAGTTCATGACTTCTTTAGTATGTGCAAGATAATGATCAAGTTCGTTTGATGCTGCATCACGAGACTGTTTGAGTAAATCAAATATGACACCATATTCCTTTTTAAATTTTGCAAGTTCTTTTTCATATTTTGAGATTTGACATTTCAAAGACACGTTTTGATCATCCAGTTGCTCAATTTTTAGGATAAAAAGATTTGGAGCGCAACTGAGTGATTTTGTTTTACAGAGAAAGTTCACGATTCTGACAATCTTTTTGACACCATTGAAGATGACGTTTTGAATTTGAAAGTTCATTTAGCAATCGTTCATTTTCAACTTTTAAAGACTCGATCTGATGCACATTATCAGTATTCTCAACAATTTCAACATAATCAACAGAATCATTAGAAATATAATCAGATGCATATGGCAAAGAATGCCATAACACAGTATTATGGATATCAGCACAGATAACATCTTTCAAGAGTCGATCAACATCTTTTCTTAACATTTTCTTTTTACGTTTTGTATTAGAAATAGATGTTTCTGTTTTCTCGAAAACGATTTTCATCAATCCAAGTTCCTTATGAAATTCCCTTTCCCAATACAATGCACAATTTTTCAAAAATTTAACATGGGGTAAAATTCTTTTCTTAAAAATATCTCTTTGTTCTCGCGCCTTAGGCGATTGAAAATGTTCAACTTTTATTTCAGAATGAAATTCAATCTCACATTCTAAAAGTTTGAGGTGAGAAGTTGTTAGGAATTAGAAATTCCAGGTATTAAAGAGTCGGTCACCTCAAGTATATGTAATCGTTAGAAAGCTCGTAGTCGTAGTTCTTTTACGTTAAGTAGTATGTAGTTAAGTAACACCGTGGAGGACGGACGGGTCTTTACCCACTGTATGCCTGATCCACAGCCCGATGTGTGGCGATTTATGTAAGACTATAAATACTCTCTACCTCCCAAGGTAGAGAGTTGGAGCTCATAATAATATCTTTCACTTTCTCTCACTAAGTTCCCTAAACCTCTAACTTTCTCTCTCTAGAATTCCACTTATACGCCACCTTGTTGTTATGGTTTGATGTGTATGTGAAAACTAATATCCTACAATTGGTATCAAGAGCCATGGTTAGATCATATCTTGCACATCTTTGGATTTCTAGTGGTTTTTAGGTGGTTTTTGAGTTTGAAAAAGTTTAGTGGTTTTTGCATCATTTGGTTGATTTCTTGTGTTAAAGTTTGAATTTTGTTAGTACTTTTATGTTTAGAATCATCACAAGTGTTTAGGTTTTCATTTGGTAAGCTTGAATCATCTTGGTTGGGTTGTTTTTGGATTGAAAAGTGATGTTTATATGGTTTTTCATGCTAGCGACTTAGTTCACGGATAATTTTCTTCGTAACGACTTGCTTCACTATTTTATAGCGAGTTACAGTTTCAGACCTAGCGAGTTACATCTAGCGATTTACAGTACAAGTAGTGGACTCTACACTACGGGTAGCGACTTAGTGGTAGCGACTTGGTCTGTAGCGAGTTGCTCTTTAGCGACTTGCATCGTTAGCGACTTGAGTAGCGAATTGCTGGCGAAATTTTGCTAGCGACTTGAGTGTTAGCGAGTTACTACTTAGCGACTTGCATTTGTGTAGCGACTTGGGACTCTAGCGACTTAGTGGTGTAGCGAATTAAGTGTTAGCGACTTAGTGCATTATCTTCTAGCGACTTAGTGCATTATCTTCTAGCGACTTAGTGCATTATCTTCTAGCGACTTGAGTGATTGTTTACGGTTTTCTCTTGATTTAGTAAAATCCCGTGAAAGAATCTATTTCCCGGTTTAATCATAGAGTTATAAAATCCCGTATAATCTATTAACATGTCTACCAACGTTCCTACTGTTATCTCCACTGTTGCCGAAGATGTTCAAGCAGCTGGCTCAGATACTCGTCCACCCATGCTTGACAGAACTGACTACGATTCTTGGGCACAACGAATCAGACTGTATTGCCTTGGAAAGGAAAATGGTGTCAACATTCTCAAATCCATTGATGAAGGACCATATCGAGTTGAGACGACTAGAGACATACTTGATACTAATGAAGATGGTACTCCTGTTTACGGAATGGACAGACCTAAGAAGTATGATGAGCTTGATGATAAGGATAAAAAGAGATTTGATGCAGATATCAGGGCTTCAAACATTGTTCTTCAAGGTCTTCCTAAAGACATCTACAAGCTGATCAATCATAACACTGATGCTAAGGCAGTTTGGGATAATGTTAAGATGCTTCTCTCAGGTTCAGAATTAACTATGGAAGACAGAGAATCCCAACTCTATGACGAATTTGAGCACTTCAAGATGAAACCAGATGAGAATGTCTATGAGTACTATGTGAGATTTCATAAGTTAGTTAATGACATGAGGAACATCAGAATGACTATGCCTAACATTCAGTTGAATTCAAAATTTGTGAACAACATGAATCCCGAATGGAACAAGTTTGTTACCGATGTGAAGCTTACTAAAGGATTCAAGAACACAAACTATGAGCAACTCTATGCCTTCCTCCTTCAGAATGAGAGACATGCTATGTTTGAAAAATTGATTCTCAATCAGTTCAAAACTAACCCGGGAGAGACAAGCTCGTCTAATGATTCAACTGCCTTCTACTCAAACATCAGAATCACAACCAAAGCTTCACAAGTCATACCCTTGGGTAATGGTAATCACAAACTCATTCCTGATCCTATGTACAAACAAGCTGATGCTGATGCACACGTGGGAAGCTTCATTAATCAACTAGCTCTTCTGATTAGCCAAAACATGAATTCTCTCCCACAAACCAACAACAACCTCAGAACAGCATCTAACCCACACAATCAAGCTACTGTTAAAGATGGAAGGATCGTGGTGCAACCAGTTCAGGAAAGACAGTATGATCAGGGAAGAGGTGGTGCTGATAGAGGTTATGTGGGCAATCAGAATCGAGGAAGGAATGGTAACCAAGGTCAAGCTAAGCCGATCAAATGCTATAAATGTGGTGGTGAGGGACACATTGCAAGGAACTGCACATCTCCAAAGCGTCCACAGAATGCTGATTACTTCAGAGATAAGATGCTGCTGGCACAAGCTCAGGACAATGGAGCTGCTTTGAATGAAGAGGAATTGCTATTTCTTGCCGAGGGCAATGCCAAGACCTATGATGCAGATGTGGATGAGCTGCCTATTCAAGAGATAGGTCACAATCATCAGAATGCCTTTCAAGTCGCTGACTGTGATGCATACGACTCTGATGTAGATGATGGACCTACTGCACACACAATTTTTATGGCTAGCATTTCTCCAATGGTCTCTCCCAAGGTCTCTTCTTCACCACAAGCTGGCCCATCCAAGGACAAACTCATCTCAGAGGTATTAAAACTATACGATGATGCTGATGTGCAACAGATGCATGACAAAGTACAACCAACTGAAACTATTGAATCAAATGTTGAAAATATGGGTAATAACAATATTGTCCCATACAATCAATACGTGAAACAAAGTGAAGGTGAAGTTGTACCAAGTGATGCATCTTCTGCAGTCAACAATGAATATGTCTTTGATGAATACACTGCATGTGCTCCTGATGATTCCGTAATTTCTGAACTAAATGCCTATAAGGAACGTGTTGCTATTTATGAACAACGTGCAAAATTTGAGTTGACCACTCGTGAGCAGGAAATGGATGACCAAGTGAGTACAGTAATTAGAAAAAGTAAGTTTAGAGAAGAAGTATTGAAACAAGAATTACATTCCTTGCAAGAAAAACTTTCTAAAACAGCTAAGCAAAAACAAGAACTTCAAGAAAATGTGAAAATGCTTAAGCAAGAATTTAATGCAAAGGAATCAAAACTCTTGAGAGATTTTTCTAATCTGAAAACTTTGAAAAACAAACTTGAAAACAAGTTGTACATACAAGGAAACACCATTCAGACTGCTCACATGGTCACCAAACATCGAGTCTTAAGCGATAAGCATAGCATTCCCCTTGTTGAGGAACCAAATCCAGAGGTAATTAAAAAGGCTAGAAATGCTCATAAGGTGCTTTATGATGGTAATGAAGTCCTTAAGCCTAGGCAGAAACCTAGTTGCGTTGAGTGCACTGAGGAAGATAAGAAATTAAATGAAATCACTAGGGAAAAGATGAATAAGAAACAAAATGATCCCAAATGCAAAGAGAAAAACATAATTATCTCTCCTCATGATTACAAGAAGGAAAACTGGATTTCCTTGAACAAGTTTAAACCTCAGACTTTGTTGACTCCCGAACAAGTCCTCTGGAAAAAGGATTTAGATAAGCAGAAAACGGAAAATATTGTTGATACAAACCCTCCCCTTTGGAAAATTCCTAGAGCGACTGTGTATCCTCCTAATACACCAATGCATCTTGTACCTAGAACAATTGCCACTAAAAGCAAGACATTAATTAGCCAATACGTTATATTTCAACTATTTGTTGATTTTGAGAAAACTTGCAAGAAAAGGATCACACCCACTGGTATAACTGAAGGAGAAAGGGGTTTTGAACAAATGAAAGAATGTTATTTAACTGAGGTCATGCCCTTCTTTAAACTTCTAAAAGGTCACTTTGAGAGTCTTAAAAAGGGGGTAGAAACTGATATTAAGGGTATGGAAAAGGAATTTGATGCAATGGTTGTTGAAGTTAGTGACTATGAGCGTGCACTGAAATATAATGAGATTGAAAGAAAGAACTTGCATACATTAAATGAGAATCTTATTACTGAATGTGTTGCTCAAGATGTGTTTTTCACTGCTTCAAATTGCTCTATTAATGTTTCCAAATTTCATGAACTATCTGTGGCCCTGAAAGTCTCCCATGATCGTGTCATTGAGCTTGAACACACTAATTCTAAACTAAACGAGAAAATTGAACTGGATGATCACGACAATTTCGTTAAACATTTTTCTAAACTAGAAGTTGAACATTTTAATTTACAACTAAAATATCAACATCTTAAAGAAAATGTCAAAACTTCAAATGTCAAGACATCTTCAGATGCTCCAGAGTTTGATGCAGTTTTTCAAATTAACAAACGTGATGAACAGATCCAAGCTCAGTGCAACACGATCAGAAAGTTGAAAGCCCAAATATCTCAATTAAAGGGTTAAACGAACAATATGACAGGCTCCCAAATGCCTCCTCCTTTAGATTCTCAGAATTCTCAAACGTTTCATCTTCAAAACCTAGTAAATGCTTTACAAAAGGAAAACGAAAGTTTTCTGGAAGAAAATGAAAAGGTTAAACGTCATTTCAATGAGTTATTAGAATCAATTAAAGTCACCCGTAACAATAACAACGAAGAAATAGCTTCATTGCAAAAAGAAATTGAGAATCTGAAGAGTCAGGTTAAAGGGAAAATGCCAATGACCAATGGGGAAAATGGTGTATCAAAAGTTCACTCTTGTAATAAATATGCTTTGTCTGTGACATATGTCCCTCCTCATCTAAGAAACAAAAAACTTGCTATTCAAACATACTTCTCATCCCTTAAGGATTGCCAAGAATGTCTGCGTGAGATTGTTGAAGAGGATAAGTTAGAGAAACCTCATGATAATGCAATTGGACATGCATGCCTATATGCCAAACGATCTCAAGAAATCTTAGAATGCTTGATCACAATATGCCCAAAGTCATTAGGTGAGAGAGTTAATCCTTTGATTCCATGTTCGATGCCTAAGGCCAAGCATGATATGCACTCGATTCCCAATGTTTTGAATATGAACCGTAGTGTGCCTTTAAGGGGGTCAGATTCTAGATCTGTCAATGCTAAGAAAGAGAACTCAAGTGTGCCTTCTAGGAGTACAAATCTCAGTACCTCTAGTGTTAAGAATGTGAACCGTAGTGCACCTGCATGTAGTTCAGATCCCAGCACATCTAAACAGGTGGTGCAAAGAGTAGTAAAACAAACTAATGTTCCCATTCCCTCTACAGGAGTAATCAGTGACATTAAAGGGAGCAGGTCAAAGTCTCAAGACAATACAAGGAATGATAGGACCTCGCAAGCTAAGAATGTGCACTGGAAAAGAGTAGAAGAACAATCTAGGAACTTTAAGCTTGAATCGAATAAAACGAATCGTGTTGATTCTAGTATTAGCCATAGGCGTACTGTAATTAATTCGAATTCTGATACTATTTGCAAACCTTGTACTGATGTCTGCTTGAATTCTGTTTCTAATCATGAATGTGGTGTTACTGTTCTGCCTAATGATGTTAATTGTCCAGTTAATATTGTTAATGCTAAAATTCTTGCTAAGAAGGCTATAAGGCAAAAACGAAAGAAAGTTAGAAAACAGTGGAAACCCACAGGAAGAACATTCAGTAAAATAGGCTTTTATTGGACACCTATTGGTCTTAAGACTAATCAGATAATGCCCATTAGAAAATGGATGCCTACTGGTAGAACTATTCCCTTAAGAAGTGATCACACTATGAACAGGGCTAATACTGACACTAGTACTGCATCTATTCACAACGATTCCATTGCCTCACTTTCTGATATGAATGCTTCTATTTCTGATGTGGGTGTTCCAAACATTGTTACTAACCAAATGGAACCCATTCTTGCATGGGGATCCCAATTATCCAGTTATCCATTCTTGTCTGTGTTCAACTGCAGATCGTTCAAATCGTTCTGTGGTACCTGGACTCAGGCTGTTCCAAGCATATGACTGGAGACCGGTCGCGGCTCATGAACTTCGTGAGCAAATTCATCGGGACTGTTAGATTTGGTAATGATCATTTCGGTGCTATCATGGGTTATGGAGATTAAGTAGTTGGTGATAGTGTCATCTCTAGAGTTTACTATGTAGAAGGTTTGGGTCATAATCTGTTCTCTGTTGGTCAATTCTGTGATTCTGATCTAGAAGTTTCCTTCAGAAAACATACCTGCTTTGTTAGAGATCTTAATGGTAAGGAAATGCTAAAAGGAACTCGTGGGTCAAATCTTTACACCATCTCTATCGATGACATGATGAGGGTTTCTCCAATCTGCTTGCTATCAAAGGCTTCAAAAACAAAGTCATGGTTATGGCATCGTCGTCTCAATCACTTGAACTTCGGCACCATCAACGATCTTTCCAGAAAAGACTTAGTTGTAGGTTTACCTAGACTAAAGTATGAAAAGGATCATCTTTTTTCAGCATGTCAATTGGGAAAAAGCAAGAAGTATGCCCATAAACCCAAACCTACTAACTCTGTCACAGAAGTTCTTCATATGATTCATATGGATTTATGTGGACCTATGAGGGTGCAGAATATCTTTGGGAAGAAATATGTGTTAGTTGTGGTTGATGATTACTCTAGATTCACCTGGGTCAAGTTCTTAAGGACAAAGGATGAAACTCCTGATATCATCATCAAACTCATCAAACAGCTGCAGGTTCGACTAAACAAAACTGTCAGAATTATCAGAACAGACAATGGAACTGAGTTTGTCAACAAACAACTTAGTGAATTCTATGAAAGCGTTGGAATCAGCCATCAAAGAAGTGTTCCACGAACCCCTCAACAGAACGGTGTAGTTGAAAGACGAAATCGTACTCTTGTTGAAGCCGCTAGAACAATGCTGATCTACTCAAAGGTTCCAATGTTTCTCTGGGCTGAAGCAATTGCCACTGCATGCTACACACAAAATCGTTCCCTGATTCACACTATTCATGGAAAAACTCCATATGAACTTGTCCACAATAGAAAACCTAATCTATCCTTCCTTCGTGTGTTTGGTGCATTGTGCTATCCAACTAATGAGGGTCAAGACTTAGGCAAACTTAGAGCTAAAGCTGACATTGGAGTATTTGTAGGATATGCATCAAACAAAAAGGGATACCGAATCTACAACAAAAGAACCCGAAATATCATGGAAACAATTCACGTTTCGTTTGATGAGCTGACCGGTCAAATGGCTCCTGGACACTCCAGCTCAGGACCCGCACTTCAAAACAGTCCCATAGGTTCATCCCTTGTTCCAAACTCCTCTCAAGAAACTCCATATGTACCTCCATCTGAAGATGATGTAAAGAAATTGTTTGATCCTATGTTTGATGAACTGTATGATTCAATTACTAATGAGGTGTTGATCCCTACAACAGAGGATGCTCATATTCCAGTGAATGAAGTCAATCCCTCAGTCTCAATATCTTTAAGTCAAGAAGCACCTGGTGCTGATCCTTCAGTCTCATCAACAAATCATCATTCTTCAAATGTACATCATGGAAATGTTTCTGGCATCAATGATGAAGTTAATCCCTTTGCGACTCCTGAAGATGCTCCATTTGAAAACATATTTGCTACTCCTGAATCATCATCAGAACCACCTTCTTCAGGAGACATCGACTCTGCTACCTCAGTTCCTCAACAACTGCCACATGAACACCTCAGAAAATGGACTCACGATCATCCATTAGACAACATCATTGGAAATCCCTCTCGTCCTGTATCAACCCGGAAACAACTTGCAACCGATGCCTTATGGTGTTTCTTCAACTCCGTACTATCTAAGATCGAACCAAAAGATGTTAAAACCGCCATGAATGAAGACAGCTGGTTCAATGCCATGCAAGATGAAATTCATGAGTTTGATCGTCTTGATGTATGGGAGTTAGTACCTGCTCCAGACTGTGCTATGATTATAGCTCTCAAATGGATCTTCAAAGTAAAACTTGATGAGCATGGTGATGTGTTGAAGAACAAGGCTCGATTAGTTGCTAAAGGATATCGTCAAGAGGAGGGTATAGACTTTGAAGAATCTTTTGCTCCAGTTGCTCGAATCGAGGCAATTAGAATCTTTCTGGCTAATGCTGCTAGTAAGAACATGGTAGTCTATCAGATGGATGTGAAGACGGCATTTCTGAACGGAGATCTTAAAGAAGTCGTCTACGTCAGCCAACCTGAAGGATTTGTGAATCAAGAGCATCCTACTCACGTTTATCGTTTGAAGAAGGCTCTTTACGGTTTAAAGCAAGCTCCAAGGGCATGGTATGATACACTGTCAAAGTTTCTTCTATCAACCAGATTCATCAAAGGAGCAGTTGATCCTACATTGTTCACCAGGAAGTCAGGCAAACACTTAATTCATGTTCAAATTTATGTTGATGATATTATTTTTGCCTCGACAGACCCAATGGAATGTGATCGGTTTTCAAATGAAATGAGTTCAAAGTTTCAAATATCAATGATGGGACAAATGTCATTTTTCTTGGGATTACAAATTTCACAAAGTCCCGGAGGCATTTTCATAAATCAATCTAAATATGCAACAGAGATTTTAAAGAAATTTGGATTTGATTCAAGTGACCCTGTTGACACCCCCATGATTGACCGAACCAAACTAGATGAGGACCTCTCAGGGATCATGATTGACCAAACGAAATATCGGAGTATGATTGGATCCCTGATGTATCTCACTGCTAGTAGACCAGACATCTTGTTCGCTGTTTGCATGTGTGCTAGATACCAGGCTAAGCCTACTAAAAAGCACCTTGAAGCAGTTAAACGGGTCTTTCGGTATCTCCAAGGAACCATCAATATGGGTCTTTGGTACCCGAAGGACACCGGTATGTCACTAACGGCCTATGCAGATGCTGATCATGCAGGTTGTCAAGATACACGTCGAAGTACGTCAGGAGGTGCTCAGTTTTTGGGTGATAAGCTTGTGAGCTGGTCTTCAAAGAAACAAATGAGTACTTCTATTTCCTCTACAGAGGCTGAATACATAGCCATGTCATCTTGTTGTGCTCAAATCTTATGGATGAGATCTCAATTATCTGACTATGGCTTTGAATTCAACAAAATCCCTCTGTACTGTGATAATAAAAGTGCTATTGCTCTCTCATGCAACAACGTTCAACACTCAAGAGCAAAGCATATCGACATTCGACATCATTTCATCAGGGAACAAGTGGAAAAAGGTGTGGTGGAACTATATTTTGTGAGGTCTGAATATCAGTTAGCAGACATCTTCACCAAAGCTCTTCCAAGAGAACGTTTTGAGTTTATTCTTCCACGACTTGGCTTGAAAAGCCTTCAACCAGAAACTCTCAAACGTCTTCAGGAGGAAGACGAGGAGTAAAGGTCTATCTTCATCTATCTCTTGTACATATCTATTCGAAAAACAAAATACAAAATTATAAAACCTTCAAAAAAAAAAAAAAAAAAAAAAAAAAAAATTGAAAAATTCGAAAAATCTTCAAAAAAATATTGTCATTTTGTCATGTTTCTCTCGATTCGATAATATCTACGGTCTTGATGTTGTCATTCAAAGAATGACACGGGACTTTCGATGTTGTTCGAATTTATATATTAAAAAAAAAAAAAAAAAAAAATCAAAAAATCAAAAAAATATTTTTGGGAGAAAGAGAAACAATGGTTTGTTGTCATTTTTTCAGGCAATAACCCGGTTTTAAAAGAAAGAACAGAGTCATGTTTTATCATGTTTTCAAAATTCCATGCTCTGATTCTAAAAACATTTATCTGCTGAAAACTAAATGCTTTGAAAAATAACTCGATCTCTATTTTTGATAATCATCAGGACTTATTTGTCAAAATCTCTATCTCTCAATCAACAACCTATGTCATTGATTGAGGGGGAGAATGATTTCAATTAAATTAAAAAGTTATTTGGCATTAAATTGTTTTCAAAAGATATTCATGCATGTTTTATCAATGGAGTTTAAAGTCTTAAAATCCGATCCTTATCAGTTAAAACGCTGTCATAATCAAGTCACAATTCCCCTTAAAAAGCTTTCAAAATCAATTTAAATCTATAAGAGATCACAAATCTCAAATGATTTGATAATTGTGATCGGGGAAGAATGTGTGATTTAAATTGGATTTAAACTGATAATTCGGTAAATGGTTTTATAAGGATGTACATACTATCCTGCCCACATGTGACAAACGATTTCAATTTTTCAATGCACATGTTGAGGGGGAGCATCTATCTTAAACCTATGATTTGAAATGTGATCAACTTATCTCAATGTGCAGGTTCCTTCTAGTATGTGCAAAACTCTTTTCAAACCTCGAGGCACATATTGAGGGGGAGCAAATTTATGGAAACCTCATCCTTCCCGAAAATGCTATTTCTACTTGATTTGATGTGGGAAGTGATGTTGATATCTTTTAGAAAATGGTAATCAAAGAAGTTAATTCTTTCTCTTGCCTCCATGTGCAAAACATTTTCAAATACTTGATGCACATGTTGAGGGGGAGTTCTCGTTCTAAAAATATCAAAAACAATTCAGGTACAAAATGCTTTGATAATATATCACAAGTACCTGAATTGACTTTCAAATGGTTTTCAATTGGTTCCAATGGCAGATGAACAATACCAAATAGACCGACCAACTCTACTTTATGTACGATGATATAAGGATGATAAGGTTAGGTATGTGTTCCCATGATCCGCCAGAACCGGAGGGATCTACCCAGGGACAATCCACTAGTTAGTGTAGAAGTCCTTAGGTATGATGATAAAAGGAGAAAAATGAGATATGGGAAGAGTGCGGACTAAGACTGAGCTAGTACTGGAATAAACCCAACAAGGTTCTAGCTATGAAGTCTCGGTAAGCACTGAAGGGGTTGAAGAATTAAAAATAATTGAATGAGGAAAGGGTGAAAACAAATAGCCCTCCATTTATTCAACCTTAGGGCAGAAACCGGGTTCAATTCATATGCTACTGATGGTAACATCGGTATTGAAGACAAGACGTCATGGACCCAGTGACGCACTGCAATTCAACTTTCCAAACCACTCAAGTTCCTCTTAAAAGGACTTGTTTCATTCTCACGGGGAACCGACATTATCTATCGACTTTCTCTTAGAGATTGTTGATATTGAAGAAGGAGACCCTCTCCCTAGTCTCCGGCACAGGATCCAAATATGCACAAATTAAGTCTAGAGCCACGAGATCATCAATAAATCTCATTAGGACACTTTCAATGAAGACTCTCTGTCTCACACAATGTGGAAAGAGAGATTATATCTTGAGTCCTACGCATTATCCTTGTGGTATCGCCAGAACATCTGAGTGATGTGTTAACATATTCACAATGAAGATGGAAAGCCTTCTGGAGCCAACATCAAACAAGCTCCTGGTAGGTGGCATGTGAGATCTATTATATGGATCAATCATGTGACAACTGAACAGAAACAATGGGGCGATTCAATCTCTTGAATCAATCCTGGTTCAGGTTATGGATTGACGGATACCTTTGAAAAACCGGTCATTGTGCTTAAAAACTCTTTTCTTTAGCACATCGACCGTGTACTAATTTTTCAAACCAAAAGGTGTTTTTATGATTGATAATTGATTTTCAATAAAACCTTCGTTGTATTGCAAAAACAATTTCTATTGTGCAATACACGATTGTTTTTCAAATCTCTTTTCATCAATCAGTGGACTTAAAATTCGCTGGTTCACTCACTCCGTGTTGCCTTCTTTGAGATGTTCCGGTTTGAGAACAGCTAGAACAGCTGCGAAACCCTGTCAAGGAGATTCTTAGGAATCCTACCTGATCACAGGCAGTACTCGTACTGATCAACGGGGAACCGTGGGCCGTGTACCTCAATTCAACGAAAGTGATCAAAGACACTTTCGCGCGATTTATTGCTAACTGTTGTATGCAGGTACACCCGACGTTTGCAGCTGATCAAAATGAAGCAGTCAATCCATAGCCGCATGGTCACAATACACATTCATCTCAAAAGAAATCATGATAAGTGCATCAATGACTCTGATATTTTCACTCCATGCTTCTGCTACGCTGCTGCCAATATCATGAATCAACTAAAGCTTCCGCTACTCTGATGAGAAGATTTCATGATCCAGAATGTGAGCATGTCGGTCCTAAAGTCACAACACCACAAAGGATGTCTTAGAGATTTTTGATAGATGATGATCTCAAAAGATGGCTCAAAATTATTATCACGTGGATCAGTAAAAGACCTCCACTTGGAGTATCCAAACATGCAATGTGAAGAATCAATGACTACGAGCTTAGAAGCAAAGGACTACATCAAGAATGCAAGAACAATTTTTTTTAATATCTATTTGTATTCAATGTAATTTTGGTACATGATTGAGGTGACCTCCCTTAGGGGGAGATTGTTAGGAATTAGAAATTCCAGGTATTAAAGAGTCGGTCACCTCAAGTATATGTAATCGTTAGAAAGCTCGTAGTCGTAGTTCTTTTAAGTTAAGTAGTATGTAGTTAAGTAACACCGTGGAGGACGGACGGGTCTTTACCCACTGTATGCCTGATCCACAGCCCGATGTGTGGCGGTTTATGTAAGACTATAAATACTCTCTACCTCCCAAGGTAGAGAGTTGGAGCTCATAATAATATCTTTCACTTTCTCTCACTAAGTTCCCTAAACCTCTAACTTTCTCTCTCTAGAATTCCACTTATACGCCACCTTGTTGTTATGGTTTGATGTGTATGTGAAAACTAATATCCTACAGAAGTGAAAATGTCAAAATATCTGAGAATTTGACGATTTTTGGGTTTTGAATTTACTTCACTGATTGAAGTTAAAGGACCATAAAGTTGTGCATAATTTGGTTGGGGAGCAACATTTGAAGACTCAGACGTTTTTGTGATAATCCTAGGTGTGTTAGAAGAATCCTTTGGTGGGATGAAAGTGACGGCTTTTGAATTGTTGAATGCTTTGTTATAAACAACATTTTCTAATTTTGATCGACTCTCGTCTTCTGCATCTTATTCCTCTTGACGATGATATTCAACAACACTCATAATAGAATCATGAATTTTGTATTCTGCACTGGAAACTTCAGGATTTGGTTTGAATGCTTTGGTTGAAAGCTTTGGTTTGTAATCAGCAAGATTCGGTCCATATCCATTTGGATTGGGTTTTAAAGTAAACTTTTGAATTGTTGTGATTGACTCACCTTGTTTATAAACAACATTTCAAAACTCTTTCAGTTTGTTTTGTAAGCCGACAATTTCTTCAAGATGGTCATCTATTCGTTTCGTTGAATGCTTTTTGTACGCAGAGAATTGTTTTTGAGAAGTTAACAACTCAGCCTTGGCTTTTTGAATTTACAAAGTAAGAACGTTAAGTTTCTTTTTATGTTCATGTTTCAGTTGTTCTATTTGAGACAACAAAGCATTCTTCGATGCGGCTAGATCATGAATCTGTCGTTCTAAAGATTTTTCGTTTTGATGTGATTTAGCAAAAGCGGCTTCAAAACCTTTTTCACGGTTTTCTTGAGTTTTGAAAAAATTGAGTTGCCGTTTTAAGCATTCAATGTCCCTGGTTAATAGTGTATTTTTACTGTGTAATTTCTGATTTAATGCATAACATTCATCTATTCGGGATTGTTGGTCTTTAAGTAAGAGATCAATATCTAGACTAGGCAAAAGTTCAGCGCGTTCAACGTGAGTCACAACATGATCACTATTCAGATCCTCAAGTATAACCACGGAGTCAATTTAAGTATCAAAGGTGACCATAAGATCATCTTGATCGTAAAATGTAACTACGGGGTCTAGTTGAGAATTGTTAGAATGAGATGTGGACGACTCATTTTGAACATTCTGAGCCTTGCCGGATTCAGATGTTGGCTGAGATATTAGATCAGTGATGATTATGGTTTGTTCGGGTACCCGAGACAAGCCATCAGTGTCATACACTGGCCCTGTGTCACTCATGTGGAGAGCTTGCATTTGTGCCCTGCATTAGCTTGCAAGTCCTCCATATCATCATCTGAGTCTGCATCTGCCATAAAGCTATGTTCTTTGTTTGTGAGAGTTCCACCAGCTTCATCCTTAAGAGCCAAAAGTAAAGCCTCCTTGTGATAAGCACTGCCCCTAGTCCTCGGCTTTGGGCATGCATTAGCCAGGTGTCCCTTCTCATTACAGTTGTAGCAGCAAAGACCATTTATCCCATTCTGAGCATTACCCTATTCAACCACTTTAGCTCGCTGTTGTTGTGGAGCACCGATGTTATTCCTTCCCATAGGATTAAACCCTTGACCACCTCCCATCTGACGACCATAACCACGATTCTAAACTTCAACACATCCATTGTTCACAACAGCCTGATTCCTTGTGTTTGATGAGGAGCGAATGCGATTGTTGGATTTGTTTGTATATCGGCCGAAGGCTTTAGCAATCATAACAAATCCTTGTTGCAATGCATCAAAAGCTTCAGAGTCCTCATTAGCTTCACTGTAAAGTGCTTGATCATTGTTGTTGTTGTATGGAACCAATTGAATTTGTTGAGATTATTACTGTGACTGATCATATGGTGTAATTGTTGCAGTTGGTTGAGGAACGGGTTGAGGAGTGGGTTGAGGAGGATAACTAGTTTGAGCCCACAAAGCAAGTTGTTGATTGTCCGGAAGTGATGGTGAAGCAGTTTGTCCACGGATAACCCTTTCTTTGTCAACTTCTTTTTGATGTGGTTTCAAATAGTCGTACAATAATCCGTAAGAAGCATGATGAAGATTCTTTGCTTGACGGATGAAAATGACATACTTCTCCCATTCAGGACCAAGACTACTTAGGAACTTTGTATTGACTGCAATTCTTGGCATGAGGATGTTGTGTTTACCCAAATCATTGATGATGTGTGAGAATCGATGATGATAAGACTCTAGTGTCTCTCCAGGTTCAATCATGAAGTGTTCATAAGCCAAGTAAATTTTGGATTCCATATCCTCTTGATTGAGTGCAGTGCCTTCCATGAGAAGATGAATATGTTCCCACATTGCTTTTGCAATCTTTTGAGCATCAACACTTCGAAGAATTGGGTTTGGTAATCCTAAAAGGATATATTGCATTGCTAGCTCATCAGCTTTGCAGTGTAGAAGTTCATCACCAGAAAGGTCAGCAAGAGTTGCAATGTTTGTGAGATCATCTCTTAGTGGAATCATTTGGATCTCCGGGTGTAACAGCAATAGGCATCTGAAATGGACCTTCCAAGATAACCTTCTTTAAGGACTTTGCATGTGGCTTCTTTAGATCACAAAACCTAAAGAACCTAATCACCCATTGATCGTAGTTACCGGGAGTGAGCATTGGAGGTCTATCAAGTGATCCTGCCTCATGAATGGATTGCTGGCTACTTAAAGCTTCACACATCTTTGCAAACCAAGTTGGTTCCTTCATAGTATTCCTGGATGGATGTTGATTGTAAACATTTGTGTAAGGTTGTACTTGAAGACTAGGTGGTGGTTGAACCATTTTAGGTGGAATTGCTCCTTGTTGTAGATAATGTTGTTGATTGAATTGTTGTTGATAAATTTGTTGTTGTTGATTGAATTGTTGATGTTGTGGACTTAGTTGTTGTTGTTGTTGTTGATTATAAGTGTAAGGAAAATAGCTAGAGTATGGAGGTTGAGACATGTTGAAACTTGTGTTGTTAAATGGATCTTTGTAGTCGTATGAAACGTTGTTGATGAAGTATCCTTAGGCGTAGAAAAACCAAGTTTAGGCAAAGCAACACTTAGGCGTAAAAACACCAAACTTACGCGTAAAAGCAGTATTTACGCGTAGGATTAGCTTACGCGTAAGAATTGAGAAACACTAAAGTTATGCGTAAATTGAAAGTTAGGCGTCGAAGACTTAGGCGTAGGATTAGCTTATGCGTAAGACAGAGCTTATGCGTAAGAAAAATCTTATGCGGAAAGAGTTCTACGCATAAGTTTGAGCTTATGCATAAGATTAGGGTTTTGCCCAAAAAATATTTTACACTTTCACAGTGTAAAGGATATCCAAAGTCGAAGTGTTTTCAGGCTTATCCAAGCAAGAAGACACTGAGTAAACCACGAAAACTGAAGATCGATCCAAGGAAAAGTTACGCGTAAGATTAGGGTTTTGATACGCTTAAAACAAAACCAAAACTGATTTTTTGCTCAAAATTATTCTAAACCCGATTTTTGTGATGAAACAGCTTCAATATCACCAAAATAAAACAAAAGTGTGAAACTTGATGATCCAAAACTTAGAAACACCTTACGCGTAAAAAGGTATACACATATAAAAACAAGTTTAAAATCAAGGAAATACACGTAAAGTTTGAAATGTTTTGCCAAAAACAGATATTTTAACACCTAAAAACATTGAAAATACAAGAATCTTGGATTGAAAAATGTAAAAAATAAGTTTTTAAGCGTGACAAAGTTTGTAACTCGTGTGTTACGCGTAAGACCAAAAACCAACTTCAAAAACAAAACCTTTTCACCAAACTATTTGGCGAATGATACCACAGTTAGGTCACCATATATGTAACACAAGTAATAATATAAGAAATAGAGAAGAGAAAGGATCGGATGAACAAAACACACACAAACACTTATGAATGAATGAAGAGTTATGCGTAGGAAATGAGTGAATTAAACAACCAACCCTCAAGTGAGGGTTTACAAGAGTATTTATAGGGCAAGGAGCTAGGGCAACACTTCTAGCAACCTTCCCTTCTTATGGGCTTGGGCCAAGGCTCATGGGCTTTCTACATAAGCCTTGGCATGATAACTAACATAAAAGCCATATTAAGCTAACTATTACATATTAATTACTAACACTTGAAATCTAGTTTAGGAGTGATTCCAACATATCCTCACAACCAACACAAGACTATGAAAAGTCTATGTTTTCAAAAATACTTTAGTTTCACCACTAGTCATAATTCATATGAATTATTGCCACTTTGCCAATTTTAGGTACACATTTTACCTTTAAGTAATACGCGTGGCCGAACCTATGTTATTAAGTCTTAACAACAGAGAAACACCATATTAGACTTATCCTACTTTTAATATACCTAGTTAGAGTATGTTGATAAGTTTTAACATTTTTGGAAGTATTACATTTTTACGTTACCCGGTTTTAAGTTTCGTGACTTAAGGGCTAAACATTAGTAATTACCGGGACCAAACTATACCCAAAAACTAAATGTTATCCAAAAATAACACACAAACTACCACCTCAAGGGAGGTGGCATTTGAAGCCTCATCACAAGACCATGTGGCCTTCATGCAACATCCATGCATTCTTACTCACCCACTATGTCCCCCACTTAAACCTTTCACCTCACACTTATCACTTCACGTGCAAAAATGACACACACATCTCTCTTGGTCTCTCCTTGGATGTTCACTATCACCACCATAACATCAACTCACACTTTGATTCATACTTCAAGAATTACTAAGAAGATGGAGCTAGAGTTGGTTCCTACATGATCCTAGGGTTGTTTTATTGATTTCAACGGTAAATTAGAAGATATTCAAGGCATAAGGGGCTCAAATAAGAAGGTTATTTCAAGGGTAAGAAGGGTTTGTAAGCTTGGGTTAAGAGGTTGAAGACAAGGGTTCAAGATTGAAGGAGGTTTAGGCTTGATTGTTCTTGTGACCATTCAACCTAAGTCTTGTAAGAAGTTGTTTAAATTTCTTGTCATTCAATATGGTTGTAATGATATTTATGATTATTTGATGTAATTTGATATAAGTAGTACATGTAATAAGGCTTGCTTGATGTTGTACATAAAATTGATGGGTAAAGACTAGTGTAGAAACTCATTAAGACAGCTAGTAAGAAACTAGTGAATTATCATGAGTTTTAACATAAAAATCATAAACTTTGGACTTGATTAAGTTTAAGAAGTTTTTAGAGGAAGTAAAAACTAGAATTTGAGCTTTTGAATCACTTGAAATGGACTTATAGATTAAAAGTTATGGTTAAAAGAAGATGGCTAGATGAAAACTTGTTATTAAGTCAAAAGTTTTCTGAAACGATTTTAAAACGCGATTTAAACCCTTTTCTGGTCTGAATCAGCAAAAGTGTAAAACACGAAAGTTGCTCGGAATGAAATTTTCTTTAAACACTTAAGATCACATAAGCAGAAAGTGAACAAAAAGTCTTAAAAACAGCAAATACTAAACGGACCTGTTGTGACTAGAAAACAACCATGGTCATGGAAACTTACTTATATTTTGATTCTTTGAGACCAAAACAAAGCCAAGGTTAAACCAAGGCTAATGTCTCCAGCTATTTTAAATTAAATATAACCACTAGATATGACCATGATTGTTGTTTCAAAGTTGTTTCGTGCGGCTAAGTTACGACTAGTTTGCGTATGTTAACCCGGAAAATTGTTTCAAAAACTTGGTCATTAGATGAAACTTTACTAGATTTTGACAAAATGACTATATGACATATAAAATATATAAATATCTTTTTCACAAGTTTTAACTCTTATTTAAAACCATGAACTTATTTATCTAAAACCTATTTTGAAACCTTTATATTCCATAACATCATAATATGACACGCCGTAATCACTCATTGAGTGAATAACACTTACGCTAAACTACTTCACGACACACAACTCATAACACTATCACACAAGTTCAATAATAATCTTTGACGAAACACGACACATGTTTTATACAACATTTGTCTCGTCAAATACTTACTTATAAATGATAAGTACTACAATAGTACGGAATTTCATTATCATAAAGAGGCCTCTTCGGGGTATTGTATCGACGAGTTGTGGATTTACGATTTAAAGTGTCCTGGCTCCTCATGCGATTACTACACGACCTCTTGATTTTGATAGTCCCAACGGTGGTACGAGGTCATTTATAAAAAGGCTATAAGCCAAACCAACACTTAAGGGATACCTTAACTTAATATCCATGTACAACATCATAAGCCAACAAATTACATATACTTGTACACTTATATTGAAAACTATACTAAAACACGATTACTATACTTTCGTAGGTAATTACTAAAGATTGTGGTCTCGACATACACTGTTATTGCTATAAACCACTACTGATAACCACGGTGAGTTCATAGCCCCAACTTTTGTTTAACTGTTTTATAAACTACTTGGGGGAGATACATGCTAAAATGTTTTATTATGGACAATTACTTGCAAATTGAATGCCTTGACTGTATTATTGCATGCCTAAGTTGTTTATGCCAAAAGTCCCCAACATCATGGACCACTAATCACTGGGAGTGAGCGCAAATATTGTGGATAGGCCTATCGAGATTGACGAATCCTGTTTGTGTTAGCCGGATCGGTAACCAAACACACTTTATTTGAATTACCTAGGTATATGGCAAAATACCTACTTGGGGCAAGTTACTTATATATTTATATATATCATCCGGTGATATATATACAATAGTCAGTCGTGAGTTCCATGAGCTTAGAGCAATAATAACTATCAAGAAGATAATTGTACACATTGCAATTATACTACAAACTATTGTCCACTACTGGTTTCAAAACTATGAATTCACTCAACCATTGTGTTGACTTTTCGGCATGTTTTATCTCAGGTCCGTAAGATATGTCTGGCATGCGAATGAAGGCACACGGAATAGGCATTTTGAAGACTATGCATATTATCATTCGGAAACTTTTAAACTTATTATGCACATTATGGGACCTCTACTCTAATATTATGAATAAATTCGAATGATAATGTATTTTAAAACGTCTCATTTTAGAGTCTTTTTCTGTAATATGTACTTTGTGCTAATAAGTAATATCATCGATTAGCTTCCACTGCTATTCAAAACTGAGGGTGTTACAGACAGCCTGTACAAAAGGAGTGATCTAATTGGGTGAGACACCTCACAAGTTTAATCATACGGCTGTGAGATGGATTGGTGACATAAAGAATGGATCAATGGCCAGGCTTGAGATCCTAGAAGCTTCTGAGATCAAGACCCATGCTCTAGCTCAGCTTATAAATACCCTGTTCATCACAGTAGAGAGATTGTCCATTTTTCAAGTATTTAGAAAAGTGTTACCATGTTTTTAATTTTGTCATGTTACTGTCATTACTAGTTGTAATTTTTACTTTAAAAGTGTAATTTCAAGTTTATTAATGAAACTTTGGCTTTTGTTGTTAATCTCAATCTTCCATTATTTGTTAAATCCCTTATAAGCTTTCATATACTGTTCATATAAGCTCACATAAGCTTGTATAAGCTTATGTGAGTTCTCTTCTTCCTTTACTTGTTCTTAATCTAAGTTTTTGAGAAAAGTCAATAAAAGTCAAACTAAGTTAAATTTCTAAAGTCAATTCAATTTCATGGTAATTTATGATTTCAAGTTTTCAAATAGTTAGTTTTAGTGTTTATTTGTTCATTTCAATCCAGGTCAAATCATTTTTTATCAAGTTTTCAAGTTAATTTTGCAATTTAGTCATTTGAAGGGGTGTTTGGTTTAGTTCTAATTTTAGAGTTTAAGTAATTTAGAGATGTTAAGATTGGTTTAATTCAGTGTTGTTTTAGGTTTTAAAGCTTCTTCAATAGTAATTTTATGGTTTCAAGTTAATAAAGTCATTTTTTCCACTGCCACAGTCAAGCATTCTTGTCTCAAATTGTAGTCTTCAGCAGATTTCAATTAGCTTTTTCACTCACTTTTAGTCATTCTAAAAATTTGCAAAAAATAAAAATAGCAAGTTAAGTAGTTGGTTTAACTATTCCCAAAAGGAAAAAGAAATCAAAAAAATGTTTTAGTTGGGCTGGTTGTTGCTCAAAGTTGGTGGTTTTGATGTTTTTCTGCCCCGCTACATCAGTCACTGTGCTTCTTTTGCTGTCCAAATTAGCTTGGTCTCAGATGATTATCTTCTTATTCTGCTACTGTTATGGTTAGATATTTGATTCTTCTGATAGCTTTTTGTATAGTAGTGATTTGTGTTGCCTTTTTCTGCCTTTAAGTGCCCATTATAGAGCTAATTTAGCTTGCAAATTCCCTTTTTCCTACCCCATTAGCTGCTGTAACATTAGGCATATTTAGAGCTTATAAGTTTTATTTTAGCTTAATTGATTAAATGTAGTCAACTTCCTTAGTTTTCCTTAAACTAGCTCTAAATTTTCTTAGCTTATTTCAGTTTGCATAGTTCCCTTTTAAAGCTTAAATTCCTTTTAGAATTTGTTTGATTGCATAAAGTGAATATGTTTGTTTTTTTATTTTCATGTACTTGCTGTTTGAATCTGTTTGTTACTAAGTTTAGATTAGTTAGGATGTGATAAAAAGTTGTGAAGTTTGCTTATTGTTAGGTCACCATGTTTATAACACAAGCATCAACATGAAGAAATATAGAAGAGAAAGATCGGATGAACACTTGCACACACACACGTATGAAAATGAGAGAAAGTTTATGCTTAGGATATACGTGAAAGTGAACAACCAACCCTCAAATCAGAGTTACAAAGGTATTTATAGGAAAGGATCTAGGGCAACACTCAAGCTCCCTTCCTTTACTTATTGGGCTTTTGGATAGGCTTGTGGGCTTTCTACATGAGCCTAGCCTTGATTACTAACTTAAAAGCCTTAATTAAGCTAACTATTACATATTGATTACAAACACTTGAAATATAGTTTAGGAGTGATTCCAACAATCTCCCCCTAAGTGTTGGTAATTAATGATTAGAGTGAAAAACGTTGTAAGTGCTGATGTAATAGTTGCTTTAACATCTTCTGGCATTCTTCTTTCTTGTGAGAAGAAGTGTCTTGATTCCAAAAATCTCCCCAGTGTGAGGATCTTGTTTACTTTGAAGTTTTCAGCTTTGACGTCTTCATTAATCTTTGTTCTTTGATATTTGTTCTTTGTGGTGGTAGTGATAGTATGTTGTGGTTATCTGCATCAGGTCCGCTTCGCTGCTCCAGTGTCTCCACGTTTTTCTCCAACATTCTCACACACTCTTTATCGTTGGATTTCAGTACTGATGTAGCTCTCTTAGTCTTTAAACTTTGTAGATTCTTTGACTTTGACGAAGAATCATATCAGGACTTTGTGTTGCCTTTTGAGAGAACTTCAATAAGTGTTGTTGTTGGTATGAGCATGTGAAGAATCTGCACGATCTTTTCCACCCGCGAGCATCCATAAGAAGAAAACATAAAACATGAATTAGAAATAATCCAGCGCTTACAAGTTTGAACTTCGAGCGTGTTAACATCATAGTGTGAAAACACATCTCTAATTCTCACTAAGGCTGTTCCTGAACTGGATTTATTAGGATTCAGAAAATCCATAGTGAAGAGTCGGTCACCCCAACTATGCTAGATAATCTATCTCGGTTCCCCTGAGAATGAAACATGCCCTTTTAAGGATCTGAAAGTTTTGTTTCTTTCATTATCTTTTGTGGTAAAACAGTCTTTACATTTTCTTTGTGTATCTTTTTGGTCAGGAGAATGTCATGTGGTATATCTGATTTTATCAGTCTTGTGTCAAACATTATTTTGGTCAAAACTGTTAAATCTCATTTTTTTAGACATTTTTTTGTTACCATTCCGTGAAGTCATAGTTGGTCATCTGGACATATTGTTTTTTCTTAAACGTGGTCAAACTGAGGTCATAATGGTTAAAAGAAGCAGTTTTTATGCATCTTTCTGGGTAACTATGAAGATGGTCGGAAAAAGTGGTCGGAAAAACTCGCCGGAAAAAAAGTCAAAGGGTCAAAACCCTAGTTTTCTACGCACAAGGAGCATCTTCAGTGATATTTACGCATAACTGTGAAGTTATGCGTAAGGAATGGTTACGCGTAAAATTCAAAGGGTCAAAACCCTATTCTTACGCATAAGGAGCATCTACAGAGTTATTTACGCATAGCTGTGAAGTTATGCGTAAGGTTTTGTTACGCGTATGTCTTACGCATAAGCCTAGGCTTACGCGTAAGATTGGGTTACGCGTAAGACTAAGCTTACGCTTAAGGCTGTTCTACGCATAACCTATTTACGCGTATGTTTACGCATAAGCAACACAGTTTTACGCATAAGGTTTTGAGAATAGTTACGCGTAAGAAAGAAAAAAAAAAGGATAAGACCTTATGCGTAATCTAAACTTTTACTGACCACGACCACATCACCAAATACCAAACAAGTCTCGACCTCAGTTCAGTTTTAAACATCATCAGTCGAATACCATCATTAACTGAAAAAAAAACGTGACTCAAGGAGTATATTACATCAGAACCAACTGCCAAATCCAAACTCCATCGACTCACGCTAACCTAATCTAGACTCAACCCAAAGGACCCTCACATCCACTCCTCAACTCTCAATCAATCAAGACTCATCATTTAAACATAATCAACTCTATCTCAGATTGGATTAAATTTGCTAACTTTTTTCAAGATTGTTTCAATTGAATCAACATCATCATCGATACATGTGGAAATTATTTTCCCATTCATTATCCGAACTCTTTAAGAAAGAACCAAACTGATTCCATTTCATTCTTTCTTTGGTTCGTTTAAGTGGTTATCAAAACAACTCCAAACAAAAATTATAAACCTACCCGAGACCAACAGGTGATCTTGTAGCCGTTACGTGTTACTCTTCACAGGTTACACCATTCGAACAGGAGTGAACATTGGTGGGTTTCGGTTTCTTCTTGATTATAGGATGCTAAAGTGTTTTGCTCGTTTGTTTTGATGGTGGAGAAGATGTGGAAACTGAGATTGAGATGGAGGCAGTTCGATGATGAGGGATTTTGATTGACTTGAGATGAGAGCAGATATGATGAGATGGGGGCGGAATGTTTGAGATGTGTGTTTAGGGTTAAGTTAAGTAATGTGATAGATATGATGTATGCAACGTGTTATATACCCGGTTTTAAAGGAGTAATTATTTGGATAGGATTTAGTGTGTTGGATCGGGCTTCTCCATTGGATTTTGGGCTTCAAATGTGAACCGGGCATTTCATTTTCTCTTGGGCTGACATGATTTATTTTGGACTGGGTTGATAAATCGCTTTAATGGAATAACAAAATGTTGTCCAAAATTTATTTTTGGATACATTATTGGTTATTTTTGGTATAAAGATTGGTATTTTGGTATATAATTTCACGGAGGGATACAAATTCACGGCTTGAGCAAAAAAGTAAAAAATGACTACAGGGTTTGTGTACGGTATTATTGAAGTGATGTTATCTTCATATGTGGTCATTACTATTAGCCGATGAACCGCTGCATGTTCCCCTAAAACTAATATTCACCAAAACCAAAGTTGTCATAACACGTTCAAACTGAAATTGTCTACGGTTTAGTCTTGATTTTGTAAAATCCCGCGAAAGAATCTATTTCTCGGTTTAAATCATAGACTTGAAAAATACCGTGACAATGAAAACATCCCGATATTAGTAAAGTGCATTTCCGGATCTATCATGCGGTTTATTCTTGGTTTTGTCAAATCCCGCGAAAGAAACTATTTCTCGGTTTAAACCATAGAACTGTAAAATCCCGTATTGATGGACCATCCTGGAGAAAGGAAGGTGTATTTCTGGATCTTATCTGATGCTGGTACTACGGTTTCTACTTCGAAGAAGGGATAAAAGGGTGTACTTCATGAATTGGATGTGTGTTTGGATATTCGTCATGGCAGTTTGGTTATTTCATGGTTTTACGGGGTTTTGTGCTTTTAACCATGGTCGGGATGGAAACCATTATCATAGTTCACTTAAAACGTCAAAGGAGGCTAGATTTGAACTCTTAACCAGAAGATGTGACAACGGCGTTAATTCAGTATTATTTATTTGAGGTTGCAGTGAAATATCACGGGCAAGTGTACTTAGTATCTGAAGCTATCGGGGATGGTTGGATGAAGATTCTTCGAGATCCTTGTTCGAGCTTATTTTAAAAAATGAAGACTTGGAAATCTAGTTATTGTTGGGTGTCTTTTACCTTTTCTTTTACCACTTGGGGGAATTGGGCTCATACCACTACAAAATAACTATCACTTTAAGGAGTTACGTTGTAGTGCTCAGTGTCACATTCAATTGTGGATTTTCAAGAGGTAATGTATGTCTTATACTTGATGGTTGGTTGGTTGAAGAGTATAGAGTACATAGAGAGTACTTAGAGATGCTAATGGAAATCGGCACCGCTCTTTGTTACATATGTGCAAGTTTAAGTCATGAGTTCGGGTTAGTTTACTTCAGGGTCAAATTCATCATATTGGGTTTTCTCCATCAGTTGTCACGACAAAGAGCCTACTGAATGATAATGGGGTTGATTACAAGTTTGCCAAGAGAGTTGAAAAGAGAGAGATTATGACGTTTGAACACTACAGTTAAAGCCTCGTACTCAAAGAAAAGAAAGGTGTACGCTTCAGAGCGCTTTATCTTCAAAAGAAGAGAAATCTTCTTATTATGACCATTCTCATCCACATGCTTCATACTTTTTCCATGCTTCATATTGGTGTACTTTGGATTCTTGAGCTTCATACACATTCATCAGGGACGAAAGATGTGAACATAGGGGAGGTGTTCTTCATTACCCTCATGATGTGTATTCAGGAGAGTTCTTGAGCATTATACAAAGAGACTGACTGCATCAATTCAACTACTCGGGGGAAGTGGTCTCTTGACACCTGTTGGAATGGATTGCGTCAGACTTTAGCGGTTATGAAATTTGAGAAGATTATTTATGAGTAGGATGATACATTGCTGTTCTTGTTGATGATATAACCTCGAACGAAGAATCACGATGATTATTCTTAAAAGGAGCAGCAGGATTTATGATAATGGTGTGCTTCTCTGTGCACCTGGCTAAGGCAAGCTTGAAATAGAGCTTCGAATCTGCTCATCTAAAGGATTTTCGGTTTGGGGGCAACCTGCCAGAGTCTCACTTTCAGATGGTTCAATTTCTCTCAATTCAGGAGCCTCGAAAGCTTTGGTGGTGAATGTTTAAGAGATGATGATTTATATTATCTACAACGGGTCTGCTCAATATCCTTATCTCGGTACTCGTATCATCATCCTCTTATACTATATCATCTACTCTATCTTTGTATATATTTATCTGAAAAACAAAATACAAAAATATAAAACCAACAAAAGAAAATAGAAAATATAAAATCAACAAAAACCCATAAAAACTCAGAAAATTTCAAAAATACCAAAAATATGTTTTCTCAAGACATGTCTTCTGGTATCGATAACATCTACGGTCTTAGAGATGTCATTCAATAATGGCACGGGACTTTAGATGAAGTTCGAGCAGGAGGTGTAAGTATTTCTTTCTAAACATGTCTCAAAATATGGCTTACAGTTATTTCAGACTGTAACCCGGGCTTCAAAATATGGCTTACAGTTATTTCAAACTGTAACCCGCGCTTAAAAAATGGCTTGCATTTATTTCAGACTGTAACCCGTGCTTAAAACTATGGCTTGCTATTATTTTAGATAGCAACCCGCTCTTTAAAGAAAGGAAAGTGCTGCGCTAAACCTATTTTCAAATATTTCGTGCACTTTTCCTAAAAACATAATGAGGAAAGTATGTCGAAGGACTGCTGTTCCTACTCAAATATTTTTCCGTCTAAAATTCTTTAGAAAAATATTTGTTTTAACAAAATGGTGGTTAATGAGTTGCTTGAAATACAATCAGTTTCAGAGTTTTCGTTAAAATTGAAAACTCAATCAATGACTTCAGCGCTTTTAACCTTTTCAGAAAATTAAGTCATTGATTGAGGGGGAGAATGTGTTCAAATCTATATCATCTAACGAGAGCTTTCTTAAATTATCCTATATGCTTAATTAAAAATGATGTTAACCTATGTTGAAGGACTAGGTGCCTAGGATATGATTGTTAGGATTAGATGACTATAGTTTGATTAACTCATTATTCCCATATATTTGAATGATCTGATTGATATGTTAAATTGATTTATTAGTCGATTGTTGTTTGGGTGATGTCGACCACCATATATTTGTGTGTGTGTTCACTAACGTTTGCAGGTATATTGGTATAAAAGAATGTTCCCGATCCGGATCCCACAATTGAAGATGATTGGATGCCGAAAGGAATGGGTAACTATATCTTGGGTTGATAAATGAAGAAACGGAGCTTAATTGGACTTCTATGGAGAGTTGGCATAAATGCAACGAAAGAGGTCTCACTGCATCAGCAGATGGTTTTCTTCTAAGTGATTGAAGAAACGAAGCTTAATTTGACCTCAGTTGGCATTCAAAATGCAACGTAAGAAGAAGTCTCACTGCATCAGCAGATGGTTTTTCTTCCAAACCCTACAGCAACAACAACAAAAGCGGCTCAACCACCTAACGAATCTTTGTGCAGGATACCATTTTTAAACAATTTTTGAGTAAATTGAATTAAATTGTTTTGAAAATGGAAAAATGTTGTTTTGAAAATATATTGGACTAAATTTTGAAAATCACCGGACTTCATTTTATCAAAACATAAGTCACTCAATTATTGACTTCGGTCATCGATTGAGGGGGAGAGTGGTTTAAAATAAATTATTTTCAATCAATATTGCTTCGTAAAAGTCCGGATTGTACAATATAAGTGGTGATCTAAAGATTTAATGTTATGTCATGGTATGATTTTTTTTCTTTAGAATCAAGGTCTTTCAAAATGAAATTTTTTCTGTTCTTGTTTGATTGTGAAATTGTTTTGTTTTACTTAAAAGATCTCTTAAAAACTATCATACCTGACACTAACAATCTTTAATGTCTTAAAATGGTCCTTATCTGTCATCTTTCAAAATTTTCCCCAAATTTGTCTAAATGATTTAAATCAATTGGGATCACAAATCTCAAATGGTTTGATATTTCTGATCGGGGTAGAGATCGTATTTTAAATCTCAAATTTGTTTTAAATGGAATTGGTTTTAGTCCTTTAAAGGCACTCCTGCCTCCATGTGCCAAACGATTTTAATATACATAATGCACATGTTGAGGAGGAGGATTTATCCAAAAACCAGATGAGTATTTAAACAAGGCCACATTTTCTCCCATGTTTTCTAAACCTAATTAAATCACTTGGGATCCAAAATCTCAAAGGGTTTGATATTTTTGATCGGGGGAGAATTTATGATTTAATAATGAAATTTGATATAAGGTGATCGTTTTGATTTAATTGTGCATGCTGCTCGCTGATATGTGCTAAACGCTTTCGAATCTTGAAGCACATATTGAGGGGGAGCAAATAAACTATCGAGGTACGAAAGCTTTTTAAAAGTGATTTATAAAGTACCTTGATTGAGTTTTCAAATGGTTTCTAAATGGCTTTTGTGTTCGTGGATGTGCTTCAAAAGAACTCTTTCCTCTATGTGATAAAATGATTTCACTTATCTTATGCACATATTGAGGGGGAAAATTTACCAAGAAAATCAAATGGCTTTTTTGTATGAAAATTGTGATCAAAGAAAATATTTCAAAGTCCTCTTGCCTCCTTGTGCTAAACAATTTCTAAATCATTCGCACATGTTGAGGGGGAGGTTTTCTAAATGATCAAAACTATTAGGGTACAAAATGCTTTGATCTCGTATCACAAGTACCTTGATTGTTTTTCCAAATGATTTTTCAATTGGTTTCAAGGAAGAATGAACAATACCAAAAGACCGACCAATTTACTTTATGTATGGTGTTATAAGGATGGTTAGGTTAGGTATTTGTTCCCACGATCCGCCAGAACCGGAGGGATCTACCCAGGGACAATCCACTAGATAGTGTAGAGTCCTTTGGTAGGATGGAAAAAGGAGATAAATGAGAAATGGGAAGAGTGCAGACTGAGATAGAGCTAGTACTGGAATAAACCCAACAAGGTTCTAGTTATGAAGTCTCGGTAAGCACTGAAGGGGTTGAAGAATGAAAAAGAAATGAATATGAAAAGGGTGAAAAGAAATAGCCCTCCAATAATTCAACCTTAGGCCAGAATCCGGGTTCAATACATATGCTACTAGTGTTTACTAAGGTAACACTGGTATTGAAGACAAGACGTCATGGACCCAGTGACGCACTGCACTAAACTTCCCAAGCCACTCAAGTTCCTCTTAAAAGGGCTTGTTTCATTCTCAGGGGAACCGAGATAATCTATCGACTTTCTTTTAGAGATTGTTGATATTGAAGAAGGAGACCCTCTCCCTAGTCTCCGGCACAGGAACCAAATGTGCACTATTGAGTCTAGAGTCACGAGATCATCAATAAATCTCATTAGGACACTAAATTCATGAAGACTTGTTGTTTCACACTATTTGGAAAGTAAGTATATATTAAGAGTCCTACGCATTATCCTTATGGTATTGCCAGAACATCCGAGTGATATGTTAAATATTCACGATGAAGATGGAAATCCTTCTAGAGCCAACATCAAACAAGCTCTTGGTGGGTGACATGTGAGATCTTGCAAAAGATCAAGCTTGTGACAACTGGATAGAAACGATGGGGCGATTCAATCTTGAATCAACCTTGGTCAAGGAAATGAATTGATGGATACCTTTGAAAAAACCGGTCGTTGTGCTTAAAAGTTCTTTTCCATAGCACATCGACTGTGTATTAATGTTTCTAAATTAAAGGGTATTTATGATTGATAATTGATTTTCAATAAAACCTTCGTTGTATTGCAAAACTCTTTATATTAAATGCGCGATTGTTTTCAAATCATTTCATCAATCAGTGAATCTCAATTCACTGGTTCACTCACTCCGTGTTGTCTTCTTTGAGATGTTTCGGTTTGAGAATAGCTAGTGCAGCTGCGAAACCCTGTCAAGGAGATTCCTCGGAATTATACCTGATCACAGGCAGTACTTATACTGATCAATGGGGAACCGTGGGCCGTGCACCTCAATTCAACAAAAGTGATCAAAGACACTTTTGTGCGCTTTATTGCTAATTGTTTTATGCAGGAACACCTGACGGTTGCAGCTGATCAGAATTGAAGAGTCAATCCAAAGCCGCATGCTCACAGCATCCACACTTTATTAAAGAAATCATGACAAGTGCTAATCTACATAACCTGGCTCTGATAGGTGCAAATATCATGAACCAGTAAAGCTTCCGCTACTCTGATGAAAAGATGTCATGATCCAGAAAGTGTGAGCATGTCGGTCCGAAAGTCACTACATCACATGATGTCAACACAACAAAGGGTGATCCAGAGATTTAATGTGGCTGACAATCTCGATGAAAGCTCGAAGATCATCATGATGTGGATCAGTTCAAAGATCCCCACTGAAAGTACAAAATTATACGGACTATGAAGAGTCAACGCTAAAGCACAAAGATTACGGAAGTGAAGAATTGAAGTCTACGAGCTTGGAACTAAAGACAAAGAAAGAATGCTAGGATGCAAAATGTATTTCATGGGGTGACCTCCCTTAGGGGGAGATTGTTAGGATTCAGAAAATCCATAGTGAAGACTCGGTCACCCCAACTATTATCTAGCATAAGTTATCTCGTAGACATGTCGTTATTTACGTTATCTAGTAGTTAAGTAGTTAGTTATTAGCTTAGTGCAACACCGTGGAGGAAGGACGAGTCTTTACCCACTGTATGCATGATCCACAGTCCGTCAGGAGGACGTTTAGTTTGTAACTATACAAGCCCCTTCCATCCTTGGAAGGGGTGGCACTCTCAATCTAATATTTCTTTTTTGTTGAACTTTCTCTCTTTAGTTTCATCCTCTCCTCTCTTCATCTCTCTAAAACCATGGCTTTCTTGTTTCATCACCATCCAAGGCCACCCGAATCATCATAACACAATATATGTAAGATCCTACAGGATTCCCACAAGTGAGATAACGCGATGTACCGAAGTACACCTACAGTTCAGGTGAGTCACTGAGGTACCCCGAAGCATCACCCCACGATTGTATACCGTTTGAGACACACTAAGCGTAACCCACAAGGAGTTACCGAAGTGACCTGCTGTCAGGGATGTTTGGTGTTGACCTTGGCAGGAGTTTCCATTCAATCACTGAGGATCACAGTAGTGAACCCCTCATAAATTTTCTCGATAGATTGCTAAGATCTGTGAAGGACTCGATAATGTATCACTTGTGTTCTTATTGTTGAACGACAAGCGATGAATTGTCAGGTGTACCTAAGAGATCTTTTGATGAATCTCGTGGCTCTAGACTTAATAGTGCGCTTTGGTTGTCTTAAGCGGAGACTAGGGAGAGGGTCTCCTTCTTCAATACCAGCAATCTCTAAGAAAAAACCGATTGTTTGCGTTGGGTTCCCTGTGAGAATGAAACAAGCTTCTGTTGAGAGAAACTTGAGTGGCTAAGAAGGTTTAGTGCATGCGTCACTGGGTCCATGACGACTTTGATCTTCAATACCGGTGTCATCAAGTGACAATCAGTAGCATATGAATTAAACCCGATGTCTGCCCTAAGTTGAACAATCTGGAGGGTTATTTCTTTTCACCCTTTTCTTTACTTTTCTTTTAGATTCTTTAACTCCTTCTATCTCCGATTCTCATTTTCTCCTTTTTATAAACGTACCTAAGGACTTCTAAATTCTTACTATTGGTGGTGTCCTTGGGTAGATCCCTCCGGCTCTGGCGGATCATAGGACGGTTATTCCTAACCTTAGTCACCTTATAACTCCATGACTAACCTATGTTGCCATAAAACCATTTTCATGAAAAATCTCTCAAAGTGGTTATGATTAAAACATTTTGTACCACTGAAAGAGTTTTACATTTTGCAGAAATACTCCCCCTCCACACGTGCTTAAGTATTTTGACAAAAATCTGCACGGTGAGAGAAGAGCGCGCACTTTTGAATTGGTTAAATCAAGAAAAACAATTCCCCGCGAGACATGGTTACATTACTGACTAGGTCAGCTTGAAAATGTAAACACTCCTTGGTGAGGAGGTTTGACCCGTCAAGGTTCATGTCTACCAAGAATTTCTCGAATGGTACATTCTACTAGGACAAGTCCTTTGCGAGACACGTTTACATCACTAGCGAACTAGCTTGAAATTATTACCCATCCCGGACAAGTCTTTTCGAGTTACTAACATTTTAAGAGCTCGTCAATTCATTGATTAAGTATTTTTCACGAAGATTCAATAGCAATTCACAACATATTTCTTATCACATAATTTTTCTCCCCCTAAAAAATGGCATATAAATGTTATTTTTGACGAAATTTTTGATGAGTTTTGTGGGAAGATTACCACGAAGAACAATTTATGAACAAAGTTTTAAATCAAATACTCCCCCTCAACAAGTGATATTAACTTTTGAGGTTTTGAAATCATAAGGGGAAGTACTTGTTCTTTTGAGCAAAACTTTGAAAGTGAAAGTTTTGATTAGTTTTACTCAAAAGTAAGAAGCTTTCATTCCTTTTATAGGATTGTGGCACTGACGCGTATCACAGGGTCCTTTCATTACAAGTATGGGTTGTACACTGTTATGTGTGCACAAGCCATTATGAATATATTAAATAAACAAAATCACAATCAAGAATGTTAAGAGAGTACCAATGATTACACACGACCAGCTACTTTCTAAGGACGTTGGTATGTCTGAATCGGGAAGCTTGGTCTTCCTCCCACATAGTTTTCCAACCGTCGCATCTGATCCCGATGAATCAACCTTTCATCAATCCTTGAGATAAACCGAAGAACATCCTTGCGATCCTTTGAATTCCAACTCTCCGTCTGAATTGTACCCAACTCAATGACCTTCAATCGATAAGCCAATCCATCTCGAACCATCTTCAGGGTGGCGTCATAGAACTTATGAATTTCATCGAAAGCCATGAAGCAATTATGATGATTTTCACTTTGGTAGACAAACCCAAACTTTGGTTAATAAACGATTTTGTGCTGAGGTTTTTGATTGATTCCGTTGAAGTGTAGGAGTGGGGCGATGAGATTGAGTTGTTTTTGGTAAGATTCGACCCAGAGTTAGAGATCTTCAACATGCTCTTAGATTAGATGTGTATGAAAACAGGGAGTGCAGTAATGTAATTGATTTAAATTTCGGTTGAGGTTCAGGTTGGGGCTCAGGTATGTCGTAATCCGCACCACTAGTGTATGTAAAGTGATCAATGGTTTTCACCATTGGTGGTGTGGTTTCTAAAACCCTTGGTTGATCAGATTGTGGTGGCTGTGTAGCTTGTTGTGTAGTGGTGAAAACCTGCTTAACAATTTATCGAATCATTGGATGGAGTTTCCTTCTTAACAGATTTTGTTGTAGACTTAGTTGTTTCTTTTGTTGATGGAGGTGATGATTGAGATGATGATTTGGGTTTGGTGGAAGTGTCAAAAGGTGATTCAGAAGACTGTTGAGGTATGTGTGTTGGATTGTCAACTATGTAGTTGTCTGATTCCTTCTTTAACTTTTCCTCTTCAACTCTAACAGCTTCTTCAGCCTCTTTTCGCATCATTTCCTCTTCAGCCACCAAATTATCATCATCAGTTACTCTTTCATCCTTATCATGATCATAATCTCCTTCGTCATATATTTCCACATCTTCACCATGCTTTTCTTTTTGCGGTTGTTTTAGTTGTTGTTGTGGTTGCTTCATTTCAACAGTTGTAGTGACAGTGACACCCTGATCCTCACCGGGTTGATTAACCGGATCGGATGTGGTGAGAGTTGTTTGAAATGGATCTTCCATAAGTGGAGGACTACTGCTTGACCCTCCTGCCCCACCGGGTTGATAAACCGGAAAGGTTGAAGCATGAAATTCCATCCTTAAATTCCATCCTTTTCGGCTTTAATGTCTTACAAAATTTTCATTCTTCATCCATTAAATCATACTCATCATCAGAAAGAAGTCAGAGATTGAGGATGACTTTTTGAGCATGTATTTGAATGGATGTTGCAGAAGGATGACCACAACAATTCTGCAAGATGATTCTGAGCATATGAAGTTGTTGAAGACGACACAGAGATTGTTCTTGCCAATTGTTTTGTCATATCCAGCTGGGAATGTGTTTGCCATCGTGAGCTCAGTTGGAGCATTGATGTTTGCTTGATTTTCAGCCATTTTGTGATCTGAAAGTCATTAGACAAATAGACAGACATATGGAAACAGAATGTGTTTGTTTTAGTCTGAATTATTATCTAATTACTTGTTTGATGGTAACATGTTTATGTTAGTTACAAGTCCTAAGTCACATTTGTCCAATTGTTTGAAGTTGAAGTGAAAATTTACCTGAACATGTTAATTTTGAAATTTCAAACTCCAATTATTCACTTAACACACAACATATTAACATTTGTAAGCTTATATGAAACATCAAGTATTTGTGACTTATACGTAACATTTAACAAGTAACATATGCGTAACGGGCCAAAATGTAGTGAACAGTGGGTTATGTGTAACAAGGATCCTTATGCATAAGAAAGAAGCTTATGTCTAGGAGTAAGCTAAAGCGTAAGACCAAGCTTATGCGTAAGAGTTTCTTACGCGTAAGACAAGTTCAAAGGCTTTAGGCTCACACGTAGGAATAAGATAGATGTTACGCGTATAGTTTTACTCGTAAGGGTAAAGCTTATGCGTAACAAGCCTTGTTTATGAATATCTTTCCAAGATATACGTAATCCACTGTAAACCTCTTATGCGTAAGAGTTATGCGTAAGATTTATCTTAGGCGTAACCTTTACGCATAAAGTAATCCTTAAGCGTAACGGTTTGAACACATAATGATTCTTACATTACTAATAATTAACCTGTTAAATATAAACATGAAAACTTGATAAAGGTTAATTTCAATCATCTTTTAGATCACAAAGAAAGCATAAGAACATATCAGATACACACAGAAAGACTTAGGCGTAAAATTTCTTAAACCCTAAACCCTTAATCTACACGCAAGAGATATAGCTACACAAATTAAACAAGAATGTTTCTGGAGTGTCCTAGATGTCATATGAGTACAATGGAATAAGATATATCACATTTCCACCACAAAATCAGAAGATTCATGGGATATGAACCCTAAAAACCTAAAACTTAAATTCTTACAGTTTAGATGTTTCTGGGCTAATTTAAAGGTTCAAAACATGCATATATACTTATTCTAACACTTTCTTCACCACCTAATAACATATCCCGAAATAGAAAAACCCTAAATGAGCGCAAGAACCCTAGAATTCAAATTAATGAAATTTAAGATTCTGGATGGTTTTGGAAGATTGAAACAAGTTTAATAGACACTAAGAAAGGTTTTAGCATAACTCATTTCAATCCAAACACTTTTATGCATAAACACCCAATTCGTTTGAGTGAACAATTTTCCAAAATCAGTTTAAAGAGTTTTAACTGTTGGATTTGAAAGATTTTTGAAATCCTTGTTTAGAATCTTGATCAAAACAATTTAGAATTTTGTTTAGATTTTTGAAATCCTCAAAGAGGTTCCAACCAAGATCCTTTATCTTTCGTTTAGGTTAGACAAAACGCTTGTAAGGCAAGAAACTTAACGATACACCCCCTCGACTTTTGAAATAATGAATTTTGAAAACATTTGAGTCCGAGGATTGTATTTGACAAGTAACGTATCCACCATTTTAGAAGGAACAACATATTTTTGGAAACATGCAAGTACAAGGTTTTATGAAATAGAAAAATATTTACTTTCTCCCCCTCAACACTTGTTCGAGAAAAAATGTGAAAAGTTTGATAGAACAAAGTGTTGACTGAAGATTTGTACTTGCCATGTTTGAAAGAACTTAGATAGAAGAATATTTTTGAATTTTATCAGATTTTATATTTTTGTATTTTGTTTTTGAAAAAAAATTTATGTACAAAAGAGGTTATGGTGTTTGACAGGTTTTAAGATTGTTTTAAAAGTTCATCCAGTTCCTCTGGAGTCAAACACCGCATACCAATCCGGTGGACCAACTCAGTAAACCTAGTAGGAGCTAAGGCTTTGGTGAGAAGATATGCCAATTCGTATTCAGTAACCACAAAATATAATTCAACGACACCCTTTTCCACATGCTCCTTGATGAAATGATATCGAAGATCGATGTGCTTTGATTTCGAATGTTGAACAGAATTGCACGAGATCGAAATAGCACTTCGATTGTCGAAGTACATCGGGATTCTGTCAAATACGTAACCTTAGTCTTTTAGTTATGTTCGCATCCAAATGACTTGAGCACAACACGCCGACATGGCTACATATTCTGCTTCGGTTGAGGATAGCGATGTACAGTCCTACTTCTTCGATTGTCGTGACACCAGTTTATCACCAAGAAATTGTAAAGTGCCTGAAGTACTTTTCCGAGAATCTAAGCAACCTGCGTGATCAGCGTCTGAAAAAGCTATTAGTTCAAAACCAGAATCCTTCGGATACCAGATTCCCAAGTTAATGGTTCCCTTGATGTATCGGAGGATTATTTTAGCCTCAGAGAGGTGAGTTTCAGTTGGTCTTGACTGATAACGGGAGCAAATATATACAGCAAATACAATGTCAGGTCTACTGGCTGTTAGATACATGAGAGACCCAATGATACTTTGTTATTTGGTAGGATCAACCAATTTCCCATGCAAATCAGCGTCTAGTTTCTTGGTATGTGCCATTGGAGTGGCATAGGTATCACAGGTTTGCATTCCATTTTTGTTTAAAATTTCAAGAGCATATTTGGACTGACTTAGGAAAATACCACGGGGTGATTGATGAACATGCAATCCAAGAAAGAATGTAAGTTCACCCATCATGGACATTTCAAAATGTTTTTTCATAAGTTTTGAAAAAGCGTTTGAGTATTTTAGATGTGTTGACCCAAAAAATGATGCCAGCCACATAAATTTGAACGATTAAAATGTGTTCCCTGTGATATTGTATGAAAAGTGTTGGGTCGACCGATCCATTGGTGAAATTATTGGCTTTGAGAAAGGATGATAACTTATCATACCACGCCTGAGGGGCTTGTTTGAGACCGTAGAGAGCCTTGTTCAGTTTGTAGACATGATTAGGGAACTCTGGATCAACAAATCCTTCTGGCTGACTAACATAGACCGTTTCTTTCAGTTTACCATTTAGAAAAGCAGTTTTGACATCCATCTAAAAGACCGTGATGTTCATGTGAGCCGCGAATGCCAGAAAGATCCGAACAGCCTCAAGTCTAGCAACCGGTGCGAATGATTCCTCGTAATCAATTCCTTCTTCTTGTTTATAACCCTTAGCCACCAGACATGACTGATTTCTGATAACCGTACCTTCAGCATCCAACTTGTTTTTCCAAATCCATTTCAGACCAATAAGATAGACCCCTGTTGGTTTTTCAACCAATTCCCATACTTCAAGGCGTTTAAACTGATTAAGTTCTTCTTGCATGGATTCAATTCAGTTGTCATAAGTCATTGCTTCTTAATGTTTTTGGGTTCAGATTGACAAACGGTAAGTGCATAAATGCAATGTTCACTGTCAGTCTGAAGGCTTTGTCTAGTTACGACTGGTTGATTTGGGTTTCCAATAATGTTCACAAGAGGATGGTCTTTCGTCCAATGATGTGTGGAGGGTTGATGTTGATATACATTCTGCAGATTAGGAGGATTCAAATGACTTGTAGATGATTCCGCAACATCAGAGGTGGCAGAAGCATTTGCAAAAGGGTTGAAGAACGCATTTGGATCATAATCTGCAGGTGGGGGTACTTCATTATTCAGAAGATCATCAGCTGATTCAGCGTCATTGGATGCGGTTTGTTCGACTGTTGTTGTAGAATCAATTGGTGGTGCTTCCTCAACAGTAGTTGTTGTGGCAGGTGTATCAGGTATTCGATTATGATCAGGTTGAGCAACGGAAACATTTGATACATCTGGAGCACGTCCATCAATATCGTCACTAAACAGAGGAGCAAATAGCTGTTCCATTTGACGTCAAGTAAGTTGTAAACTAGGTTCAGCTGATGATGGGGTTTGAGGGAAGTTAAAATGGTTATGACCGGGTTCTAAGTTGTTATGCTCAGAAGCCATTTCTGTAAGCTCATCAAAATTTGCATGAATCGTTTCCATAATCTCCTTTGTACGACGATTCCAGATCCGATAACCTTTAGATTTTTCACAATATGCAACAAAGACTCTAATGTTAGCTTTTGCTTTGAGCTTACCAAAGTCATCACGATCATTATTCGGATAACAAAGGGATCCAAATACATGAAAGTGTTTGAGATTCGGTTTACGGTTGTGGATAAGCTCATAAGGTATTTTGTTGTGGCGTTTGGTAATTATTGAACGATTCTGAGTGTAGCATGCAGTTGACACGGCTTCAGCCCACAAGTAATCTGGAAGTTTTGCATTGATTAACATCGTTCTTGCAGCTTCCACTAACGTACGGCTTTGTCTTTCAACAACTCCGTTTTGTTCTGGTGTTCGTGTAATGGATGTTTGATGCTCAATTCCCACTTTCTCATAATATGCACGAAGAGTTTGATTCACAAATTAAGTTCCTTTGTCTGTTCTGATTTGTCTGACTGTATTCCGGAGCTGAACTTGAATTTTCGTGAGAAAGGTGATGATCATCTGTGGAGCTTGATCTTTACTTTGAAGAAAATAAACCCAACTCCATCTTGAGTAGTCATCGACAAATACCATGATGTAGCATTTGCCATTAATCGTCTGCACGCGCATCGGGCCACACAAATCTATGTGAAGAAGATGAAGCACATGCTGTGAGCTATGTTCCACCTTTGAAGGAAAGTGAGCACGAGTTCTTTTCCTTTGTTCACAAGCTGAGCATAGGTGATCTTTAGAATACCGAAATCTTGGGAGACCTTCAACAAGTTTGTATCGTGCAAGATTGGTTATGGTTTGAAAGTTTAAATGTCAGAGACGACGGTGCCATAGCCAAGGTTTTTTAGATGTTTCCTTTGAAAGTAGATAGATGAGAGATGAAGAAATCATGTATTGCATTGAGATTGTATAAAGACTTGAATTAAGGGTACCAGACATAAGATCATTTCCTTGTAGATCAAGAATGAAGCAAGTTTTCTCCCGAAAAGCAACTTCCAAATCTCCATCACAAAATTGACCAACTGAGAATAGATTGTGATCGAGACCTTCCACATAATAAACCCTGCTAATTTCAATGTTGTCATTGATGTAATCTATGTAGCCCATGATAGCTGCAAAGTGATCATTCCCGAATCTGACAGTGCCAATGAACTTTGCAACAAAGTTTGATAACACAACATTAACACAATCAGCAGAGATATAATCAAATGCATATGCAACAGAATGTAATAACACAACATTATGGATATCAGCACAGATAACATCTTCCAAGAGTCGATCAACATCTTTTCTTAACATTTTCTTTTTATGTTTTGTGTTTGAAATCGATGTTTATGTTTGCTCGAAAACTCTTTTCTTAAGTCCAAGTTGCTTGTGAAAATCCCTTTCCCAATATATTGCACAATTTTTCAAATTTTGGACATGAGGTAAAATTCTTTTCTGAAAAATATTCTTTGGGCTCGTGCTTGAGGCGATTGAAAATGTTCAACTTTTATTTCATAATTGATTTCAATTTCACGTTCCAAAAGTTTGATGTCCGATAAGAATGTTTCAAAATATTTAATAACTTTACATTGTTCGGCTAATGGCTTTATTTCACTGAGTGAAGGTAAAGGACCATTAATTTGTGCAGTATTAGAAGGGGGACCCTCATTAGAAGACTCAGAAGTAGGTGTGATAACCCAAGGTGTGTTAGAAAAATCCTATTGTGTGACAAAAGTAATGGCTTTTGAATAGTTAGATGGTTTATTATAAACAACATTTTCTAATTTTTACCGACTCTCGTCTTCTGCATCTAATTCCTCTTGACGATTATATTCAACAACACTCATAATGGAATCATCAATTCTATGTTCTGCACTATAAACTTCAGAATTCGGTTTGAATGCTCTATTTGAAAACTTTGGTTTGAAATCAGCAAGATTCGGTCCATAACCATTTGGATTTGGTTTAAAAGTAAACTTTTGAATAGTTGTGATTGACTCACCATGTTTATAAACAACATTTTGAAACTCTTTGATTTTGTTTTGTAAGTCGACAATTTCTTCAAGATAGTCATCTATTCGTTTCATTGAATGCTTTTTGTACTCACAGAACTGTTTTTGACAAGTTAACAATTCAGACTTGGCTTTTTGATTTTCCAAAGTGAGAGCGTTAAGTTGTTGTTTATGATCATATTTAAGTTGTTCTATTTGAGACAGCAAAGCATTCTTAGATGCGACTAGATCACGTATCTGTTGGTCTAATAATTTTTTGTTTTGGTAAGATTTAGCAAAAGCGACTTCAAAACCTTGTTCACGTTTTTCTTGTGTTTGAAAAATGTTGAGTTGAAATTTCAAGCATTCATATCCTTAGTTAACTGTGCATTTTTGTCCTTTAATTGCTTATTGATGTCTTTGCATATTTCCAGTCGAGATTCTTGGTCTTTAAGTAAGTTCATGAGCTCAATATCTAGATTAGACGAAAGTTCAGCTTGTTCAACGTGAGTCTCATCATGATCATTAGTCAGATCCTCAAGTATAACCACGGAGTCAACTTGATTATCAATGGTAACCATAAGATCATCTTGATTGTCAAATATAGCTACGGGATCTATTTGAGTATCATCGGAATAAGATGTAGACGGCTCATGTTGAACACTCTGATCCTTGTCGGATGCAGATGTTGGCAGAGATATCAGATCGGTAATGAGTATAGTTTGATCCAGTAGCTGAGACAAGCCGTCAGTGTCATACACTGGGCCTGTATCACTCATATGGAGTTCGTGCATGTTAGCCATTAGCATCACTGCTGCATTAGCCTGCAAGTCCTCCATGTCATCATCAGAATCTGCATTTGCCATGAAGCTCTGTTCCTTGTTGGTAAGAGTTCCACCAGCTTCATCCTTAAGAGCCAAGAGTAAAGCCTCTTTGTGATAAGCGATGCCTCTTTTCCTCGGCTTTGGTCATGCATTAGCCAGATGACCCTTCTCATTACAGTTATAGCAACGAAGACTATTAACTCCATTCTGAGCATTACCCTGTTCAACCACTTGAGCCTTTGTTGTTGTGGAGCACCCATGTTATTCCTTCCCATTAGATTAAACCCTTAACCACCGCCTTTCTGACGAACATTACCACTATTCTGAACTTCAACAAGTCCATTGTTAACAACAGCCTGATTCCTTGTGTTTGATGAGGTACGAATGCGATTGTTCGATTTGTTTGAATATCGGCCGAAAGCTCTAGCAATCATGACAAACCCTTTTTGCAATGCATCGAAAGCTTCTGTATCCTCATTGGATTCACTGTAAAGTGCATGATCATTGTTGTTGTTGTATGGAACCAATTGAGTTTCTTGAGATTGGTGCTGTGATGGATCATATGGTGTAATTGTTGCAGTTGGTTGTGGAGGATTTGTGAAAACAGTTTGTAATGTCGGGAATTGAGGATAACAAGTTTGAGCCCACAAAGCTAATTGTTGATTATCCAGAAGTGAAGGTGAGACAGGGAGTCCACGGATAACCCTTTCCTTGTCAACGTCTTTTTGGTGGGGCTTCAAATAGTCGTACAACAATCCATATGTAGCATGATGAAGATTCTTTGCTTGACGGATGAAAATGACATACTTTTCCCAATCAGGACCAAGACTACTCAGGAACTTAGTGTTGACAGAAATTCTTGGCATAATGATGTTATGTTTATCCAAGTCATTGATGATATCAGAAAATATATGATGATATGACTCTAATGTCTCCCCTGGTTGAATCATGAAGTGTTCATATGCTAAGTAGATTTTGGATTCCATGACTTCTTGATTGAGTTCAGTGCCTTCCATGAGAAGATGAATATGCTCCCACATTGCTTTATCAGTCTTTTGAGCATCAACACTTTGAAGAATCGGATTAGGTAATCCCAAAAGGATGTATTGCATTGCTAGCTCATCGGCTTCAAAGTGTAGAAGTTGATCTGTAGTGAGTTCATTAAGACTGACAATGTTGGTGACATCACCTCTTGGTGGATTAGCATTTGGATCTCTGAGTGTAGTGATAATAGGCATCTAAAATGGACCTTCCAGGATTACCTTCTTCAAGAACTTTCCATGTGGCTTCTTTAGATCACAGAACCTAAAGAACCTTATGACCCATTGATCATAGTTTCCGGGAGTGAGCATTGGAGGTCTATCAAGTGATCCAGACTCATGAATGGATTGTTGGCTACTTAAAGCTTCACACATTTTTGCAAGCCAAGACGGTTCCTTCATAGTATTCCTGGATGGATGTTGATTATGAAAGTTTGTGTAAGGTTGTACTTGAAGACTAGGTGGTGGTTGAATCATTTGTGGTTGAATTGCTCCTTGAGGAAATTGTTGTTGAAGTTGTTGTTGTTGTTGTTGTTGTTGTTGTTGTTGTTGTTGTATTTGTTCATAAAATTGTTGTTGTTGATGGAGTTGTTGTTGTTGTTGTTGTTGTTGAGGATACACATGAGGGAAGTAGCTAGAGTATGGTGGTTGAGACATCTTGAAACTTGTATTGATGATGGATCTTTGTAGTCGAATGAAACTTAGTTGATGAAGTAACCTTATGTGTAGAAAACTAGCTTAGGCAAAGAAAATACCTTATGCGTAAAAACACCAACTTGCGCGTAAGAATGGCTTACGCGTAGGAATGAAAAACACTTAGCTTAGGCGTAGACTAGAGGCTTAGTAGTAGAATGCTTATGCGTAAGATTAGCTTAGGCGTAAGACTAGCTTAGGCGTAAGAAAATGCTTAGGTAGAAGGATTCTACACGTAAGTACTTAGGCTTAGGCGTAAAACTAGGTTTTGTGCCAAAAAATCCTTTACACTTATTCCAGTGTAAAAGATATACAAAGTCGAAATGTTTTCAGGCTTATCCAAGCAAGAAAACACTGAGTAACCAATAGCACTGAAGATCAATCCTTGAATATCTTATGCGTAACTTTAGGGTTTTACTTATGCGTAGGAAATGCCAACTTTTACCAAAAACTGATTTTAAGCACAACGATGTTTCTAAACCAGATTTTTTTTATGAAGAAGCTTCAATATAACCAAAATAACACAAAAGTGTGAAACTTGATGATCCAAAACGCTTATGCGCCTTACGCGTAGAAATAACTATGCGAATGAAATCAAGCTCAAAAACAAAGAAATACACGTAAAGTTTGAAACTTTTTGCCAAAAACTTCAACTTTATCACCAAATAACCTTTAAAGTACAAGAATCTTGAGTTTTAAAGTGTAAAAATCAAAGTTTTGAAGCGTTTGATGGTTAGTATTACCAAAATTTACGCGTAGGAAAAAAAACTTCCAAAACAAATCGTTCACCCAACTATTTGGCGATTGATAGCACTGTTAGGTCACCATGTTTGTAACACAAGCATCAACATGAAGAAATATAGAAGAGAAAGATTGGTTGAACACTTGCACACACACACGTATGAAAATGAGAGAAAGTTTATGCTTAGGATATATGTGAAAGTGAACAACCAACCCTCAAATAAGAGTTACAAAGGTATTTATAAGGAAGGAGCTAGGGCAACACTCAAGCTCCCTTCCTTTATTTATTGGGCTTTTGGATAGGCTCATGGGCTTTCTACGTGAGCCTAGCCTTGATTACTAACTTAAAAGCCTTAATTAAGCTAACTATTACATATTGATTACAAACACTTGAAATATAGTTTAGGAGTGATTCCAACACTTATTTTCAAAATAAAAAACCAAAAATCAAAAACAAAATAAAAAAATAGACAAAAGGTGGCTCCCATGTTAGAAAATGAGACCTCCTGCACACCATTCCCACGCTCCAACACACCACACACAAACCATCATGCCCTTGGGTCTTTTACTGTCATTCATTGCACACTTAATTTCTTTATATACATTTTTACTTTTATTACTAAATAAGTTGTAGTGCTTATTAACTGCTTAGTCTTAAAAGCTTTTCCCATCTTTTTATTTTTCCTAGGTTTAGATTTAGGTAAAGTATTTTTCTGCCAAATTTCGTAATTTTCCTAAATTTGTTAGTATTTTTAATAATCAAATTCTTAGTTTTTAGTTTTTAATTCATAATAAATAGTTAAATACTCGAAAAAATATTCCGCTTTTTCCCAAAATCATATTTTGTCGTATTATTCGTAGGAAAAATAAATTTTCATTTCTAAGGTTAATGTTTGAAATACTTTAGGTTTTAAGCTCGGGTTTTAACCCGAGCGCGCCCGTTTTTGCGTTTTTCTTATGTTTTAAGTTTTAAAAGTTTTTTTTGTCAAATTACTTTTCTTATTAGTTAAATTTAGTTTAATTTTCATAAAATTAGCTTAAATCCCTTTTATTTAGTTTTAATTAGCATTTTTAGAATTCCTGTAGTTGTGTTTTAGGCTTAAAATTGCGTTTTATGTTTAATGTGCTTTACGTTATTGTTTTATATACTTATTTAGCTTGTTTTAGTTTATGTTTCATTATCATAGTGTAGAATCTCATTATTCTCCCTATTTTCCCATTCAAAAACCCAAAAAACGCGACGTGAGTTATAAACTCCATTCAACCTTGGGAGAACGACCCGGGAAATACATTGCCTTTGTATTTCTTCGAAAAATATCTATACTACAAAAACGAACTTATCAAAATGGCGCCGCTGCCGGGGAAGGCATGTAGTGAGTTTCCAATTCCGTCTCGATTCGCGTGTATTTGAAGATCCTTCCCCGAGTGAAGTTATTGTTTTGTTTTTGTGAATATTTCTTTTTCAAAAACCCAAAAAAAATCTAAAAAAGAAAACCCAAAACATTCTTCCTAGAGTGTTTAAAACACCAAAAAATTAAAAAACTAACCAAAGAAATCGAAACGTCAATTGTTACGTCGGCTCACCTTTAGAGTACAACCTATACACGGGGTTGAAGGAGGTCTTGACATTAAATTGCAGACCGAAGAGAGATCCACTCTTCTCTCCCGCCACGCTGCGAGTACTTTAGAGAGCTACCGAGCACCGGTTGACGGGACGGTTACCAAAAATATTGTTTTTCAAAAGTTTTCTTAAATATAAAAAACCAAAAAGATTTTCCTTTTCAAATTTGTTTTGCTTATATGTTTGTTATTTATCAAAACCCAAAAAGAATCGTCTTTATCCTCTGAATTGTCAAGTATTTCCTTTTACCCTCTTATCCGTATAATTCTTCGTGATGTCTTCGTCTTACCATTATGGTTGTGAATGGTGTTGGGGACCTCAAAATGGTGGAAATTTCCCCGGTTGTAGCATTGTGAATACGGGAAACGAGTTTGTTTACAACCAAAATCCCTACAATGAGACAACCGATTTCCTTAACCAACCCCCGTACCGAGAGACGAAGTCATACTCTTGTGAGTACTGTGGAGGTCCTCACCAAGGTTTTCAATGTCAAGCTCAATTTAACAATTCAACCTTTGGTTATGAACCTTGTCCATATAATTCACCAAATTCGTCACAACAATCGTACTGTTGTGAGTATTGTGGAGGTCCGCACCTTAATTCCGATTGTCAAACACATAACCCGCTTGTCTGTGAGCAGGTTCCTTGTAACAATTATGACTTTTCTTATAACCTACCTCCACAATACTAAGAGATTTAACCACAACCTCCGCAAATTCCTCAAGAAATTCTCCAAAGATGTGTTAATATACTCGAAGAAATTGTTAATAAACATGCTCAAGAAGAAGATCCTCATAAAAAAAACTTATGGTGAATTACTCGCTGAAGAACAAGCCGCTAAAGTGAGTTCCCAATATTGGACCCTCTCGTTTACGACTATGATGATGATTCTGATTCTGATGAGGAATATATGCCTCCGAATGGCAATCCCACTCCCATTGAGGAAGTTAAAGAAGGTAAGAGCATGGGAGAATTGTTGGCGGAGGAGAATGCAAAGAGTCTACTTGCTATATATGATAACAAGAAAGACGAAAACCCAGAAGGAAAGAGTATGTAAGAATTGTTAGCAGAGGAGAATATGAAATGTCTAAGAGCTATAAACGAGGAAAGTACAATTCCATTGAAAGACGTTATCTCTCAACTTCCTCAGTCTATTGTTATCCCATCTATCCTTCCTACTATTGTTGATTCTGAGGACTCTCTCATAATGGGGGATGAGCATCTTAGCACTATTCCGGAAACAGAATCATCTAGTGCTGAGGTCCTTGTCCCAATCCCAAGTGAGTCCGAGGTTATTACCGATATTTGTGATGAGCCTTCTCTTGTTATCTCGAACGATCATGTTGAGATGTTCTCCGATTCGGATAATGATTCTTATGGAGACATCGATTACGTCGACGATTTACCTTCGGAGCCCGTCAATATTGAAGAAGAAAATGATTTTGTGCTAGAAGATGAAGAGATTGAGCCCGATGTTATTCAGATCGAGGATGAAGCATTATGTCAAACATTGTTAAATGTTCATCTTCTCATTTCTATGATTGAAGCCCTTAACGATAATTAAAGTTCGCCTCCTATCTTCGTTAAAGATAGTGATTTCTCGTCCGAACTTGAAACTTTCCGATTTGATGAAGAGATTAGTGGCAGTCCCACTATTGTAGATGTTTATCCTCTGATATACGAGCGGTTCTACTTCGAGATTGATATAAACATGATTTCCGATAATTCGACAAATGACCCGATCATTGAGGATCCCGACTCATTTCTTACTCTTGATGACTTGATACCACCGGGTATTGCGGATGCCATTAATGACCCCGATGGGGATGTGTTGTTATGTGATGGATTGATTGACTCCCCTCTCTCTGACGAGTCCACCATCACTTATCCCGATGAGCCTACATGTGAAGATAAAGTTTTTAATCCCAGGATATTCGTCATTGATGAGATTTTTGTTAAAAACGTTGTCCGAAATGAGGATCCTCCGATGGATGCCTTCATTGTTGAGATTTCAAGTTTTATATCTTGCCATGAGCTCCCTTCTTCTTTGGAGTATTCTCATTTTGATCCATCATCCCTTCGTCCGCCCGCTAAACCACCGGATGATGGATCGTTATTTCATGATATGTCCATGATTAGTTTGGGGGGAGTTATCCCTTATGTGCTTAAGCCCGACATTTTCCCTGCCCAACCCACCCATTCTCATTCCTTTGGGAATGAGGACACCGTCTTTGACCCTGGTATCTTTACCATTTTCATCCCCAAGGACAAATGAATTCGGGGACGAGTCAGGCTTGCGACTCGTAGATAAAAAACAGCCCGCTTCATGGGAGGCACCCCATGCTTATCTTCTATCTTCTTTCTATTTTCTCTAATAAGTGACGTGAAGGGGTTCGCCTCTTCGATTTCTCGTGTTTGGATGTTTGTGATGTTTTTGTCCAGGATTTCATCGATATGAAGACTCTCGTGCTTGAAGTTTGTCTTTTATCCACTCGAGTTTCATGTTCGATGCTGATGGAAATCCGATACCCGAAATCTTATCGAATAACGTTTATCTTCTAGCATACTTAATAAACGGCTTTTAGATTTTCGTTGATACCCTTGCCTTTAAACATTGAGGACAATGTTTTGTTTTAGTCTGGGGTGGGTAATCTTCAATTTGATTTGACCGCACTTGCTTATTCTTTGCCGTGTACTCTCGCAACCCTGTTTTTCCTAAGAAAATGAAAAAATTGTGCAAAAATGAGAAAATTTAAAAAATTTTGTAAGCTTTTGCTAGTTTTATGATTGAAAAGTCTTTGCGAGTCTTTTAGAAGTTACTTTAAATATGAGTTTTCTTGAAAAAGTCTTTGCTAATTGCTTAGACAAGAGGCTATAAAATTCGATTGTAGCTCACAAGGCCATGAATTTGCAAGCTTCCCTAAGTGATTTTAAATATGCGATGCTTTGGAAAGATTTTGCTAGTTTCTAATAAGTGACTAAAAAAATGCGAGACTTGAGATTATTAGACAAAGCATTACCTAAGTTAATATATGTTTTGACACCATGTTGACTTTCCACTGGTGAGAGTAGGAATAGAATTCTGACTTGACCGGGCGTGCTGAGCACTAGCTTGTTCCCTTAACCATAGATAATTAAATTATCGGCTAAGCATCCGCTGATCTCTGATAACGCTCAGATTGTACATGTTTCTAGTAACGTTATGTGTGCTTTTGTATATGTTATTTGGTTATATTTGCGTGATTTCAGTACTTAATCGCATCAAAAGATGTTTGTCTAGTGTTTATAGCCAAGTGCAGGGAAACGAAAGGAAAAGTAAAGTAATGTTCAACAAATAGAAGATTCCCGTTTCAGTAGAGCATGTCAAGCACAAATCAGTATTTCTAGTACATTTGAAGACCATAGTGATTGAACAACCAAGTTCTACAAGACAAAAGGAAGTAAAGATCAATTTTCCGTAAATTAGGAAATCCAACCAGATCGGTTGCCATTGCAACTGGATCGGTTGGAAACTGACCAAAAAGTGCCAAAGACGCCATCCCAACCGTTCGGTCACCGCCCGCAACCGGAAATGGTTGGTTCCTTGTAGAAGACCAACCGGATCGGTTGGTCATGTGACCGATTCGGTTGGAGAGCTTGTTTCTGCAAAATCTTCATCACTAAGTTTCTCCCTTGCATCCAAACGATTCTAGGACCTTCTCTTAGTGTATTCTAGTCCCTTCCTAACTCCTTGGAGGCCAAGTTCAGCAATTAATACCCTAGGCCTTGGAATTAGTATAAATAGAGAACTTTTGTGATCATATGAGACACACACTTCAATACAACTCTCTCTACTCATCAAACAAAGCTCCTAAGCTCTCAAATTCGTCCTTAGAAGTCCAGGAAAGTTTGGAGTTGCAGAAGTTCCACATTTGGTGGCCAAATCACCAAGAAGTCTACCCCAATAATTTGGGAATCATTACTTCACCATTTGTAATCTTATTCCAAGCATTGTAAGACTTTTAATCATGTTTTCTAATGTTTAAAGTTCTGAGTTTATGTTCATGTTTGCTATGAGAGGCTACCCACGTGGATCAACACTATTAACGTTAGGTTATCCATAACGCATGCACACAACATAAGTAAATAAATACTGGAAAATGGTATTAAATGCCCATAATTGGCATTTATCTATAAACGTGTACTCGAAACATTAATTACTTATTTATTATAAAACATTTCCATTTTTAGTCGTTAGTTTCTGTTAGGAATTAGAAATTCCAGGTATTAAAGAGTCGGTCACCTCAAGTATATGTAATCATTAGAAAGCTCGTAGTCATAGTTATTTTAAGTTAAGTAGTATTTAGTTTAGTAACACCGTGGAGGACGGACGGGTCTTTACCCACTGTATGCCTGATCCATAGCCCGATGTGTGGCGTTTTATTGTAAGACTATAAATACTCTCTACCTTCCAAGGTAGAGAGTTGGAGCTCATAAAAATATCTTTCACTTTCTCTCACTAAGTTCCCTAACCCTCTAACTTTCTCTCTCTAAAACACTCTTGTACGCCTACTTGTGTTAATGGTTTGATGTGTATGTGAAATCCAATATCCTACAATTGGTATCAAGAGCCATGGTTAGATTATATCTTACATATCTTTGGATTTCTAGTGGTTTTTAGGTGGTTTTTTAGTTTGAAAAAGTTTAGTGGTTTTGCATCATTTGGTTGATTTCTAGTGTTAAAGTTTGGATTTTGGTAGTACTTTTGTGTTTAGATTTTGGTAGAATCATCTCAAGTGTTTAGGTTTTTATTTAGAAGGTTTGAATCACAGTGGTTGGGTTGTTTTTGGATTGAAAAGTGGTGTTTATGTGTTTTTCATGCTAGCGACTTGAGCCACGGAAAAGTATGCTTGGTAGCGACTTGCTTTACAATTTGGTAGCGAGTTGTTGTTTAACACCTTAGCGAGTTGAGCTAGCGACTTGTCTATTGAGACAAGCCGACAAAAAGTACAGTTAGTGGATTCCCCACTACGAGTAGCGACTTGGTTTAAGTTAGCGACTTGTACTTTATATTGTTAGCTACTTGGTGTTAGCGAGTTGGTACCTAGCGAGTTGCTATTTAGCGACTTGAATATTTAGCGACTTGGTGCTTAGCGAATTGCTGCCAAAATTTTGTTAGCGACTTGGATTGTAGCGAGTTGTTATATAACGACTTGGAACTTTAGCGACTTAGCACTTAGCGACTTGGTTCACAGTTTTCCTAGCGACTTGAGTGATTTCCTTTAAATATGGTTTTCTCTTGATTTAGTAAAATCCCGTGAAAGAATCTATTTCCCGGTTTAATCATAGAGTTATAAAATCCCGTTTAATTTGTCATCATGTCTACCAACGTTCCTACAATCATCTCCACTGTTGCCAAGGATGTTCAAGCAGCTGGTTCAGATACTCGTCCACCCATACTTGACAGAACTGACTATGACTCTTGGGCTCAACGAATCAGATTGTACTATCTTGGAAAAGAAAATGGGGTTAACATTCTCAAATCCATTGATGAAGGACCTTACCGAGTTGAAACTACTAGAGATGTACTTGATACTGCTGAAGATGGAACTTTGATTTATGGAATGGACAGACCAAAGATGTATGATGAGCTTGACGATAAGGAGAAAAAGAGATTCGATGTAGATATCCGAGCTTCCGACATTATACTGCAAGGTCTACCAAAGGACATCTACAAGCTTATCAATCACAATACCGAGGCAAAAGCTGTATAGGATAATGTCAAGATGCTTTTTTCTGGTTCTGAGCTAACTGTTGAAGACCGAGAATCACAGCTGTATGATGAATTTGAGCACTTCAAGATGAAACCAGATGAAAGTGTTTATGAGTACTATGTGAGATTTCATAAGCTGGTGAATGACATGAGGAACATCAGAATGACTATGCCTAACATTCAGCTGAACTCAAAGTTTGTAAATAACATGAATCCCGAATGGCACAAATTTGTTACTTCTGTGAAGCTCACTAAAGGATTGAAGAATACAAATTATGAGCAACTCTATGCCTTCCTTCTTCAAAATGAGAGGCATGCCATGTTTGAAAAGAGGATTCTAGATCAGTTCAAAGCTCAGGGAGAAGCAAGTTCAACAAATGATTCAACTGCCTTTTACTCAAAAGTTGGGATTACCACCAAAGCTTCTCAAGTTGTACCTATAGGTAATGGTAATCATAAACTTATTCCAGATCCAATGTTCAAAGAAGCTGATGCTGATGCAGGCATGGAAAACTTCATTAATCAACTGGCTCTCATGATAAGTCAAAACATGAATTCTCTCCCACAAACCAACAACAACCTCAGAACAGCCTCTAACCCACGCAATCAAGCTACTGTCAGAGATGGGAGGATTGTTGTGCAACCAGTTTAGGAAAGACAATATGATCAGGGAAGAGGTGGAGTTGGAAGAGGTTATGTTGGTAATCAGAATCGAGGAAGGAATGGAAATCAAGGTTAAGCTAAGTCGATCAAATGCTATAACTGTGGTGGTGAGGGACACATTGCAAGGAACTGCTCATCTCCAAAACGTCCACAGAATGCTGATTATTTCAGAGATACGATGCTGCTTGTACAAGCTCAGGATAATGGTGCTGCTTTGGATGAAGAGGAGTTGTTGTTTCTTGCTGAGGGCAATGCCAAGACCTATGATGCAGATGTAGATGAGCAGCCAATTCAGGAGATAGGTCACAATCATCAGAATGCCTTTCAAGTCGCTGATTGTGATGCATATGACTCTGATGTGGATGATGGACCTACTGCACACACAATGTTTATGGCTAGCATTTCTCCAATGGTTTCTCCCAAGGTCTCATCTTCACCACAAGCTGGCCCATCCAAAGACAAACTCATCTCAGAGGTATTAAAACTATACGATGTTGCTGATGTGCAAAAGATGCATGACAAAGTACAATCAACTGAAACTATTGAATCAATTATTGAAAATATGGGTAATATCAATGTTGTCCCATATGATCAATATGTGAAACAAAGTGAAAGTGAAGTTGTACCAAGTGATGCATCTTCTGCAGTCAACAATGACTATGTTTTTTATGAATACACTGCATGTGCCCCTGATGATTCTGTCATCTCTGAACTGAATGCCTATAAAGAACGTGTTGCTATTTATGAACAACGTGCAAAATTTTAGTTGACCACCCGTGAGCAGGAAATGGATGACCAAATGCGTACAACCATTAGAAAAACTAGGTTTATAGAAGAAGTATTAAAACAAGAGTTAAACTCCTTACCAGAAAAGCTTTCTAAAACTGCTAAGCAAAAACAAGAACATCAAGAAAATGTTAAAAGGCTTAAGCAAGAATTCAGTGCTAAGGAATCAAAACTTTTGAATGATTTTTCTAATCTAAAAACCTTGAAAAACAAGCTTGAAAATAAGTTGTACGGACAAGGAAATACCATTCAGACTTCTTACTTAATCACTAAGCATAGAGTCTTAAGCGATAAGCATAGCATTCCCCTTGTTGAAGAACCAAATCCAGAGGTCATTAAAAAGGCTAGAAATGCTCATAAGGTTCTTTATGATGGCAATGAAATCCTTAAACCTAGACAGAAACCTAGTTGCGTTGAGTGCACTGAGGATGATAAGAAATCAGATGAAGTCACTAGGGAAAAGATGAACAAGAAATTAGATGATCCTAAATGTAAAGAGAAGAAAATAAAGATCACACCCCATGATTAAAAGAAGGAGAATTGGATTTTCTTGAACATGTTTAAGCCTCAGACGTTGTTAACACCCGAACAAGTGTTCTTGGAAAAGGATTTAGATAAGCAAAAGGAAGAGAATCTTGTTGAAACAAATTCTCCCCTTAGGAAAATTCCTAAAGCGACTGTGTATCCTCCCAATACACCAATGCATCTAGTTCCTAGAACGATTGCTACTAAAAGCAAGATCTTAATCAGTCAATATGTTATTTTTCAACTATTTGTTGATTTTGAGAAAACTTGTAAGAAAAGGATCACACCCACTAGGATTACTGAAGGGGAAAGGGGTTTTGAACAAAAAAAATAATGCTATTTAACTGAGGTCATGCCTTTCTTTAAACTTCTAAAAGATCACTTTGAGAGTCTTAAAAAGGGGATAGATACTGATATTAAGGGAATGGAAAAGGAATTTGATGCAATGATAGTTGAGGTTAGTGACTATGAGCGAGCACTAAAATATAATGAGATTGAGAGGAAAAACTTGCATACACTAAATGAGAACCTGATTTCTGAATGTATTGCTCAAGATGTGTTTTTCACTGCTACAAATTGTTATATTAATGCTTCCCAATTTCATGAATTATCTGTTGCCCTGAAAGTCTCTCATGATCGTGTCATTGAGCTTGAAAAAACTAATTCTAAACTAAATGAGAAAATTGAACTGGATGATCACGACAATTTGGTTAAACATTTTTCAAAACTAGAAGTTGAGCATTTTAATTTACAACAAAAATATCAACATCTTAAAGAAAATGTAAAAACTTCAAATATCAAGACATCCTCAGATGCTCCAGAGTTTGATGCAGTTTTTCAAATTAACAAACGTGATGAACAGATTCAAGCTCATTGCAACACGATCAGAAAGTTGAAAGCCCAAATCTCTCAATTAAAGGGTCAAACGAACAATATGACAGGCTCCCAAATGCCTCCTCCTCTAGATTCTCAGAATTCTCAAACATTTCATCTTCAAAACTTAGTAAATGCATTACAAAAGGAAAACGAAAATTTTCTAGAAGAAAATGAAACGGTTAAACGTCATTTCAATGAGTTATTTGAATCAATAAAGGTCAATCGTAACAAAAATAACGAACAAATAGCTTCATTGCAAAAGGAAATTGAGAATCTGAAGAGCCAGGAAAAAGGGAAAATGCCAATGACCAATGGGGAGAATGGTGTATCAAAGGTTCACTCTTGTAATAAATATGCTTTGTCTGTGAAATATGTCCCCCCTCATCTCAGGAATAACAAACTTGCTATTCATACATATTTCTCATCCCTTAAGGAATGTCTAGAATGTCTCCGTGAGATTGTTGAAGAGGATAAGTTAGAGAAACCACTTGACAATGCAATTGGGCATGCATGCTTATATGCCAAACGATCTCAAGAAATTCTAGAATGCTTAATCACAATATGCCCTAAGTCCTTAGGTGAGAGAGTTAATCCTTTAATTCCGTGTTCTATGCCTAGTGCCAAGTATGATATTCATTCGATGCCCAATGTTAAGAAAGTAAAACTTAGTATGCCTGCATGTAGTTCAGATCCCAGCACATCTAAACAGGAGATGCAAAGAGTAGCAAAACCAACTAATGTTCCTATTCCCTCTACATGAGTAATCAGTGACATTAAAGCAAGCAGGTCAAAGTCTCAAGACAATACAAGGAAGGACACGACCTCGCAAGCTAAGAATGTGCATTGGAAGAGAGTAGAAGACCAACCTAGGAACTTTAAGTTTGAGCCGAATAAAACGAATCGTGTTGATTCTAGTATTAGCCATAGGCGTACTGTAATTAATTCGAATTCTGATACTATTTGCAAACCTTGTATTGATGTCTGCTTGAATTCTGTTTCTAATCATGAATGTGGTGTTAATGTTTTGCCTAATGATGTTAATTATCCAGTTAATATTGTTAATGTTAAAAATCATGCTAAGAAAGCTAAAAGGCAAAAACGAAAGAAAGTTAGAAAACAGTGGAAACCCACAGGAAGAACATTTAGTAAGATAGGCTATTATTGGATACCTGTTGGTCATAAGACTAATCAGACAATGCCCACTAGAAAATGGATGCCTACTGGTAGAACTATTCCCTTAAGAAGTGAGCACACTTTGAATATGGCTAATACAGACACTAGTACTGCATCTATTCATAATGATTCCATTGCCTTATTTTCTGATATGAATGCTTATATTTCTGATGTGGGTGTTCCAACCATTGTTACTAACCAAATGGAACCCATTCTTGCATGGGGATCCCAATTATCCAGTTATCCATTCTTGTCTGTGTTCAACTGCAGATCGTTCAAATCGTTCTGTGGTACCTGGACTCAGGCTGTTCCAAGCATATGACTGGCGACCGGTCGCGGCTCATGAACTTCGTGAGCAAATTCATCAGGACAGTTAGATTCGGGAATGATCATTTCGGTGCAATTATGGGTTATGGAGATTATGTTGTTGGCAAAAGTGTTATCTCCAGGGTTTACTATGTTGAAGGTCTTGGTCATAACTTGTTCTCTGTTGGTCAATTCTGCGATTCTGATCTAGAAGTAGCCTTCAGAAAACACACCTGTTTCGTTAAAGAACTTGATGGTAAGGAACTTTAAAGAGGTTCACGTGGTTCAAATCTATACACCATCTCTATCGAAGATATGATGAAGTCTTCTCCAATTTGCTTGCTGTCAAAGGCTTCTAAAACAAAGTCATGGTTATGGCATCGTCGTCTCAATCACTTGAAGTTCGGCACCATCAATGATCTCTCTAGAAAGGACTTAGTTGTAGGTTCACCTAGACTCAAGTATGAAAAGGATCATCTTTTTTCAGCATGTCAATTGGGAAAAAGCAAGAAGCATGCCCATAAACCCAAACCTACTAACTATGTCACAGAAGCTCTTCATACAATTCATATGGATTTATGTGGACCAATGAGAGTGCATAATATCTTTGGGAAGAAATATGTGTTAGTTGTGGTTGATGATTACTCTAGATTTGTTAGGAATTAGAAATTCCAGGTATTAAAGAGTCGGCCACCTCAAGTATATATAATCGTTAGAAAGCTCGTAGTCGTAGTTCTTTTATGTTAAGTAGTATTTAGTTAAGTAACACCGTGGAGGACGGACAGGTCTTTACCCACTGTATGCCTGATCCACAGCCCGTTATGTGGCGTTTTATTGTAAGACTATAAATACTCTCTACCTTCCAAGGTAGAGAGTTGGAGCTCATAATAATATCTTTCACTTTCTCTTACTAAGTTCCCTAAACCTCTAACTTTCTCTCTCTAAAACACTCTTGTATGCCTACTTGTGTTAATAGTTTGATGTGTATGTGAAATCCAATATCTTACAATTGGTATCAAGATCCATGGTTAGATCATATCTTACATAGCTTTGGATTTCTAGTGGTTTTAGGTGGTTTTTGAGTTTGAGAAAGTTTAGTGGTTTGTGCATCATTTGGTTGATTTCTAGTGTTAAAGTTTGGATTTTGATAGTACTTTTGCGTTTAGAATCATCTCAAGTGTTTAGGTTTTGATTTAGAAGGTTTGAATCATAGTGGTTGGGTTGTTTTTGGATTGCAAAGTGGTGTTTATGTGTTTTTCATGCTAGCGACATGAGCCATGGAAAAGCTTTCTTGGTAGCGACTTGCTTTACAATTTGGTAGCGAGTTGTAGTTCAAATCCGTAGCGAGTTAGGGTTAGCGACTTGTCTAGTGAGACAAGCCGACAAACAGTACAGTTAGTGGATTCTCCACTATGAGTAGCGACTTAGTTTAAGTTAGCGACTTGTACTTTATATTGTTAGCGACTTGGTGTTAGCGAGTTGGTACCTAGCGAGTTGCTATTTAGCGACTTGAATATTTAGCGACTTGGTGCTTAGCGAATTGCTGCCAAAATTTTGTTAACGACTTGGTTTGTAGCGAGTTGTTATATAGCGACTTGGAACTCTAGCGACTTAGCCCTTAGCGACTTGGTTTACTGTGTGGTCCTAGCGACTTGGGTGATTTCCTTTAAATACGGTTTTCTCTTGATTCAGTAAAATCCCGTGAAAGAATCTATTTCCCGGTTTAATCATAGAGTTTTAAAATCCCGTTTAATCTGTTAACATGTCTTCCAACGTTCCTACAATCATTTCCACTGTTGCCGAGGACGTTCAAGCAGCTGGCTCAGATACTCGTCCACCGATGCTTGACAGAACTGACTACGACTCTTGGGCTCAACGAATCAGATTGTACTGTCTTGGAAAAGAAAATGGGGTTAACATTCTCAAATCCATTGATGAAGGACCTTACCGAGTTGAAACTACTAGAGATGTACTTGATACTGCTGAAGATGGAACTTTGATTTACGGAATGGACAGACCAAAGATGTATTTTGAGCTTGGCGATAAGGAGAAAAAGAGATGTGATGCATATATCCGAGCTTCCAACATTATACTGCAAGGTCTACCAAAGGACATATACAAGCTTATCAATCACAACACCGAGGCAAAAGCTGTATGGGATAATGTCAAGATGCTTCTTTCTGGTTCTGAGCTAACTGTTGAAGATCGAGAATCACAGTTGTATGATGAATTTGAGCACTTCAAGATGAAACCAGATGAGAGTGTCTATGAGTACTATGTGAGGTTTCACAAACTTGTGAATGACATGAGAAATATTAAGATGACAATGCCGAACATTCAGCTGAACTCAAAGTTTGTGAACAATATGAATCCAGAATGGCACAAGTTCGTTACTTCTGTGAAGCTTACCAAAGGTTTGAAGAATACTAACTATGAGCAACTCTATGCCTTCCGTCTTCAAAATGAGAGACATGCCATGTTTGAAAAGAGGATTCTTGATCAGTTCAAAGCTCAGGGAGAAACAAGCTCAACAATTGATTCAACTGCTTTTTACACAAATGCTGGGATTACCACCAAAGCTTCTCAAGCTGTACCCACGGGAGATGGTAATCACAAACTCATTCCTGATCCAAGGTTCAAGCAACCAGATGCTAATGCTGTCATGGAACATTTCATCAATCAACTGGCACTCATCGTTAAAGAGAACATGACACTTTCACCTTACACTAACAAACTTCACACCAACAATGAGATCAGAACCGCCTCCAATCTTTACAATCATGCTTTGATCAGAGATGGGAAAATTATGGGGCAGCCAGTTCAAGAAAGGCAGTTTGATCAAAGAAAGGGTGGAGCAGGTGGAGGTTATGGTGCTAATCGGAATCGAGGAAGGAATGGAAATCAAGGTCAAGCTAAGCCGATCAAATGCTATAACTGTGGTGGTGAGGGACACATTGCAAGGAACTGCACATCTCCAAAGCGTCCACGAAATGATGATTACTTCAGAGATAAGATGCTGCTTGTACAAGCTCAGGATAATGGTGCTGCTTTGGATGAAGAGGAGTTGTTGTTTCTTGCTGAGGGCAATGTCAAGACCTATGATGCAGATGTGGATGAGCAGCCAATTCAGGAGATAGGTCACAATCATCAGAATGCCTTTCAAGTCGCTGACTGTGATGCATACGACTCTGATGTGGATGATGGACCTACTGCACACACAATTTTTATGGCTAGCATTTCTCCAATGGTTTCTCCCAAGGTCTCATCTTCACCACAAGCTGGCCCATCCAAAGACAAACTCATCTCAGAGGTATTAAAACTATACGATAATGTTGATGTGCAAAAAATTCATGACAATGTACAATCAACTGAAACTATTGAATCAAATATTGAAAATATGGGTAATATCAATGTTGTCCCATATGATCAATATGTGAAACAAAGTAATAGTGAGGCTGTACCAAGTAATGCATCTTCCGAAGTCAATAATGACTATATCTTTGATGAATTCACTGGATATGCTCCTGATGATTCTATTGCCTCTGAACTAAATGCCTATAAAGAACGTGTTGCGATTTATGAACAACGTGCAAAATTTGAGTTGACCACCCGTGAGCAGGAAATGGATGACCAAATGCGTACAACTATTAGAAAAAGTAGGTTTAGAGAAGAAGTATTAAAACAAGAGTTAAACTCCTTACAAGAAAAGCTTTCTAAAACGGCTAAGCAAAAGCAAGAACTTCAAGAAAATGTTAAAATGCTTAAGCAAGAATTCAGTGCTAAGGAATCAAAACTTTTGAATGATTTTTCTAATCTAAAAACCTTGAAAAACAAGCTTGAAAATAAGTTGTACGTACAAGGAAATACCATTCAGACTGCTCACTTAATCACTAAGCATAGAGTCTTAAGCGATAAGCATAGCATTCCCCTTGTTGAGGAACCAAATCCAGATGTCATTAAAAAGGCTAGAAATGCTCATAAGGTTCTTTATAATGGCAATGAAATCCTTAAACCTAGACAGAAACCTAGTTGCGTTGAGTGCACTGAGGAAGATAAGAAATCAGATGAAGTCACTAGGGAAAAGATGAACAAGAAATTAGATGATCCTAAATGTAAAGAGAAGAAAATAAAAATCACACCCCATGATTACAAGAAGGAAAACTGGATTTCCTTGAACAAGTTTAAGCCTCAGACATTGTTGACTCCCGAACAATTTTTCTGGAAAATGGATTTAGATAAGCAGAAAGCTGAAAATATTGTTGAAACAAACCCTCCCCTTTGGAAAATGCCTAGAGCGACTGTGTATCCTCCTAATACACCAATGCATCTTGTTCCTAGAACAATTGCCACTAAAAGCAAGACCTTAATTAGTCAATATGTTATCTTTCAACTATTTGTTGATTTTGAGAAAACTTGCAAGAAAAGGATCACACTCACTGGTATAACTAAAGGAGAAAGGGGTTTTGAGCAAACGAAAGAATGTTATTTAACTGAAGTCATGCCTTTCTTTAAACTGCTAAAAGATCATTTTGAAAGTCTTAAAAAGGGAATGAACTTAGACATTAAAGAAATGGAAAAGGAGTTTGATGCAATGTTAGTTGAGGTTAGTGACTATGAGCGAGCACTAAAATATAATGAAATTGAGAGAAAGAACTTGCATACATTAAATGAGACTCTTATTACTGAATGTGTTGCTCAAGATATGTTTTTCACTGCTACAAATTGTTCTATTAATGCTTCCCAATTTCATGAACTATCTGTTGCCCTGAAAGTCTCCCATGATCGTGTCATTGAGCTTGAAAAAACTAATTCTGAACTAAATGAGAAAATGGAACTGGATGATCACGACAATTTGGTTAAACATTTTTCTAAACTAGAAGTTGAGCATTTTAATTTACAACTAAAATATCAACATCTTAAAGAAAATGTCGAAACTTCAAATATCAAGACATCCTCAGATGCTCCAGAGTTTGATGCAGTTTTTCAAATTAACAAACGTGATGAACAGATTCAAGCTCGTTGCAACACGATCAGAAAGTTAAAAGCCCAAATCTCTCAATTAAAGGGTCAAACGAACAATATGACAGGCTCCCAAATGCCTCCTCCTTTAGATTCTCAGAATTTTCAAACATTTCATCTTCAAAACTTAGTAAATGCATTACAAAAGGAAAACGAAAGTTTTCTAGAAGAAAATGAAAAGGTTAAACGTCATTTCCATGAGTTATTTGAATCTTTAAAGGTCACTCGTAACAAAAATAACCAAGCGGTAGCCTTGTTACAAAAAGAAATTGAGAATCTAATGAGTCAGGTAAAAGGATAGATGCCAATGACCAATGGGGAGAATGGTGTATCAAAGGTACATGTCTTTAATAAATATGCTTTTTCTGTGAAATATGTTCCTCCTCATCTTAGGAACAACAAACTTGCCATTCAAACATATTTCTCACATCTTAAGGACAGCCTAGAATGTCTCCGTGAGATTGTAGAAGAGGATAAGTTATAAAAACCAGATGATAATGCAATTGGTCATGCATGCTTATATGCCAAACGATCTCAAGAACTTCTAGAATGCCTAATTACAATATGTCCTAAATCCTTAGGTGAGCAAGTCAATCCCTTGATACCGTGCACTATGCCTAGTGCCAAGCATGCAAGTCATTCAATGACAAATGTTATGAAGGTGAACCATAATGTGCCTTCAAGCAGTTCAGATTCTAAATCTGTTAGTGCTAAGAATGTGAACTCGAGTGTGCCCTCTAGGTGTTCAAATCCCAGCAATTCAAGCGTTAAAAAAGTTAATCTTAGTGTGCCTACATGTAGTTCAGATCCCATCACATCTAAACAGGTGAAGCAAATAGTAGCAAAACCAACTAATGTTCCCATTCCCTCTACAGAAGTAATCAGTGACATTAAAGCAAGCAGGTCAAAGTCTCAAGACAATACAAGGAATGATAGGACCTCGCAAGCTAAGAATGTGCATTAGAAGAGAGTAGAAGACCAACCTAGGAACTTTAAGTTTGAGCCGAATAAAACGAATCATGTTGATTCTAGTATTAACCATAGGCGTACTGTAATTAATTCGAATTCTGATACTATTTGCAAACCTTGTATTGATGCCTGCTTGAATTCTGTTTCTAATCATGAATGTGGTGTTAATGTTTTGCATAATGATGTTAATTGTCCAGTTAATATTGTTAATGCTAATTATCATGCTAAGAAGGCAAAAAGGCAAAGGAGAAAGAAAGTTAGAAAACAGTGGAAACCCACATGAAGAACATTTAGTAAGTTAGGCTATCATTTGATACTTGTTGGTCATAAGACTAATCAGACAATGCCCACTAGAAAATGAATGCCTACTGGTAGAACTATTCCCTTAAGAAGTGGGCACACTTTGAATAGGACTAATACAGACACTAGTACTGCATCTATTCATAATGATTCCATTGCCTTAATTTCTGATATGAATGCTTCTATTTCTGATGTGGGTGTTCCAACCATTGTTACTAACCAAATGGAACCCATTCTTGCATGGGGATCCCAATTATCCAGTTAACCACCCTTGTCTGTGTTCAACTGCAGATCGTTTAAATCTTTCTGTGGTACCTGGACTCAGGCTGTTCCAAGCATATGACTGGCGACCGGTCACGGCTCATGAACTTTGTGAGTAAATTCATCGGGACAGTTAGATTCGGAAATGATCATTTCGGTGCAATTATGGGTTATGGTGATTATGTTGTTGGTGATAGTGTTATCTCTAGAGTATACTATGTGGAAGGTCTTGGTCATAATCTGTTCTCTGTTGGTCAATTCTGTGATTCTGATCTAGAAGTAGCCTTCAGAAAACATACTTGTTTTGTAAGAGAACTTGATGGTAAGGAACTGTTAAGAGGAACTCGTGGTTCAAATCTATACACCATCTCTATCGATGATATGATGAAGTCTTCTCCAATTTGCTTGTTGTCAAAGGCTTCGAAAACAAAGTCATGGTTATGGCATCATCGTCTCAATCACTTGAACTTCGGCACCATCAATGATCTCTCTAGAAAGGACTTAGTTGTAGGTTTACCTAGACTAAAGTATGAAAAAGATCATCTTTGTTTAGCATGCCAATTGGGAAAAAGCAAAAAGTATACCCATAAACCCAAACCTACAAACTCAATTACAGAAGTTCTTCATACCCTTCATATGGATTTATGTGGACCAACGAGAGTGCAGAATATCTTTGGGAAGAAATATGTGTTAGTTGTGGTTGATGATTACTCTAGACTCACCTAGGTCAAGTTCTTGAGGACAAAGGATGAAACTCCTGATATCATCATCAAACTTATCAAACAGCTGCAGGTTCGACTTAACAAAACCGTCAGAATTATCCGAACAGACAATGGTACTGAGTTTGTTAACAAACAACTTAGTGAATTTTATGAAAGCATTGGAATCAGCCATCAAAGAAGCGTTCCACGAACTCCTCAACAGAACGGTGTAGTTGAAAGATGAAATCGAACTCTTGTGGAAGCCGCTAGAACAATGCTGATTTACTCAAAGGTTCCAATGTTTCTCTGGGCTGAAGCTATTGCCACTGCATGCTACACACAAAATCGTTCCCTGATTCACACTGTTCATGGAAAAACTCCATATGAACTGGTCCACAACAGAAAACCTAATCTCTCTTTCCTTCGTATGTTTGGTGCACTGTGTTATCCAACTAATGAGGGTCAAGACTTAGGAAAACTGAGAGCTAAAGCAGACATTTGAGTTTTTGTAGGGTATGCACCAAACAAAAAGGGATACCGAATCTACAACAAAAGAACCCGAAATATCATGGAAACAATTCACGTTACATTTGATGAGCTGACCGGTCAAATGGCTCCTGGACAATCCAGTTCAGGACCCGCACATCAAAACAGTCCCATTGGTTCATCCCTTGTTCCAAACTCTTCTCAAGAAACTCCATATGTACCTCTATCTGAAGATGATTTAAAGAAATTGTTTGATCCTATGTTTGATGAACATTATGAGCCAAGTGCTAATGAACTGACGACTCCCTCAGCAGAGGCTGCTCATATTCCTGTGAATGAAGTCAATCCTTCAGTCTCAATATCATTAAGTCAAGAAGCGCCTGCTCCTGATCCTTCAGTCTTATCAACAAATCATCATTCTTCAAATGTACATCATGGAACTGTTTCTGGCATCAATGATGAAGTTAATCCCTCTGCTACTCCTGAAGATGCTCCATTGGAGAACATATTTGCTCCTGAATCTTCATCAGAACCATCTTCTTCAGAAGACATCAACTCTGCTACTTCAGTCCCCCAACCACTGCCACATGAACACCTCAGAAAATGGACTCATGATAATCCATTAGATAACATCATTGGAAATCCTTCTCGTCCAGTATCAACACGGAAACAACTTGCAACCGATGCTTTGTGGTGCTTCTTCAACTCCGTACTCTCTAAGATCGAACCAAAAGATGTCAAAACCGCCATGAATGAAGATAGTTGGTTCAATGCCATGCAAGAAGAAATTCATGAGTTTGATCGACTTAACGTATGGGAGTTAGTACCTGCTCCAGATTGTGCTATGATTATTGCTCTAAAATGGATCTTCAAAGTGAAACTTGATGAGCATGGTGATGTGTTGAAGAACAAGGCTCGATTAGTTGCTAAAGGATACCGTCAAGAGGAGGGTATAGACTTTGAAGAATCTTTTGCTCCTGTTGCTCGAATCGAGGCAATCAGAATCTTTTTGGCTAATGCGGCTAGTAAGAACATGGTAGTCTATCAGATGGACGTGAAGACGGCATTCCTGAACGGAGATCTTAAAGAAGTCGTCTATGTCAGCCAACCTGAAGGCTTTGTAAATACAGAGCATCCTACCCACGTTTATCGTCTGAAAAAAGCTCTGTACGGTTTAAAGCAAGCTCCAAGGGCATGGTATGATACGCTATCAAAGTTTCTTCTATCTACCGGATTCATCAAAGGAGTAGTTGATCCAACATTGTTCACAAGGAAGTCAGGCAAACATTTAATCCATGTTCAAATTTATGTTGATGATATCATCTTTGCCTCGACTTACCCTAATGAGTGTGACCGTTTTTCAAATGAAATGAGTTCAAAATTTCAAATGTCAATGATGGGTCAAATGTCATTTTTCTTGGGATTACAAATTTCACAAAGTCCCGGAGGCATTTTCATAAATCAATCTAAATATGCATCTGAGATCTTAAAGAAGTTTGGATTTTATTCAAGTGACCCTGTTGACACTCCCATGATTGATTGAACCAAACTAGATGAGGACCACTCAGGGATCATGATTGACCAAACGAAATATCGTAGTATGATTGGATCCTTGATGTACCTCACAGCTAGTAGACCAGACATCTTGTTCGCTGTTTGCATGTGTGCTAGATACCAGGCTAAGCCTACTAAAAAGCACCTTGAAGCAGTTAAACGGGTCTTTCGGTATCTCCAAGGAACCATCAATATGGGACTTTGGTACCCGAAGGACACCGGTATGTCACTAACAGCCTATGCAGATGCTGATCATGCAGGATGTCAAGATACTCGTCGAAGTACGTCTGGAGGTGCTCAGTTTTTGGGTGATAAGCTTGTGAGCTGGTCTTCAAAGACGCAAATGAGTACTTCTATTTCCTCTACAGAGGCAGAATACATAGCCATGTCATCGTGTTGTGCTCAAATGCTTTGGATGAGATCTCAATTAACTGACTATGGCTTTGTATTCAACGAAATCCCTCTGTACTGTGATAATAAAAGTGTTATTGCTCTTTCATGCAATAACATTCAACACTCAAGAGCTAAGCATTTCGACATTCGACATCATTTCATCAGGGAACAAGTGGAAAAAGGTGTGGTGGAACTCTATTTTGTGAGGTCTGAATATCAGTTAGCAGACATCTTCACCAAAGCTCTTCCAAGAGAACGTTTTGAGTTCATACTTCCACGACTAGGCTTGAAAAGCCTTCAACCAGAAACACTCAAACGTCTTCAGGAGGAAGACGAGGAGTAAAGGTCTATGCTCATCTATCTCTTGTATATATTTATTCGAAAAACAAAATACAAAATTATAAAACCTTCAACAAAAAAAAGAAAATATATATATATATATATATATATATATATATATATATATATATATATATATAAAACCTTCAAAAAATATGGTCATTTTGTCAAGTTTTTCTCGATTCGATAATAGCTACGGTCTTTGTGTTGTCATTCAAAGAATGACACGGGACTTTAGATATTGTTCGAATTTTAATTTAAAATAAATAAATAAATAAAAAAAAATAAAGAAAATAAAAAAATATTTTTGGGAGAAAGAGAATAAAATGGTTTATTGTCATTTCAGGTAGTAACCCGCTTTTCAAAGAAAGAACAGAGCCATACTTTATCATGTTTTCAAAATTCCGTGCTCTGATTCTATAAACATTTATCTGCTGAAAACTAATTGCCTTGGAAAATAACTCAGTCTCTATTTTTGATAATCATCTGGACTTATTTGTCAATACATCAATCTGTCAATCAACAACCTATGTCATTGATTGAGGGGGAGAATGATTTCAATTAAATTAAAAAGTTGTTTGGTATTCAATTGGTTTCAAAAGATATACATGCATGTTTTATCAATGGAGTTTAAAGTTTTAAAATCCGATCCTTATCAGTTAAAACGTTTGGCATAATCAAGTCACAATTCTCCTTAAAAGCTTTCAAAATCAATTCAAATCTATAAGAGATTACAAATCTCAAATGATTTGATAATTGTGATCGGGGGAGAATGTGTGATTTAAATTGGATTTAAACTGATAATTCGGTAAATGGTTTTATAAGGATATACATGCTCTCCTTCCCACATGTGACAAACGATTTCAAATTTTCCATGCACATGTTGAGGGGGAGCATCTATCTTAAACCTATGATTTGAAACGTGATCTCTTATCTCAATGTGCAGGTTCCCTCTAGTATGTGCAAAACTCTTTTCAAATCTCGAAGCACATATTGAGGGGGAGCAAAATCATGAAAACCTCATCCTTCCCCAAAATGCTTTATCTACTTGATTCGATTAGGGAAGTGATGTTGATATTTTTTTGAAAATGGTAATCAAAGAAGTTAATTCTTCCTCTTGCCTCCGTGTGCAAAACGATTTCAAACATTTGATGCACATGTTGAGGGGGAGCACTTGTTCTAAAAATATCAAAAACAATTCAGGTACAAAATGTTTTGATACTATATCACAAGTATCTGGATTGATTTTCAAATGGTTTTCAATTTGTTCAAATGGCAGATGAACAATACCAAATAGACCGACCAACTTTACTTTATGTACGGTGATATAAGGATGATAAGGTTAGGTATTTGTTCCCATGATCCGCCAGAACCGGAGGGATCTACCCAGGGACTATCCACTAGTAAGTGTAGAGTTCTTAGGTATGATGATAAAAGGAGAAAAATGTGATATGGGAAGAGTGCGGACTGAGACTGAGCTAGTACTGGAATAAACCCAACAATGTTCTAGCTATGAAGTATCGGTAAGCATTGAAGGGGTTGAAGAATTAAAAAGAATTGAATGAGAAAAGGGTGAAAACAAATAGCCCTCCATATATTCAACTTTAGGGCAGAAACCGGGTTTAATTTATATGCTACTGATGGTAACATCGGTATTGAAGACAAGACGTCATGGACCCAGTGACTCACTGTACTTCAACTATCCAAACCACTCAAGTTCCTCTTAAAAGGACTTGTTTCATTCTCACGGGGAACCGACATTATCTATCGACTTTCTCTTAGAGATTGTTGATATTGAAGAAGGAGACCCTCTCCCTAGTCTCTGGCACAGGATCCAAATATGCACATATTGAGTCTAGAGCCACGAGATCATCAATAAATCTCATTAGGACACTTTCAATGAAGACTCTCTGTTTCACACAATGTGGAAAGGGAGATTATATCTTGAGTCCTACGCATTATCCTTGTGGTATTTCCAGAACATCTGAGTGATATGCAAACATATTCACAATGAAGATGGAAAGCCCTCTGGAGCCAACATCAACCAAGCTCCTGGTGGGTGGCATGTGAGATCTATTCAATAGATCAACCATGTGACAACTGAACAGAAAGAATGGGGCGATTCAATCTTTTGAATCAATCCTGGTTCAGGTTATGGATTGACGGATACCTTTGAAAAACTGGTCATTGTGCTTAAAAACTATTTTATTTAGCACATTGACCGGGTTCGAATATTTCAAATCAAAAGGTGTTTTATGATTGATAATTGATTTTCATTAAAACCTTCGTTGTATTGCAAAAAAAATTTCTATTGAGCAACACACGATTGTCTCTCAAAATCTCTTTTCATCAATCAGTGAATTTCTATTCGCTGGTTCACTCACTCCGTGTTGTCTTCTTTGAGATGTTCCGGTTTGAGAACAGCTAGAGCAGCTGCGAAACCCTGTCAAGGAAATTCTTTGGAATTGTACCTGATCACAGGCAGTACTTGTACTGATCAACAGGGAACCATGGGCCGTGTACCTCAATTCAACGAAAGTGATCAAAGACACTTTCGTGGGCTTTATTGCTAACTGTTTTATGCAGGTACACCTGACGTTTGTAGCTGATCAGAATGAAGCGGTCAATCCATAGCCGCATGCTCACACTACACATTAATCTCAAAAGAAATCATGATAAGTGCATCAATGACTCTGATATTTTCACTCCATGCTTCTGCTACGCTGCTGCCAATATCATGAATCAACGAAAGCTTCCGCTACTTTGATGAGAAGATATCATGATCCAGAATGTGAGCATGTCGGTCTGAAAGTCACAACATCACATAATACCAACACCACAATGGATGTCTCAGAGATTTTTGTTACCTGATGATCTCAAAAGCTGGCTTAAAACTATTATCACGTAGATCAGTAAAAGACCTCCACTTGGATTAACCAAACATGCAATGAGTGGAATCAATGACTACGAGCTTCGGAGCAAAGTACTACATCAAGAATGCAAGAACAATTGTTAATGTAATATCGGATTGTATTCAATATATTTTTAGTATATGTTTGAGTTGACCTCCCTTAGGGGGAGATGGTTAGGAATTTGAAATTCCAGGTATCAAAGTGTCGGTCACCTCAATTATATATAATCGTTAGAAAGCTCGTAGTAGTAGTTATTTTATGTTAAGTAGTATTTAGTTAAGTAACACCGTGGAGGACGGACGGGTCTTTACCCACTGTATGCCTGATCCACAGCCCGTTGTGTGGCATTTTATTGTAAGACTATAAATACTCTCTACCTTCCAAGGTAGAGAGTTGGAGCTCATAATAATATCTTTCACTTTCTCTCACTAAGTTCCCTAAACCTCTAACTTTCTCTCTCTAAAACACTCTTGTACGCCTACTTGTGTTAATGGTTTGATGTGTATGTGAAATCCAATATCTTACAAGATTCACCTGGGTCAAGTTCTTAAGGACAAAGGATGAAACTCCTGATATCATCATCAAACTCATCAAATAGCTGCAGGTTCGACTTAACAAAACCGTCAGAATTATCCGAACAGACAATGGAACTGAGTTTGATAACAAACAACTTAGTGAATTTTATGAAAGCGTTGGAATCAGCCTTCAAAGAAGTGTTCCATGAACTCCTCAACAGAACGGTGTAGTTGAAAGACAAAATCGAACTCTTGTAGAAGCCGCTAGAACAATGCTGATTTACTCAATGGTTCCAATGTTTCTCTGGGCTGAAGCTATTGCCACTGCATGCTACACACAAAATCGTTCCCTGATTCACATTGTTCATGGAAAAACTCTATATGAACTTGTCCACAACAGAAAACCTAATCTCTCCTTCCTTCGTGTGTTTGGTGCATTGTGTTATCCAACTAATGAGGGTCAAGACTTAGGCAAACTTAGAGCTAAAGCAGACATTGGAGTATTTGTAGGGTATGCACCAAACAAAAAGGGATACCGAATCTACAACAAAAGAACCCGAAATATCATGGAAAGAATTCACGTTACGTTTGATGAGCTGACCGGTCAAATGGCTCCTGGACAATCCAGTTCAGGACCCGCACTTCAAAATAGTCCCATTGGTTCATCCCTTGTACCTAATTCTTCTCCAGCAACTCCATCTGAAGATGAGTTAAAGAAATTATTTGATCCTATGTTTGATGAACTTTAGGAGCCAAGTACTAATGAGGTGACAATTCCTACAACATAGGCTGCTCATATTCCTGTGATTAAAGTCAATCCTTCAGTCTCAATATCATTAAGTCATGAAGCGCCTGCTGCTGATCCTTCAGTCTCATCAACAAATCATCATTCTTCAAATGTACATCATGGAACTGTTTCTGGCATCAATGATGAAGTTAATCCATTTGCTACTCCTGAAGATGCTCTATTTGAAAACATATTTGCTCCTGAATCTTCATCAGAACCATCTTCTTCATGAGACATCGACTCTGCTACCTTAGTCCCTTAACAACTGCCACATGAACACCTTAGAAAATGGACTCACGATCATCCACTAGACAACATCATTGGAAATCCCTCTCGTCCTGTATCAACACGGAAACAACTTGCAACCGATGCCTTATGGTGCTTCTTCAACTCCGTACTCTCAAAGATCGAACCAAAGGATGTTAAAACTGCCATGAATGAAGACAGTTGGTTCAATGCTATGCAAGATGAAATTCATGAGTTTGATCGACTTGATGTACGGGAGTTAGTACTTGCTCCAGATTGTGCTATGATTATTGCTCTAAAATGGATCTTCAAAGTGAAACTTGATGAGCATGGTGATGTATTGAAGAACAATGCTCGATTAGTTGCTAAAGGATACCGTCAAGAGGAGGGTATTGACTTTGAAGAATCTTTTGCTTCTGTTGCTCGAATCGAGGCAATCAAAATATTTTTGGCTAATGCTGCTAGTAAGAACATGGTAGTCTATCAGATGGATGTAAAGACGGCATTTATGAACGAAGATCTTAAAGAAGTCGTCTACGTCAGCCAACCTGAAGGATTTGTGAATCAAGAGCATCCTACTCACGTTTATCGTTTGAAGAAAGCTCTTTACGGTTTAAAGCAAGCTCCAAGGGCATGGTATGATACACTATCAAAGTTTCTTCTATCTACCGGATTTAGCAAAGGAGCAGTTGATCCAACATTGTTCACCAGGAAGTCAGGCAAACATTTAATTCATGTTCAAATTTATGTTGATGATATCATCTTTGCCTCGACTGACCCCAATGAGTGTGACCGTTTTTCAAATGAAATGAGTTCAAAATTTCCAATGTCAATGATGGGACAAATGTCATTTTTCTTGGGATTACAAATTTCACAAAGTCCCGGAGGCATTTTCATAAATCAATCTAAATATGCAACTAAGATCTTAAAGAAATTTGGATTTGATTCAAGTGACCCTGTTGACACTCCCATGATTGATCGAACCAAACTAGATAAGGACCACTCAGGGATCATGATTGACCAAACGAAATATCGTAGTATGATTGGATCCCTGATGTACCTCACTGCTAGTAGACCAGACATCTTGTTCGCTGTTTGCATGTGTGCTAGATACCAGACTAAGCCTACTAAAAAGCACCTTGAAGCGGTTAAACTGGTCTTTCTGTATCTCCAAGGAACCATCAATATGGGACTTTGGTACCCGAAGGACACCGGTAAGTCACTAACAGCCTATGCAGATGCTGATCATGCAGGATGTCAAGATACTCGTCGAAGTACGTCTAGAGGTGCTCAGTTTTTGGGAGATAAGCTTGTGAGCTGGTCTTCAAAGAAGCAAATGAGTACTTCTATTTCCTCTACAGAGGCAGAATACATAGCCATGTCATCTTGTTGTGCTCAAATCCTTTGGATGAGATCTCAATTAACTGACTATGGCTTTGTATTTAACAAAATTCCTCTGTACTGTGATAATAAAAGTGCTATTGCTCTTTCATGCAATAACGTTCAACACTCAAGAGCTAAGCATATCGACATTCGACATCATTTCATCAGGGGAACAAGTGGAAAAGGTGTGGTGGAACTCTATTTTGTGAGGTCTGAATACCAGTTAGCAGACATCTTCACCAAAGCTCTTCCAAGAGAACGTTTTGAGTTTATTCTTCCACTTCTAGGCTTGAAAAGCCTTCAACCAGAAACACTCAAACGTCTTCAGGAGGAAGACGAGGAGTAAAGGTCTATGCTCATCTATCTCTTGTATATATCTATTCGAAAAACAAAATACAAAACTATAAAACCCTCAAAAATCAAATAGAAAAATATAAAACCTTTAAATCCATAAAAAATCTGAAAAAAATCGAAAAATCTTCAAAAAATATTGTCAATTTGTTATGTTTTTTTTCGGTTCGACTATATCTACTGTCTTTTTGCTGTTATTCAAAGAATGACACGGGACTTTAGATGTTGTTCGAATTCTTAAAAAAAAAATAAAATAAAAAAAAAAAATTATTTTTGAGAGAAAGAAGAAAAAAGATGGTTTATTGTCATTTCAGGCAGTAACCCGCTTTTCAAAGAAAGAACAGTGCCATACTTTATCATGTTTTCAAAATTCTATGCTCTGATTCTATAAACATTTATCTGCTGAAAACTAACTGCTTTGAAAAATAACTCGTACTCTATTTTTGATAATCATCTGGACTTATTTATCAAAATATCTATCTTTCAATCAACATCCTATGTCATTGATTGAGGGGGAGAATGATTTCAATTAAATTAAAAGGTTATTTCGCATTCAATTGTTTTGAAAAGATATTCATGCATGTTTTATCAATGGAGTTTAAAGTCTTAAAATCCGATCCTTATCAGTTAAAACGCTTTCATAATCAAGTCACAATTCTCCTTAAAAGCTTTGAAAATCAATTTAAATCTATAAGAGATCACAAATCTCAAATGATTTGATAATTGTGATCGGGGGAGAATGTGTGATTTAAATTGGATTTAAACTGATAATTCGGTAAATGGTTTTATAAGGATGTACATGCTCTCCTTCCCACATGTGACAAACAATTTCAAATTTTCCATGCACATGTTGAGGGGGAGCATCTATCTTAAACCTATGATTTGAAACGTGATCACTTATCTCAATGTGCAGGTTCCCTCTAGTATGTGCAAAACCCTTTTCAAACCTAGAAGCACATATTGAGGGGGAGCAAAATCATGAAAACCTCATCCTTCCCCAAAATGCTTTATCTACTTGATTCAATTAGGGAAGTGATGTTGATATCTTTTAGAAAATGGTAACCAAAGAAGTTAATTCTTCCTCTTGCCTCCATGTGCAAAACGATTTCAAACATTTGATGCACATGTTGAGGGGGAGCACTTGTTCTAAAAATATCAAAAACAATTCAGGTACAAAATGTTTTGATAATATATCACAAGTGTCTGGATTGATTTTTCAAATGGTTTTCAATTGGTTCAAATGGCAGATGAACAATACCAAATATACCGACCAAATTTACTTTATGTACGGTGATATAAGGATGATAAGGTTAGGTATTGGTTCCCATGATCCGCCAGAACCGGAGGGATCTACCCAGGGACAATCCACTAGTTAGTGTAGAAGTCCTTAGGTATGATGATAACAGGAGAAAAGTGAGATATGGGAAGAGTGCGGACTGAGACTGAGTGAGTACTGGAACAAACCCAACAAGGTTCTTGCTATGAAGTCTCGGTAAGCACTGAAGCGGTTGAAGAATTAAAAAGAATTGAATGAGAAAAGGGTGAAAACAAATAGCCCTCCATATTTTCAACCTTAGGGCAGAAACCGGGTTCAATTCATATGCTACTGATGGTAACATCGGTATTGAAGACAAGACGTCATGGACCCAGTGACGCGCTGCACTAACTTCCCAAGCTACTCAAGTTCCTCTTAAAAGGGCTTGTTTCATTCTCAAGGGGAACCGACATTATCTATTGACTTTCTCTTAGAGATTGTTGATATTGAAGAAGGAGACCCTCTCCCTAGTCTCCGGCACAAGATCCAAATATGCACATATTGAGTCTAGAGCCACGAGATCATCAATAAATCTCATTAGGACACTTTCAATGAAGACTCTCTGTTTCACACAATGTGGAAAGAGAGATTATATCTTGAGTCCTACGCATTATCCTTGTGGTATTGCCAGAACATCTGAGTGATATGAAAACATATTCACAATGAAGACGGAAAGCCCTCTGGAGGCAACATCAAATAAGCTCCTGGTGGGTGGCATGTGAGATCTATTCAATAGATCAACCATGTGACAACTGAACAGAAACAATGGGGCGATTCAATCTTTTGAATCAATCCTGGTTCAGGTTATGGATTGACGTATACCTTTGAAAAACCGGTCATTGTGCTTAAAAACTCTTTTCTTTAGCACATCGACCGTGTACGTATATTTCAAATCAAAAGGTGTTTATGATTGATAATTGATTTTCATTAAAACTTTCGTTGTATTGCAAAAACAATTTCTATTGAGCAATACACGATTTTTTTTCAAATATCTTTTCATCAATCAGTGAATCTCTATTCGCTGGTTGACTCACTCCGTGTTGTCTTCTTTGAGATGTTCCGGTTTGAGAACAGCTAGAGCAGCTGCGAAACCCTGTCAAGGAAATTCTTCGGAATTATACCTGATCACAGGCAGTACTTGTACTGATCAACGGGGAACCGTGGGCCGTGTACCTCAATTCAACGAAAGTGATCAAAGACACTTTCGTGCGCTTTATTGCTAACTGTTTTATGCAGGTACACCCGACGTTTGCAGCTGATCAGAATGAAGCGGTCCATCCATAGCCGCATGCTCACTTAACACATTCATCTCAAAAGAAATCATGAGTAGTGCATCAATGACTCTGATATTTTCACTCCATGCTTCTGCTACGCTGCTGCCAATATCATGAATCAACGAAAGCTTCCGCTACTCTGATGAGAAGATATCATGATCCAGAATGTGAGCATGTCGGTCCGAAAGTCACAACATCACATAATACCAACACCACAATGGATGTCTCAGAGATTTTTGTTAGCTGATGATCTCAAAAGCTGGCTTAAAACTATTATCACGTGGATCAGTAAAAGACCTCCACTTGGATTAACCAAACATGCATTGAGAAGAATCTATGTCTACGAGCTTCGGAGCCAAGTACTACATCAAGAATGCAAGAACGATCTTTAATGCCATATCTGGTTGTATTCAATGTAATTTTAGTACATGATTGAGGTGACCTCCCTTAGGGGGAGATTGTTAGGAATTAGAAATTCCATGTATTAAAGAGTCGGTCACCTCAAGTATATGTAATCATTAGAAAGCTCGTAGTCGTAGTTATTTTAAGTTAAGTAGTATTTAGTTTAGTAACACCGTAGAGGACGGACGGGTCTTTACCCACTGTATGCCTGATCCACAGCCCGATGTGTGGCGTTTTATTGTAAGACTATAAATACTCTCTACCTTCCAAGGTAGAGAGTTGGAGCTCATAATAATATCTTTCACTTTCTCTCACTAAGTTCCCTAAACCTCTAACTTTCTCTCTCTAAAACACTCTTGTACGCCTACTTGTGTTAATGGTTTGATGTGTATGTGAAATCCAATATCCTACAGTTTCCATTTAAAAATAATAAATAACAAGATAAGACTTCTTATCGATATTTTTAGTACAAAAGCCCTTTTATTATTTATATTTCATAGTCTATTAGCATTTTCATATATATATACATTTCGTCAAATTCCCATATTAATTTCATATCGTTATTCGTTTCGAGTCCACAAGCATGAGTCATGACTTCTCGGCTCTTAATCAATCAATAGTCCAAACTATACTAAAGTCCATGTTACGGCGTTGTCGGGGGTCAACTATTGACTAAAAAGTCAAAGTAACACCGACGTTGCTCAAAGTTGACAATTATATATATCAAGTTCAATTAAAAGTCATAATAGCGCAATTCAATCCCAAATCAATCTCCCAACCAATCAACCAACCAAATATACCCGAAACCAATGTTATGACCCTAATGGTCATGACACGGTCACGTTTAAGACCACGTGAACCAAACAAGCTCTAGAAGCTTTTTGGCTCCACCCGTCTCATCCAAACATCAACAATATCAGCCATCTAGCTACCAAAATGACCCGACCCGGACCCAAGGTCCTAGTGGGTCACGTACGACACCAACCATGACCCATACATGGGTTTCATGGTGCGTACGCCCCATCACCACAACTTAACGCCATCCAAACAATCCCAAATCAATACCACAACATCCAAATACAATCAATCAACCTCCAATCATTAACCAAATATCAAACCCATCATCTATTCTAACCAAAAACATGAAACTAGACCTAAAATGCAAAAACCCATCAATATGATACACCACATGCTTACCAAAAACTAGCTACAAGTTTATTTATGTGTTAATTAGACTTAATCCCATGTTTAAACTAAAATCCCTAAATTTCGTGATAGGGTCGAAACCCTAATCAAGCCATATGTGGCTTTACCAAGCTCAAACAAGGTGTATTCAAGTCCCTTTTACCTTTTCCAAACACGAATTGCAAAAACCACTTGAAACCCTAAAGATTCGACTCTTGTTTCAAAGATTTGAAGGTGTTATGGAGGTCCAAATGGAGCGTGTAATATATTGTTGGTAAAAGAAGAAAGAGAGCTTCAAGATGGTGGTGGTGGTGGGTGGTCACGCGCCGTAGTGTGGCCGGAATTGGCCGGAACAGTGGCGGCGGTGGTGGGTAATTAGGGTTAGGGTTTTATTTAATTTGGGGAGAGAGAGAGTAGAGAGAGAAAGGTGAGTGTGTGTGTGTTTTTAGTGAGTGAAAGTGAAGTATCAAATAAGGGGAGGATTAGGTCTTATATAGTTGGCCACAAGGACCAAAATAAAAATGGTGTGGAGGGGAGGGGCGCCGGCTAGGAAGGAAAAAGAGGGGCCGAAGGCGTCATCTTTCATAAACTATCCCGTTTACCCATTCCGGAGCTCATATATTGTCCCCCGAGTGTACCACGACGTTCATTCGACTTTCTAATATCGTTATTTATGTTTTTCCACGAGTTTTGACTATTTATTTGTCAATTTTCGAGTTACGGTCTAAAAGTTACATTATTTCTCGTTTTAGGCTTTTCTAGTGCCGAATCGAATAGTGCCTACCAAATAGAGTTAAAACTCATACGATAACTCATTCAATAGCAAAATAATCCGTAAAAACCAATAGACGATATAAAATCAAGTCATGGTTTATAAAAATAGTGATAAAGGCAAAGCTCGGTTTAGTTTAACGTAATGTGGTTACCTAAAATAGACTCCCTAAATTGCTAGTTGTCACAGCCTCCCAGCCTCAGAAGAAACCCGTCCCGGGTTTCACTCCGAGTTTCTTGATGTCATGAAAAGTTTAGGATACTTCCTACGGAAAACGTCCTCACGTTCCCAAGTGAACTCCGGTCCATGTCGGGATTTCCAACGAACATTGATAATCGGAATACGGCTATTCTTCAGCCGTTTAATCTCACGATCCATAATCTCAATCGGTTCCTCATCAAAATTCAATTTCTCATCGATACGAATATCTCTTAAGGGCACAACTATATTTTCCTTCGAAAGACATTTCTTAAGATTACTAACATGAAAGACATTGTGTACACTGCTCAATTCCGAGGGTAGCTCCAGGCGGTATGCTACCGGTCTGATTCATTCCAGGATTGGAAAGGGACCTATATATCGGGGATTGAGTTTTCCATGCTTTCCAAATCGAATCACTCCTTTCCAAGGCGAAACTTTCAACATAACACGATCTCCAACCTAAAATTCTAAAGGTTTACGTCTCTTATCGGCATAAATCTTTTGTCTATCATGAGCGGTTTGCAACCGGTTACGAATCTGAACTATCTTCTCAGTGGTTTCTAGGACAAGTTCGGGACATGTAAGTTGACTCTCGCCAAATTCAGCCCAACAAACAGGAGAACGACATTTTCGGCCATACAGTGCCTCAAATGGAGCGGCCTTAATGCTAGAATCATAACTATTGTTGTAAGAGAATTCGGCCAAAGGGAGATGTCTCTCCCAGCTTTTGCCGAAATCAATAACACGGGCTCTAAGCATGTCCTCTAAAGTCTGAATGGTTCTCTCACTTTGACCATCAGTCTAAGATTGGTATGCGGTGCTCATATCCAAGTTAATTCCTAGCGCTGATTGTAAGGATCTTCAAAAGTGGGATGTAAAACGGCTATCCCTATCAGAAATGATAGATATCGGTACTCCATGACGCGATACTATTACCCAGATAGCGTCATTGCCGCTAGCTGTTCTCGGTAATTTAGTGATAAAGTCCATGGTTATTCGCTCCCATTTCCATTCTGGGAGTTCGAGTTGAACTAAGAGTCCTGAGGGTTTCTGATGTTCGGCCTTTACCTTAAAACAAGTTAGGCACCAACTAACATACTGAGCTATATTGGCTTTTATGTTAGGCCACCAGTAAAGTTTCTTAAGGTCCTGATACATCTTATCGGCTCTGGGATGAATAGAGTATTTTGACTTATGCGACTCGTGCATAATCAACTTACGGATTCCACCATGAAATGGTATACAGCTTCTGTCTTTGAAGCATAAGGCTCCATCGGAACGCTTCAAGAAGCCGTTTTCACTTTCTACCATTCTATGATGATTCTCGTAAGATTTGAGATGGTAGGGGCGAAACAATGGTCATTCCTAAGGATCTAACGAGTAGAGGTGGAATGTTCTCCTTACGACTAAGTGCATCAGCCACAACAATAGCCTTACCAGGATGATATCGAATCTCATGGTCCTAATCACTAAGTAATTCCAACCAACAACATTGTCTCATGTTCAGTTCCTTCTGATCTAAGATATGCTTCAAGCTCTTATGGTCGGTAAATACTACACACTTAGTTCCATACAGATAATATCTCCAAATCCTAAGGGCAAACACTACAGCACCTAACTCAAGGTCGTGGGTGGTGTATTTTTTCTCATGCTTCTTCTGTTGTCGGGATGCATAAGCAATCACCTTCTCCCATTGCATAAAAACAGCACCCAAGCCTTTATGCTAAGCGTCGCAGTACACGACAAAGTCTTCGCTTCCTTCAGGAAAAGCTAGGATGGGCGCACTACACAACTTCTCCTTCAGAAGTTGGAACGCTTCTTCTTCCTTTTCTCCCCATTCATACTTAACATCCTTCTGTGTTAGTTTGGTCAGCGACTTAGCTATCTTGGAAAATCCCTCAATGAATCTCCTATAATAGCCTGCTAAACCTAGAAATTGTCGGATTTCTGATGGGTTCTTAGGAGCCGCCCATTCCTTAATGGCCTCAATCTTAGCTGGGTCTACATGAACACCTCGACTATCTATCACACGACCTAAGAATTGCACGGACGGAATCCAAAATTCACACTTAGAGAATTTGGCATACAGCTTCTCCTCTCTCAACAAACCTAAAATGAGCCTCAAATGGTCTTCGTGCTCCTCACTACTCTTGGAGTATATCAAGATGTCGTCTATGAATACTATCACAAACTTATCCATATATGGCTTACATACTCGGTTCATGAGATCCATGAAAACCGCTGGCGCGTTGGTCAAACCGTACGACATCACTTGGAATTCATAGTGTCCATAACGAGTCCTAAATCTCGTCTTAGGGATATCCTCCTCTCGAAATCTAAGATGGTGATAACCAGATCGTAAGTCAATCTTAGAAAAGACACTAGCTCCTTGGAGTTGGTGATGAGTGTCTAAATACTCATCATTTTTGTACTGTTAGAATGCCAAAAACATCTGAAAACACTCAGAAACACATCAAAATGATAAAAATATCACAAACAAGTGTTTTATATGTTTTAAATGCAAAAACATCAAAATCTGGTGAAAAACGTATCAAGTTTGCATAATTGGCAGTTTTAGTCCCCCAAGTTTGAAAATATGTCAA
>BPTQ01000009.1:107872223-108096175 GCA_019973895.1 Chrysanthemum seticuspe
TCATTACCAAAATAACAAAACTGACTCGATGATCTACGATAACATTATCTATAGTCTGTTCATGTTATGGAGTTTGTGGAAGATTGTGTCAATAGTGTTGTTTTTGTTTGTAGTGAATTGAATTGACTAACCTTCGAAAAGTTTCTCAAAATTTCTAAATCTGGTACGTTGACTAATTTCTCGAATATTATAGTATATAACCTCGATTTATTCGTAATTTGTTGTTGTGATTGTTGGATTTTGTGTTCTTACTTCTAACACGATAAAATTGACAGTTTAATTTTAAAGATCGTTGATATCTAATTTCTCTTGTTCGATAGACAAAATAACAAATTTAAGTGAATTGATGTCGATTCTTTGTACTTCTATGTTTCTAAATTTGAATCTTGTGAATTTGTCACTTTTACGGGTATTGTACTTGTCTGATATCTATTACAATAGCATCTAGTAGCTCAGTCAAAACAATAAAACCATTACTTGTTTTGTAAAAGTCCAATTTAGCTTTTAAATCTCTTAAATCCATAACTGTTAGGAATTTTGATTGCATAATCTTCATTCTAGCTTTAAAAGTTGTTAAGATTAGTTAAACAAGTCTTATTATAGCTTAATACAACTTAATAAGTCCATAAAATCAGTTCCAAGTTCACTTCAGTCAAACTTTAGTGTTCTTGATAAAAGTCAACTTTTCAAAATAAGTCGTTTTTGAATAAAATGAATAATTTTGTGTAGGATTCAATAGTAAGTTTTAGCTTAATTCCTTTTAGGAAAATAATATTTAGCTGCTAAAGAAAAATACAAAAATACTAGGTTTTATAAAATTAGCTTATAGATAGCTTATTTTGTAGCTTATTTTGGACCCCTTGTCTGTAAAGCTGCCCTGTGCACCAGTTGAGCTTGTCTTCTTTATAAGCTCCTACAGAGCTTATTAGTAGCCTTTAGCTTATGTAACTTGGTTCTTTGGAAAGCTAGTCTAGCTGGCTTGAGAGTCCAAGCTTAATTTTCTAATTTGCAACTTATTTGATAAGCCTGCAATAAGCTTTTGTTTTGTCCCATTTTTTTAGTAAAACTGCATAAGCAGTGACTTGTCACCATATTCATAAGCTTCTCACAAGCTCTATAGTGGACAAAATTATGAGTGTTTTAGCTTTTTGAAAAGCTGAGCTGGTCATTTTGCTTATTCCAGTATTAGTTTTCATTTCCTAGCTTATTTAGGTGCTTAAAATTAAGCTTATAGGTGCTTAGTAAAAACAGTAGTATACTGTGTAACAGTGCAGTTAAGCTTAAGCTTATTTAGTGATTATTTTGTGCTTATTTCTAGATCTTTATGCTTACTCAGTGTTCATACTAGCTTATTATCAGTCTTTTTGCTTATTCTCATTTTCATTTTGCTTATTTTCTAGCTTATAAGCCATTTGGCATTAAACTTTTGCTTATTTCTCTATTATGGCTTACTGTTAAGTAAAATAAGCTCCAACAGAGCTTATTGGTTAATTTCATAAAAAGTTTTAGTTTTAGAAAATGCTTATTTTAATGTGCTTAAGTAGTTTGTAAAAAGAAAAATCAAAAAAATAAAAAGTTGCCAAAAAATGGCCACTGCTGGGACTCGAACCCACGCCACTTAGCTCACACACACACGCTCTACCGTTTGCCCTTGGGACTTGTCTCAGTTTTCTTTTGCACAATCAAATATATAACCTCACTTTTGTCTCTTTAGCTTATACGAGCTTATTCCCTATTTTCTAGCTTATTCGAAGTAGCTTTTTCCAGTTTTCTATTTTTCTTAAATTTGTAATAGTATAAAGTATTTTCTATAAAAGTTTCAGATTTTTCTACTTAGTTTTAGTATTTTTAAAAATTTAATTAGTGTTTTATAGTAATTAAATCATAATAAAAAATATAAAAGTCAAAAAAATATAAATCTTTTTTCTAAAATTTTCTTTTATCATATATTTTGTAAGAAAATTGATTTTACACTTGTAGGCCTTTTATTTCTTAAAATTTACGTTTTTGCTTGCGCTCCAGCGTCGTTTTCGTAAATAACGCTCGTTTTCAGTTTAAGTAACGTTTTTAGACATTTTAAGTTTACGTTTTGATTAATATAGTTTATTTAAGTTATTTTATTTTATAAAATCACATAAACGTTCATCGATTTGTAAAAATAGTGATAGCGTTTATTTAATAGATTTTAACTTTTTAATTTTCTTAATTTGCATTTAAGTCGCTTTAATTTGTAAATCTTTTCTTTAGGTAATTTTCCATCCAAAACCTTACTGATTGCTATCCTTAGTGATCATTCTACCATCTGAAGTTGTTTAAACGCCAATTCATCCTCCGTGGGACTTAACGACCCGGGAATTCCCTATATTCCTCTGATCTAAATTGCATTTGCGTCTGAGCTGTTTTAAGTCTGTTTGACTTGACTGTTCTGCGCGAATCAGTTGGTCGAATAGGTCATCTATTCTAGGTAACGGATATCGGTTCTTCACCGTTAACTTATTCAACTCCTTATAATCAATACACATCCGAAACAATCCATCCTTCTTCTTCACAAAAAACACCGGTGCTCTCCACGGTGATGAACTTGGTCGAATGAATCCCTTCTCTGACAACTCTGCCAACTGTTTAGACAGTTCCTCCAATTCTCTTGGAGCAAGTCGATAGGGTGCCCGGGCTACGGGTGCAGCACCGGGTATCAACACTATTTGGAATTCCACTTGTTGGACAGGTGGAATCCCTGGCAGATCGTCGAGAAACACATCCAGAAATTCTCTAACGACGGGTACATCAATAAGGTGTCTTTCACTCTTCTCCTCGCTTTTCTTTTTAGAAATTTGAGCCAAGAAAAGACAACCTCCTCTATCGATGTACTTCTGGGCCTTAATACAAGAGATGATGCTCAACCGGGAAGGACTTCCACAGTCGCTCCGATCTCCTTGTATTCTCAGAACTTTTCCGCCATACGGTAAACGCATGATCTTCTCATCACAGATGATGCGTGCACCGTTCTTCGACAACCAATCCATTCCAATAATGATGTCAAAACTTCCTAAGATCACTGGCAATAGGTCTATGCTAAATGGGCGGTCTAGGAAACTTAAGGTACAACCTCGAACTACGGTGTCTATCTTCTCCCTATTCCCATTAGCTAATTCCACATCGTAACTAAACCCTAGAGGTGTTTGGGAGATTCCTAGTAATGGCATAAAATTGGTGGATACGAAACTCATATTCGCACCAGTATCAAACAGTATAGAAGCATAGCGATTATTGAGAAGGAACGTACCCGTAACTACGTTAGGGTCCTCACCAACTTCCTTCCCGATAGCATACACACGCGTTTTTCCCATGTCTCTCTGCTGATTCCTAGCACTATGGTTTCCATGGTTCTCCACAACCTCACACTTCACAGGGTTTAAGCCATTATTTCCCATACCTCGGTTAACAAATCCTCCTACATTACCGGGATTTCCTCTCATCCACGGATCTCGGCACTCATTCTTGAAATGTCCCTTCTTTCCACATCCAAAACAGGTGACAGTGGCCTTCCAGTCCGCCCCTTGTGAAGTTTGAGCTGCAGCAAGTGGACGAGACATACAGTCTTTGGCCATGTGTCCTACCTTAGAGAACTTCCTACACACATTCGGGCACAGTCCATGGTGGTGTCGGCTGAAACGACCACACACGGGTCAACTACCTTCGTAACCTTTCCTTTCTACATTTCCTATGGCGAACAACCTGGCTGTCTCATGCCGTTTGTTTCCATTCCCTTTAACAACTTCATTCCTCTTCCTCTTATCGCTCATATCACTCTTACCCTTGTCTCCTACTTCTAACACATAAGAGTCCATCAAACGCTGAGCCACAGTAATTGCCTCATGCAAATTAACTGGCTTCGCAGCGATGACATCATTACGAGTAGCTAAAGGCAATCCATCAGTATACCTTTCAATCTTAAGGTCTTCAGTGCGAACCATATCAGGGCAAAGCAACGATAACTCTTGGAAACGACAAGTATAAGTCGCCATGTCAGTACCCTTAACCTTATGGTTCCAGAGCTCACTCTCTAACTTCTTAACTTCATTCCTTGGACAGTAAGTCTTGATCAAGAGAGTCTTAAACTAAGTCCAAGTCATACTATAAGCTACATCAATTCCTACTGATCTGTGATAGTTGTTCCACCAGGTTAACGCTTCGTCCTTCAAGGTGAATGTTGCATACTTAACCTTATAATCCTCATCACAATTACTAACGGCAAACACAGATTCAGTTTTCTGCAACCACCTAGTCAAGTAAACTACTCTCTCAGTTCCTCCGAACTCGATGGGACCACATAATCAGAACTCTTTGTAGGTACAACCTCGAGTTCGATTCAGCACTGGGGTTCCACCAGAGGTGTTAGAGAGGTTAGTCTCAACTAGCAGTTCAGCGACATGCAGCGTCACTAGCTGGTCAATGTGGGCTGGGTTCACAGGTGGAGGGTTTTGTAGAACAAGACCATTCTCAGCACGGTCGTTCACATTCGGGTTTTCTACAGATGGGTTATCAGGGTTCAAGTTCTCAACCGGTGGAGTGGTCGGGGTCGGACGACGACCTCAGCGGACAGGGGCAACAACAGTAGCAGGAGCTGCTCGGTTGTTCCTAAGCGGGTTTCGTCTTATTGCCATCATTCTCAAGGAAAGAAGAACAGTTTCATAAGTTCACAATTCACGCTCTAAAGATAGAGTTGCGTTCCAAGGATCACCAAATAACGCTCGAATTCATAATCAAGGTCAACAAGGATAACGCTATACCAAAGTGAAACAATCAGATACCGAATCATAACTAGGGATGCACGTTCCAATAACCATAACTCATAGGTTTTAAAAGTGGAAATACATGGAAGGATATGGAGAAATCAAAAACGATCCGAACGATGATACTAATAAGATAACTATGATAGATCTACATCTCGAACCAAGTGCTACTTAGTTTCAAGATGGTACAAAGCTGTGAATCTAATACTATCTAGCCACTTCTACGAATACCACTAATCGATCTCCTAACATCGTCAACCTCTCTCCACAAAGATGCTAACTCAACACGTCGAGCATCACGATCATTCTTAAGATCTACGACCTCTCTCTCTAACTCACCAATTCTACGCCAAATCGCTCTATCTGCATCACGAGCTGTCGCGAACCCTCTCAGCAGGTCTCCAACCTGCTCCTGGAGCTCCGACATACCATCACGCAAAAACCTAATCCTCCCGACTACAATACCCATATCAGCTCTCGGATCCTCTATACTAGCCCTCGATACTCCAACCAATCGATTTGTCAACCTACTAAGCCTAGTACCTTGTGATGTAATCCTCTCCCACATCAGACCCATCTCGCCATACTCCTCGGGCTCTGAAGCAATCTCTGATGGTATCTCAGATCCTAATGGGCTACCTATCTCAGGTGAATGTGGAGTTGAATCAAAACCAAAAGGCTTTCTAGGGAATCAGGCTCAGGCAAAGGAGAACCTGGTCCCGGAGAATGTTCAAGACTCTGCAATGGAGGAGTACCCCCTTCTGGGATATCCTCATCCTCCTCCTCCTGAGGATCCTTATCCTCATCTACATACTACTCCTCATTCTCATGCTCCTCCTCGCCCTCATCCCTAGAGGGAGAGTCCATGAGTCGGAGTCTCTGTGCAGGTAAATCCTGAGGTGGTACAGTAGGGGATCTAGGTCTCCTAAGACATGATGATGCTGGCGGTGATGACAGAAGAGAGTGGGCTGCTAAACGGATAGGTGATGATGGTGGTCTCACGGACATGCGGGCAGTGCTATAAGCAAGCCTAGAAGTCTGGGCTCGTGCTAAGACCTGATGTAAGGTGAGCTGCCTAGATGAGCTAGGGCGATCTGATGATGATGATAAACTAGTGTGACAGGTAATCTCATAAGGATCACCCTGAGCAACCGTCATGAGAGTCAATGCTGGCGAACTAGCAACAGCAAGGACTTCCTCAGACACATCAAAAGCTAGTGAAGGCATAGTTAGTGACAATGGCATAGGGTAGGTATAAGTCTTCAAAACAATTAGGTTTAATAAGCGCATCAACTCAACCAAAACATATATCACATAATGAAAGCTTTAAAAGTAGAGGTACCGCATTACTCAAAATATGCCTTTAAATAAAACACATAAGTTCCGTTCTATCACATAATCCCATATCAAATCAATCGAGTTCAAAATTCCAAAATCCCAATATACCGTTTACTCAAAACAAATTCCGTAGTATCTCGATAATCACATCTCATTTACCCAAAATCAATAATCATATCTCCAAATCATAACGTTTCCATAATTAGTTCACAATATCCCATAACAGATCATCTCATAATTCAAATCGCAGTTCATACCATAATCAATTAAGAAGCTTCGGCTTGGCAATCGGGCGTGCGTCGGTCGAGGATCAATTTTCTTAAAATGTGGTTATAGTTTAGGGTTTATAAAATACCTAATTCTCTATAACCTTGAGCTCTGATACCAATCTGTAACACCCCCAAATCTCGGTACAGCGGAAGACTTAATCAAGTTTTCAGGGCATTACTATTGGATTGGTATCTCACACAAGTGTAGCAAAAATATAGTCATTTAACATTCAAAACCAATCCCAAATTTAAGTATTCAAAACATTTAATCCAAAAGTATAAATGTTAGGCCCAAAATATGATTTAATAAAATAGGTCCCCAAAGTTTATCAGAGTCAGAATTGATCCTTGAACCCCGCCTTTTTGCCAAGCTTCCACTGATCACATATTCCAAACATCTTTCAAATACCTAAGAAATCATGCTAAAAGGTCAGCTTACGCAGGTGAGTTCATAGGTTTAAGTTCAATACAATCATAGTGGACCTGTAGGAGTTGATTTGCTATGCAAGACCTAAGATAGATAAATACCGTTCACAATCGATCCTAACCGGATCACAATCCATATCCCGCATCCAGGGATTACTCGGGCCCAGCGACTCTAGTCCAGCACTGTCGTGGCAAAATCTAGAACAATTGCCAACCCCGGACTAGGTCGAGGTAGAGGTCTATTCTTAGCTAGGTAACGGTACCTGTAAGACCTTGTTTTTACATCAACCTTACGTGTATACCACTTACCAAACGAGTAGAACACGTTACACACAAACCCCCACGATATGCGTAGAATGAAGAAAGAGATATTAAGCAAGAAGATGGTGACTTGAATGATATGGATCATGTATATTTAGAGAGAAAAGGGAGAAGAACATGAAAACAATATTTCATATGAAAACACACACAAAACACACTCAAGCACACCCCTCAAATGAGACTTTGAGGGGTATTTATAGTTCAAGTAACATAATGCCTTAAGGCTTAGCCATGGGCCTTGTATGGGCTTCGTATGGATTGGATTGGACATGGATTGCTATAAGGCTAGCTTAACTAAACTAATACCCATTTAGCTTAGACCAATCCACGAGCCCGTTGACTATTCTAACACGATATCTAACACACGATACAAAGTTCCTAAATATGAATGACCGTCACTTCTAATAAAAACTATTAACGCTAACAATCTCCCCCTAAGGGGTGGTCATTCAAAAGATGGTCCACTTGATGAGGTCTTTACTTTTCTCGAGCTTGAACTTTGTGTGTAGATATAGAATAGTCTTAGTTCTTTGTTCCTTCATGCTTTGTTATCAGTTAATGGTGTTGTCAGCCGTTGTCAACTTCGTTGGTTAGGTGTCTCCCCGCCTTTCTCCACCATGCTCACACTTCTATTTGTCTTTTGGTTACCATTGATGTAGTTATCGAGTCTTTATACTTTGTAGATTCTTTGACATTGACGAAGAATCATCTTAAACTTTTTTTGCCTTTGATTTTAATGAGAACTTTCATGTGTTGTTGGTATGAGCATGTGGAGAATCTGCACGATCAATCCGCTCCGGAGCTTCCATAAGAAGAAAACATAAAAACAGGTTAGTAATAAGCGGATTCTGGCACTTACAATTTTGAATTTCGAGGGTGTTAACAGCATAGTGTGAAAACACATCTCTAATTCTTACAAAGGCCATTCCTGAACTGGAGTCCCATAAGTGAGATAACGCGATGTACCGAGGTACACCAACAGTTCAGATGAGTCGCTGAGGTACACCAAAGCATCACCCCACGACTGTAGACCGTTTGAGACACACTAAGCGTAATCCACGGGGAGTTACCGAAGTGACATGCTGTCAGGGCTGCTTGATGTTGACCCTGGCAGGAGTTTCCATTCAATCATTGAAGATCACAGAAGTGAAACTTCTCATAAATGTTCTGGGAGATTGCTAAGATCTACGTAGGACTCTGGAATATATCACTTTTGTCCTTATTGATGAACAACAAGCGATGTCATGTCAGGTGTTCCTATGAGATCTTTTGATGAATCTCGTGGCTCTAGACTCAATAGTGCATATTGGTTTTCCTGAGCGGAGACTAGGGAGAGGGTCTCCTTATTCAATACCAACGATCTCTAAGAGAAAGTCGATAGATTATGTAGGGTTCCCAGTGAGAATGAAACAAATCCTTTTAAGAGGAATTGAGTGGCTAGAAGGTTTAATGCAGTGCGTCACTGGGTCCATGACGTCTTTGTCTTCAATACCAGCGTCATCTTAGTGATAACCAGTAGCAGATGAATTGAACCCGGTTTCTGCCCTAATGGTTGAATTATGGAGGGCTATTTCTTTTCACCCTTTTTCATTACTTTTCTTTTTAATTCTTCAACCCCTTCTTTCTCCTTTCTCATATTACTCTTTTTTCAATCATTCCTAAGGACTTCTAGTTCTAAACTATTTGTGATGTCCTTGGGTAGATCCCTCCGGCTCTGGCGGATCATAGGACAGATTTACCTATCTTTAGTCACCTTATAACTCCATGACTGTCCTATTGTTGCCATAAAACCATTTTTCTTGAAAATATCTCAAAATGTTTATGATTAAAACATATTTTGTTAACACTTCGAGAGTTTTTTATTTTCAGAAACACACACTCCCCCTTCACATGTGCTTACATTGTTTTGACATAAATCTGCACATGGAGGGTAGAGTTTGCACTTTTTGAATTGATCGGCTCATGATAGAATATTCCCCACGAGACACGGTTACATTGCATAGTTAAAGAGTTCCATTGTCAGTTTTTAGGTGACAACTAGCTCTAATAACCAACTTGAAGATGTAAACACTCCTTGAAAAAGGAGGTTAGACCCATGAAAGTGCATGTCTATCACGAGTTTCTCGAAATGGTACATTTTCTGACTTTGATTCCTCGTCAATTCATTGGTTCCGACTGAGTCGAGCTCTTTTGAGATTCAAACAACGATCATTAAACTTTTTGATCACATTTTAATCACGTTTCTCCCCCTCAAAAATAGTATATCCATGATGTTTTTGAAACAAAATGATTAAAAGATATGTTTTTCGAAAAGCATTTGGAGAGAAACTGATTTAGCATGAATTTTAGAACATTTTTTCTTTTGTTTTATACTCCCCCTTAACGAAAGCATATTTTTCATACAGAAAATTTAGAATCAATTAAGGGTTTAGAGGGAGTTATCTTGGTACCAAATGTGAGAGATTTTGAAAAATCTTTTTAAAAAAATTTGAATTAATGGTACGCAAGATGAGAAGATTTTGAAAATCTTTTGAAGATATTAGAGAAGAATTATCTTCATTTGTTTTAGGATAAATGCTTGATATTTATGAAAATCAATTTTGCGTAGCACTTTCCTTTCTTTAAAGTCCGGGTTACAGTCTGAAGTAACTGCAAGCCATTATGTTTTTAGGAATAGTGCCTGAAAAATATTTAAAACCTTTAATTTTGGTTAAGCACTTTCCTTTATTTGAAGCGCGGGTCCTGAACTGATGTGTTCAGAAGCCATTATTTTGAAGTTCGGGTTTCGTACTGAAGTATACGAAAGCCATTATTTTGAAGAAATTTTTTGAAACGACATGTTTTAGAAAACATTTAAAGAACTCTCACTCAAGCATCTGTACATGTCCGTATCATTGTTAAATGACATTTCTAGAAACGTACAGAATATTGATTATACGAGAGACATGTCGTGAGAAGAATATATATATATTTTTTGATTTTATATTGTTTTTGTATTTTTTGAAAGTTTTTCAAATTTTGTATTTTGTTTTTGATTTTATAGAAGAAATGGAAAATCAAAAATAAAAGATATAGAGAATGAAGAGGAAGAGTTTACGGAATTGGAACCCTCTGATGAGCTGGGTTCAGAGATATTTGATGCACCTGCAACCAAAGTCGAAGTGATTTCACAAATAACAGTGTTAGAAGTATATATTTCCTGACTCTGAGGGTGTTCACTGTCAACGGTTGAAATGGTTTCTACTTCCTTATCCTGATGATTGTCACTATTATCTATGTTGGTGAAAGTATCAAAAATCTTTCCTGTGGGAATCCATCTAAGAGCTACTTTGTTGAAAACATTTCCCGTGGGTATCCACCTAAGGTGAGATCTAGGAGTCGTTTTCTTTTCAGATACAGCGGAAGACTCATTTTTTGAAAAACTACGTCCTGAAGAGATCCACCTAGTAGGTTTCTTATCCATGTTCATCTTATCAACGAGTTTGTTTCTGTTTGGTGTCTTAGTGGATTGTACCTTGGCATCATGATTAGCTGAAAAGATACATTTTGGACATGTAGGATAGACATTCTTGTCCACATTGTTGTTTAGGACAACTACCTTAACATTGTCACTACAGTCATTTGGCAATTGATTCTTGTTCGAAAAAGACTTAGGATTTCTAGTGTTGTTTTCTACATGCTTAGCATTCAGCTTCCCATAACTACTCTTAGATGCAACTCAATCCCTAGTCTTGTGTTGAGTGGTCCTAGGTAATGGTTTACAACTACTAGTACTGCCTTGAAATCTTGTAGAATACATCACCCTAGATGTTGCACCTAAAATTCCGTCTTTTCGAGTCTGTGCCTTTTTCCTAGCTTCTTCTAGATAGTGATTGTTGACCATGTTTGTAGACCCGACATATTCTTTAATTGGATTTTTGGTCACTTTCCGTGTACTAGTCTTAGAAATGCCAGTTGAAAACACTTTTTCTTTATCAAAAACAGGTTTTTCAAAACCTTTGATAATTCTCTTTTTAATAGGAAAAGTCTGTGGAGTGACTGTTTTTGACATATCATTTTTCTCATTGACTTTTGGAGGAAATTGAGAAATAGACATTTTTGGTTTGAAAACCGGTTTGGGAACATTTGTTTTCTCCTCAGTCAATGGTTTTGCAAACTTAGTATCCACAGTCTTCCCTTTTAGACATTCCAACTGAGCTCTCAAAAGATCATTTTGCTCTTTCAGGTCCTTGTAGGCACGCTCATACGACAGTTTGTCATACTTGCATTCCTCTGTTTTTCGATCAAGTTGTTTAAAATAGGAAACGTTTTCTTTTTCAAGTTTTTCAAGAGAATTTTCATATTTTGAAACAATTGCGGAGGTCTCAGACTGGAGTCTTTCATGATCTTCAACAGAATATGTTTGTAAGACAATGGACATGATATCGGTAGTCATAACATCTTCGAAGAGAGAATCATTTAAATTTTCCAAAACTTTGATTTGTTCAACACTTTCATTAGCTTGCTTTACCAGGGATTTGTGGTCCTTGACAAAGTCACCCGTTTCTTTCAAAAATGCTTGTTCAAAATGAATTACCCTCGAATTGATGTTATTTAGCGGAGGGTCAATTTGAGTTTCAAAAAACGCTTTCGTTTCGTGTTGTGGATGCAGAATCAACTCTTGGATTATGGTTTCAATTTCAAGAATACTCCTATCAATATTGATAATGAGAGTACAATTTTCATTGTGAAGAATCCTGTTTATCATTCCAAGACAAAGCATATTCAAATTAGGCATCACTTTATCAGATATTGTTATGAGCATAGGCTCATTAATGTTATCAAGGTGCATACAGATGATAATGTAGCTGATCTACTCACCAAAGGCTTTGATGTTTCAAGATTCAATCACTTGGTGGTGAGTATTGGCATGATCAATTATTGAGCTACATTTAAGGGGAGGACTATTTAGTGTAAGTATAGTCCTATGCATTGCTTGAGGGGAGGATGTTTCTGTTTTATAAGTGTTTGGTATTATAAGAAAGAGAATGGAAAAGTACTGATTATTATGAAAGTACTGCTTGGAAAGTACTGCAAAGGAAAGTACTATACATGTGGAAAGTGCTGTTTGTCTTATCAAAGTACTGTTCTAACGGTCATATTGAGGGGAAAACTACCCTAACGGTAACTTAGTTATTACGGGGCTGTGATTTTTCAAATCTCACATATAAATAACTACTCTCCGAATTTCCCTCTCATATTGATATCTCCAAATCTTTTCCATATTTCTCTCACTTTCACCTATAATATTTGTTCTATTTCTTTCCGTGATCATATACTCATCAATGGCGAATCGTAATACTGTTTCCAAACACAACATGGTGGCTAATTTAGACAAGACTGAAGCGAATGTACTTTTTCATGATATTATCGATTTTCTTACTGGATCGCCAATTAGTTATGCGCTTTTAGTAGAACCAGATGTTATTGAGCCCTGGATTCAACAATTTTGGGAAACTGCTAGGGTTCATATGGAGAATGATGAAGAATATATTCATGCTATGGTTTCTGGGAAAAACGTCAACATTACTGAAGTCTCTATTCGTAAAGACTTATTGTTTGAAGATGCTGATGGGGCTGTTCGTTTTGATAAGCAACTGATTTGGGATACTTTTGGGCACATTGGTTATGAAGGGTCCTTAAGTGAACAAACATTCAGGAAACCCTTATTTTGTCCTCACTGGAAGTTTTTGGTGCATGTGTTGCTTTCAATTTTCAAGCAATTTGGATCTAACATAGCATCTGCTATAGTAGGATTGGCTACTGATCATGTTTTCAATTTTCAAGGCTAATTCTGGATGGAATGCTTTCGCACATCACTCATGGTTCAAAATGGTTGATGTATCCAAGGTTTATTCAAGTATTCCTCAATAAACAACTTTCAGATGTACCTAAACCTACAAATCTTTTACCTGTTGTGGTACAGCAAGCCAAGATTTTCACTTTCATGGCTAGGAAGAGTGATTTATTCACTGGAAGGAACACTCCCTTAACTACTTCTATGATGGAAGTTGTTCAAGCTGTCTGAGCTGATGCTGAAGAAGATGAAGATAGAGGAGATATTGCTTCAGAAGGTACTTCTACATCTCAAGGTACTGCTTCTGAAGGTACTGCTTCTCAGAGTGTTGCATCTCAAGAAGGTACTGCATCACAAGGTACTGCTTCGCCAAGTACTGAAGTTCAAGATGATGTTGCAGTTTCACCACCACCATCTCCACCAATATCAGTTCCTGATTCTCAACCAGAAGAACATTCACCTATTAAAGGAGATGATTCATCTACTATACCCCCTGAAGGTTTGACATTGGACAATTATGTTCTGACAAGGGAGTTAGTAAAATTGAAGAAAACAACTGAGGCTCAAGCTAAACAGATTAAGAAGTTGAAGATCAAGTTTCGAAGGCTCAAGAACTTTGTCTGGCCATTGGTTCAACATCATCGTCTATGGGTAAATCTAAAAAGAAGGAGCAAAGGCAGTTTAAGCGGTCAAGAGGTCAAAAGGTTCATCAAACATCTTCTGTCTAATTGGGGAGGAATTTAGAAGAAACGAATTTGAAAGAAGATACTGTTAAGGAGTATGAACCTCAAGGTACTGAAGAACCTCAAGATACTGAAGAACATGAAAGGACTGAAGTTCAAGGAACAAATATTCAACCTCAAGATACTGAAGAACATGAAAGGACTGAAGTTCAAGGAACAAATATTCAGCCACAAGACACTGAAGAACAGGTTATTCAAATTACTGAGGAGCAAATTATTGATGTTCAAGTTCAAAGTACTGATCATCAAGGTACTGCTGATCAAAGTATTGGTTTTGTTGGAACTTTCAGACAAGGATTGATAACTCCAAGGTTGTTAGATTTTGAAGAGGAAGTTGGTCCTTCAACTACTGTGTTAGAAGAAGAAGTTGGTCCTTAAACAACTGTCATACCAGAGGAAGCTGATACACCTCAAACAATACACACTGCAAGTGATGATGATACAATTACTGAGATTTTGCAAAATTTATCAAAACCAAGAGGTGTTACCATTCCAGGAGTGCAAGAAGAGGAACAATCAAGAGTTTCTCAAGCTATTATTGATCCAAAGGATAAAGGTAAAGGCAAGTTGATAGAGACAAAGAAGAAAAAGAAACCTACTTTAGCACAGATAAGAGCTACTCAAGTTGCTATGAATAAAGAAGCAGCTAGAAAGTTTCAAGAGGAATTAAATGCTAAAGATAGAGAAGCTAAGGAAATTGAAGAAGCTCATAATAGAGAAGCAGCTAAGAAATTGCAAGAGGAATTGAATGCTAAAGCTGATGAACCATTAGAGTCACCTATTCCTGTTAGATTTCTACCAAGAAGACCAAATCGAGCTAAAGACATAAATGCAATGATGGCTTATTTAAAAAGTCAAGGGTATAAAGGATTGCAGAGGTTTAATTATTTGGAGATAAAAGAATTGTATGATGTTGTTAGAGAAGCTTATAAGAAAAGTGTTGAAAGCATCAAGGATTATAAAGATGATGCAGCTTGGAAAGAAAAAGATAGAAAAAGAAAAAGAAAAACTGAAGTTGAAGATATATAGTCATCAAAGAAAGAGAACGTTGAGTTACGATCTGATACTAGTGATGAACTAAAGAATTACTTAAGAATCGTGGATTTTTTGTATTCTTCAGATGATGCTGAGATGAAAATGAACAGATCTCAAATTATTGCTTTTGAAGTTGTAGAATCCAAAGATGGAAGTTATCTGATGTTTCATAGAGCTGATGAAAGTTTCAAAGTGTTCAATAGGTATGGGATTTATTGCACATCATAGATAGAATGGATTTATTTTATTTATATCATGTGGTGCGATATTACTTTGAACAAAATCCATCAGAAGGAGTTGGTTTAGTATTGCTTGGAGATCTCACAACTGTATGGGAAACTGAAGAACAAAGCACTGTTGAAATTTGGAAGAATCAAGAGAATTGGGAGATTGTTAGCTAGAGATTCTTTGAAGAATCTGGAGTACATGTTCTAGAGCTAGAAGATGGAATTATGATTCATATGTTAGCTGATAGAAGATATCCTCTTACACCAGAACTTATGAGGAGGATGTTGGAGCATGGAATGGAGGTAGAAGAAGATAATGAAATAGCATGTCTGGTTATAAAGCTGTTTATCATATGGACTACAATTGCTGATAATGATGAATAACTGGTATGAATCTAAGCATGTCTGGTTATAAAGCTGTTTATCAGATGGACTACAATTGCTGATAATGATGAATAACTGGTATGAATCTTAATTGATTAAATTTTTGATATATCAGTACTTTATTCAAAGTACTGCTGATCAAACAGTACTTTCATCAAAGTACTGCTTGAAGTTTTTAAACCAGTTACTGATTTTGAAAAAACTTTTGTTAAGTAATAAATGTTTTGAAACAAAGGTTAAAAGAAATAAATGGTTTTTGAGATGGTAATACAAATAGGTTATCAATCAACCATGGTTACAAAAGGATTGGCTAATCCATGAGCAAACGGCTCTGGTAAAGATATTTCAAATCCGTTTTTAGTTGAAAACTTGCTAATAAGTTGGATGGTAATCAACTCACCATATCAGTAAATGTGAAGAGTTGGCTAGCCCACAAGAAAATGGCTTGTGGTAAAGGCTGTGGAAAAACCATTATATGGTAATTAGTTCACCATGATGAAAGAACTAACTAGTCCAAAAGGGTACAACTTTTGGTAAAGACAAATCAAATCTGTTGATAGCTGATGATTTGCTAAAAATCATATGGTTATCAGTGTACCATGATCTTATACATAAAAACATTTGGCTACTCCAGAGTTAATAGCTTTGATAAAGAGAACTCAAATCCGTTAAATTTTCAATGATTCACCTCTCACAGGAGTTTACACACCTGGAAGTGATGAGAATAGACTGAAACTTAACTGAATTAAATGTACAAGTTGTCTTATGTTGCTAAAAAGATGGAGCTTGCTGAATGTTGCAGAAAAGAAATAATATTGTTGTTTGATGCTGAAAAGAATAATATAAATAAAGACTACTTTGATGATGATATAAGCAGAGCATCTACAAAGATAAAATCTAAAGATAAAGTCACAAAATCCTCTGTGAAGATAAAAATGTTAAAGCTAAAGCTACAAAGGAACTTGAAATCAAACAAGTAAAATTCAAGTTAGGGGAGGATTGTTGGGATACAGAATGTTGAAGTACTGAAGAGTTAAAGTGCTGAAGATTAACAAAGTACTGCAGAAAGATAAAGTATTGCAAGAAGTCAAAGTACTGCTAAGATAAAGTCAAAGTACTGCTGATCATCAAAGTACTGCAAAGGTTAAAGTCGGTTGTATTAGATTAAAGATAGAAAGTAATATTTATCTAGAACTTTCTATGTATTGTTTACTTGACGTACAAGGATAAGAATTGTAAATCGTTTAGGGTTATCCTTGAGCCTATAAAAGGACCCCTAGATTGATATTAGACGTACGTGATATTATTAGAGTTTTAGAGAAGTTCGATATTATTAGAGTTGTTAAAGAGTCTGCATAATAAGCAGAGTTAGAGTTATCAATAAAATCGTTTAAAGTTATTCTTCATAGCTTTGTTAAGTAAATTCCGCATACTTAATAGAGTTTGCTCAGTGTTTCATTGTTAATAACTTAGGATTTATCCGAGGTTGTTAAACCTTAACAAGCTATTTAAGTTAGTTTGATTAGAGTACATCGATCCAACATTTCGTCATCATGACGAGTAAACCAGATGTTAGTAGTAATATTGGTTTTAGTTTTAACTGTCTCTTGAAGATCCGCAATTCGAGTTTTCACATTGTCTAAAATACTTCTCGCATCACTTGTGTTAAAAGGATTGTTTGAAGAAATTTGTTCAATGTTCGAAAGAGATTTTGAGACAACAACTGGTTTTGAAACTAGTTTTGAAATTGGTTTTGAAACTGATTTTGAAGCTGATTTTGACTCATTGTATGAAACACTGGGTGTTATGGAAAACTTTGACTTTTCTTTTTGAGACACAAAAGTAATTCCATTAATTTTGTTCCATTTTTTATAATCAATTGGTTTTAGATCTGGATTCTTTTGTTGCATTTTTTATCTACTCTCATCAGATAGTTCTAATGTTTCAAGAGAATCATGAACAATTATAGGTTCATGCACAGCTTTTCCATTATTCAACACATTCTTTTCTTTCTGAGCTTTCTTGAGGAAAAAAGGAGGTGAGTTACCAAGAGCCATTTTTTGTGTTGTATGAAAATACGGATTTGTTTGATTAATCAGCATATTAGTTGATTTAGCTGAATGACCCGTTGTAACAAGCAAATTTTACAATTTTTTGATTTTTTCATCTTTATCAAGAATTTCATCAAGAAGAGAATCTTCTCATTTGGAAAAATCAGCAATGAACTGTTTCTTCTATTTTTCAAGATTAGAATACGTTGCTTTTTGTTTAGAAAGTTGGTTTTGAAGATCAGAAATTTCCTTGTTTAAAGATTTTATTTTCAAGTTCAAATTCACATCAAGTGTGTTATACTTGATTTGCAATTGTTGTTCTCTTAAAACGGAATCTCGATAACCAATTTCTAATTCTGTCTCTTTGTTTTTGTGAAATTTAAAAGCTTTTGCGTTCTCCTTGTAACTCTCAAGCTCAGCAGTCAATTTAGCATTCGCGGTCTTAACTTCGCTATTGACCGTTCTAACTTTCTCAATCTCAATACCACAATTATTAATTGATGTTTCAAAATAAGCACGTGTTTCCTCATCATTAGCACCATTCTGTTCAACTTGACCTCCATTAGGATCCATATATGGAGTTTCAGAGTTAACATTGCTATTAACTTGCTCCCCCACATATGTGTCATATTAAGGTTCGGGAGACACATAATGTGGCTTCTCATGAGTAAACGAATTAGCAACGTTACTATAATTTGGTACCTCATTGAGTGGATCTGTGTCATAGACGGGAGTTGTGTTAGAAGTACTGCATGATGTCGTGTCCTGTTGAATGACTGAAAGACAGTAGTTTGCATTATTGTTTGCTTTATCTACCCATCCAGGATACATGAAATCGTATTCCTCATCAGTCAACTCTATTCCCGATTCTTCTTTCTGTGCTAACATCAACATGTACTTGATCTTTGCAGCACTTGGTTTTGGCTTGACACGACATTCTGAATTAAGATAACCTGAATCTTGGCTTTGAGTGTCAGAGGTAGCATTCTGAACTGAAGTCCTAAAACAGTTATTCCCATTTTGATATCCCATATTTTGATTCACAATCTGATTCCCCTGATATCCAACATACTGCCCTGCATATTGCATCTGATTCCCCATCTGTATACCCGTAGCAAATCCTTGTTGATTCCCAATAACATCTCCCATTTGTCCTTCTTGACTCATATGAATACTTTGTTGAGAAAACTGCGTATTGTACGATGAAATCCATGGGTTGTTGGTATTCGGTGTGGAGTAATTACTGATGTTTAATGCTTTGGCGAATGCAGGAACAACAGTTGTGAAAATAGTTGTATAATGATCTTGCATAGTTGCCATTGATGAAGGTATGAATGATAAAGTTGATGTAGGATCGATTCAACGATAAAGGAGTTGATTTTGATGAAGATTAAGCTCGGTTGTTGTAGTGAAAATTTGGTGTAAAAATTTAAAAACCTCAATAACTTCTTTTCAGAGCGTTTTTAGGACTAGAAGGTTGACCTTATTCAGCGGTCTATTCTCCTCGTTCTCACGGTCGTTTTGATGGGTAGAACACTGAAAACGGAGTTACGGTTCAAAAGTTATAGCGGTTTGAAGTTTTGCAAAAAATCTTACTCGTAAACCTGTTATTAAGCGTAGAAATTGGTGCTTATGCGTAGGATTGCTTATGTGTAGGATTCTTATCCGTAGAAAGCTTAGGCGTAGGATTCCTTATGCGTAAACAGTATCTTACGCGTAACTGTTAGGCTTAAGCTTAAGCTTATGCGTAAACAAAAAAGCTTAGTCGTAAAAACCTTACGCGTAAGTGTATGCTTATGTGTAAACTTAGGTTTAAAACCAAAAATCCTTTACACTCTCACAGTGTAAAAGATATCCACAAGTCGAAGTGATCCACACACTTATCCAAGTGAGGGAAGCACTGAGTAACCGTTGAAGCTCGAAGAATCTGCACCAAAATCTTATGCGTAAAATTCAAATCTTACGCGTAAAACAATACGCGTAGGATTAGGGTTTTGACTTTTCTTACGCGTAAAAAGAGGGTTTTGACCAAATGTTGCTTATGCGTAAAAACTGCCCAGTTTAGCAAAAATATGAATTTTTCACCAAAAACACGTTTCCAATCTATTTCTTTTGCACAAAATTCTTCCAAAGCACTTAATGATCAATAAAGTCTACAACTTTAAGCTTAAAACCACGTAAAAATCAAAACTTTATGTAAAAAGCCCACATTTTATAGGAAAAAACGCAACTTTTCTTGTAAAGCTTTAACAAAAAACGAACACACAAACTCCTAAACCATTGTTAGGCGATTGATACCAATTGTAAGACCTTGTTTGTACATCAACCTTACGTGTATACCACTTACCAAACGAGTAGAACACGTTACATACAAACCCCCACGATATGCGTAGAATGAAGAAAGAGATATTAAGTAAGAAGGTGGTGAATTGAATGATATGGATCGTGTATGTTTAGAGAGAAAAGGGAGAAGAACATGAAAACAGTATTTCATATGAAAACACACACAAAACACACTCAAGCACACCCCTCAAATGAGACTTTGAGGGGTATTTATAGTTAAAGTAACATAAAGCCCTAAGGCTTGGCCATGGGCCTTGTATGGGCTTCGTATGGATTGGATTGGACATGGATTGCTATAAGGCTAGCTTAACTAAACTAATACCCATTTAGCTTAGACCAATCCACGAGCCCGTTGACTATTCTAACACGATCTAACACACGATACAAAGTTCCTAAATGTGAATGAACATCACTTCTAATAAAAACTATTAAGGCTAACAGTACCCTAGTCTAAGGCAACAACTACCGCACATCTATCTAAACAGTCAAGCACATAAGCAAATCCAAATAGTTTTAAAGGTCCAAAAACAGTAGCATGATTCTCACCCCAATTTAGTTAAAAACATAGATAAAAGTGGGGCTATGAAACTCACCTCAAGCAATCAACGTACAAATAAACACTAGCAGAAGATAACAGTAATCATGGCTCAGAAACTATCGACTCGGCACAACCTATTAATGTATACCAATTTTAATATATAATTCCCAAAATCAATGTTATTTCCAAAAATGTCTCGTTTCACCATTTAATCCTAGTGTTTGGTATCCTCATGTGGGTGTATCGACTCAATATGATGCTATGAAGGCACTCAAACAACCAATATGTGTCTCAATTCAACACAATGAGATATCTAAGCGATAAGCTCCATAGTCCAAAAAGTTTCGGAATAAATAGTAGACCTTATCGAATTCGTCGATAAACTCATTTATTTATTCGTGTCGCTTATTATCCCATAAATCAGCCGCATCCTAAAGAGTAATAAGGATAATTCACCCATTAATAAGGTTACCCAACGTACCTAGCGGGTTCTTATTAGATTCGTCAACCTAATAAGTCCGCTACCCACGTGGATCAACACTATTAACGTTAGGTTATCCGTAACCCATGCACACAACATAAGTAAATAAATACTTGAAAATGGTATTAAATGCCCATAATTGGCATTTATCAATAAACGTGTACTCGAAACATTAATTACTTATTTATTATAAAACATTTCCATTTTTAGTCGTTAGTTTCCATTTAAAAATATTAAATAACAAGATAAGACTTGTTATCGATATTTTTAGTACAAAAGCCCTTTTATTATTTATATTTCATAGTCTATTAGCATTTTCATGTATATATACATTTCGTCAAATTCCCATATTAATTTCATATCGTTATTCGTTTCGAGTCCACAAGCATAAGACATGACTTCTCGGCTCTTAATCAATCAATAGTCCAAACTATACTAAAGTCCATGTTACGGCGTTGTCGGGGTCAACTATTAACTAAAAAGTCAAAGTAACACCGACGTTGCTCAAAGTTGACAATTATATATATCAAGTTCAATTAAAAGTCATAATAGCGCAATTCAATCCCAAATCAACTCAAATCAATCTCAAATCAATCTCGCCAACCAATCAACCAACCAAATATACCCGAAACCAATGTTATGACCCTAATGGTCATGACATGGTCACGTTTAAGACCACGTGAACCAAACAAGCTCTAGAAGCTTTTCGGCTCCACGCGTCTCATCCAAACATTAACAATATCAACCAACAAGCTACCAAAATGACCCGACCCGGACCCAAGGTCCAAGTGGGTCACATACGACACCAACCATGACCCATACATGGGTTTCATGGTGTGTACGCCCCATCACCACAACTTAACGCCATCCAAACACTCCCAAATGAATACCACAACATCCAAATAAAATCAATCAACCTCCAATCATTAACCAAACATCAAACCCATCATCTATTCTAACCAAAAACATGAAACTAGACCTAAAATGCAAAAACCCATCAATATGATACACCACATGCTTACCAAACACTAGCTACAAGTTTATTTATGTGTTAATTAGACTTAATCCCACGTTTAAACCAAAATCTCTAAATTTCGTGATAGGGTCGAAACCCTAATCAAGCCATACGTGGTTTTACCAAGCTCAAGCAAGGTGTATTCAAGTCCCTTTTACCTTTTTCCAAACACGAATTGCAAAACCCACTTGAAACCCTAAAGATTCGACTCTTGATTCAAAGATTTGAAGGTGTTATGGAGGTCCAAATAGAGCGTGTAATATATGGTTGGAAAGAGGAGAAAGAGAGCTTCAAGATGGTGGTGGTGGTGGGTGGTCATGCGCCATCGTGTTGCTGAAATTGGCCGGAACAGTGGCGGCGGTGGTGGGTAATTAGGGTTTGGGTTTTATTTAATTTAGGGAAAGAGAGAGTAGAGAGAGAAAGATGAGTGTGTGTGTGTTTTTAGTGAGAGAAAGTGGAGTATCAAATGAGGGGAGGATGAGGTCTTATATAGTTGTCCACAAGGACCAAAATAAAAATGGTGTGGAGGGGAGGGGCGCCGGCTAGGAGGGAAAAAGAGGGGCCGAAGGCGTCATTTTTCGTAAACTATCCCGTTTACCCATTCATGAGCTCATATATTGTCCCCCGAGTGTACCACGATGTTTATTCGACTTTCTAATAACGTTATTTATGTTTTTCCACGAGTTTTGACTATTTATTTGTCAATTTTCGAGTTACGGTCTAAAAGTTACATTATTTCTCGTTTTAGGCTTTTCTAGTGCCGAATCGAATAGTGCCTACCAAATAGTGTTAAAACATATACGATAACTCATTCAATAGCGAAATAATCCGTAAAAACCAATAGATGATATAAAATCAAGTCATGGTTTATAAAAATAGTGATAAAGGCAAAGCTCGGTTTAGTTTAACGTAATGCGGTTACCTAAAATAGACTCCCTAAATTGCCAGTTCTCACATATGCATGTGCAGGTCCGGATATGACAAAACAGACAAAAGAAAGACAAAACTGAAGAAAACCGAGCACGAGAATGAGAAGAGAACAAAATCCGATGCCGGGATGCAGTTTTATGTGTTTTGGATGCTCAAAGATATATTTAACGGAGATCTGGATCAAGATTAGGAGTTTTTCCAACAAACCTTTACTTTCCCATACTTTCACAAATCAACCCTCAATTTTCCCATAATCACCAAAAATACCCTTTCACCCTTTAACTACATCAAAGTACCAAAGTAACCCAACCTTTCATAAATTACCTCATTGGCCCTTGGTGTTTACAAATTTGCATAATTAATCCTTGATACTACACTTAGTATTACACCTAGTCCAATTTCCATATCCAAAATAAACTTATAATATCCTTTTACACTAAAGAGCCCAACCCAAGCCCACCTACAATATAAACTTACCCGGTCCACTCTTAAATACCCGGTCAAAATGCTACCATACCCAAGTCAAACCCACCATGTATCCAACCCGTATACCCAATTAACCCACCGGTCAAACCCACATCACTAGTCAAAATAAAGTAATAAAATCCCCAGAATACCCTGAACCGCCAAAACCAGGGAGTACTATTCTTCCTTATTCTCCACTCGAAATCCCAACCTTACCCCTAAGTAGCTTGGTACTAAGCATCTAGAAGCCAAGTTGGCGATCCATGTGCTTAGGAATGACAACATATACAAAACAAGGGATCTAATTGGGTGAGACACCTCACAAGTTTAATCCTACGGCTGTGAGATGGATTGGTGACACAAAGAATGTATCAATGGCCAGGATTGAGATCCCAGAAGCTTCTGAGATCAAGACCCATGCTCTAGCTCAGCTTATAAATACCCTGTTCATCACAGTAGAGAGATTGTCCATTTTTCAAGTATTTAGAAACTAGTTACCATGTTTTTAATTCTGTCATTTTACTATCATTACTAGTTGTAATTTTTACTTTAAAAGTGTAATTTCAATTAATGAAACTTTGGTTTTTGTTGTTAATCTTAATCTTCCATTATTTGTTAAATCCCTTATAAGATTTCATATACTGTCATTATAAGCTCACATAAGCTTTGATGAGTGTGTAAATACTCATCATTTTTGTACAAATTAGACTGCAAAAACATCTGAAAACACTCAGAAATACATCAGAATGATAAAAATATCACAAATAAGTGTTTTATGTGTTTTAAATGCAAAAATATCAAAATCTGGATAAAAACGTATCAAGTTTGCATAATTGGCAGTTTTAGTCCCCCAAGTTTCAAAAGTTGTGAAAAACAGTCCCTGGTAAATCTAAATAAAGAAAAATGTTATTCAAGGTCCCTGAAATATTCTAAATTGTCAAAAATGGTCCTTGAATAAATCTTTTGTTAAATGACAGAAAAGGTCCCTGAACTTTTAAAAATGTCAAGTTTGGCCCCTGGAAAATCAAAAATTGTCAAATCTAGTCCTTGTACTATTGAAGGTTGTCAGTTTTAGTCCTTGTGTTAACCTTGGAATAATTACAGGTTTGGTCCTTCAAAAATCAGATTTGCAACTTAAGTCCTTGTCATAACTAATAGCTAGACTTGTCAAAACCCATTTTGGACCCCCTGTCTTTTCCCCATTTGGCCTCCCTGTCTTTAGCTATTTTGGACCCTTTGGTCAAGGAAAGTCAAACAAGCAGAAAAACGCGCCCACACTGTTTATCTCTCCCATGTGTTGCCTGCAAACCACTGGCCACCTCTCCTCCCATCACCTCACCTTTCCACCCCCCTCATCATCATACTCACCTACTTTTACCACCACATTAAATGCCACCCCCCCCCTAGCTGCTATTACAGAGAGCTACAAGTCAAACCAAATTTCCCGCCAAAAAGTGATAAGGCTTAAAACACTCCCATTGGCCAAACAAAGTGGTGGGATTATCTCAGAAGGCCACGTGGAGCTCAGTTGAAGCATAAAAGAGGAGGAAGATAGAGAAGCAAACCAGTAGTTAGTTTAATTTTAAAAGTGTATGTCGTATTTTAATTCCTTAGACTTAAAAAGGTTTTCAGTTGTATTTTTAAGTTTAATTGTATCAAGTGAAAGTACTTTAGTGTATTACAAGTCTTCTTAAATATCAATTCAAGCTTATGTTAAGAACTCTTATTTCATACAATTTGCAATTTCAAACTTTCATGTATAAGCTTCAATAAGCTTATTTGTAAGCTCAAACAAGCTTAAACTAGCTTACTATAGCTTTTTATAAGCTCAAATTTAAATTTCATGCAATTTTGAAGTTTGGTCAATAAAAGTCAAAAATGGGCAAGAATGTTGCAGAAATGGAATTGGGCTGATGCAGGCATGAATTTGGGTTGAATAATAGTTAGGTGGGTTGGATTAGACTAGTTAGGGGCCCTGGTTTAACTGTTGGCAGGCCATTGTGGCTAAAGGACTATAAGTAAGTGTTTTTCAATTCATAGCATAATCTGTTAGTGTGGTTACAATTAGTTAAAACCTGTTCCAATAGTAGTATCTAGGTTAATTAGAGTTAGTTTGATCAATGGTTCATGCTTGTTCAGTGTTAGACTAGTTTTAATTTGCAAATCAGTGTACTAAGGGTGTGTTTGGTTTACTGTCATAACTGATCTCAGAGGTGTATGCAGTAGTTTATTTCTATTGGTTCATGTTTATTAAGTTTATTTGAACTCATATTGGTCATAGTTTATGCCTGCAAAACACTGAAAGTCAAAATTGCCTTTGAATCTGTCTCACTTGCTCACTGTTGAAAATGTGGATTAGCATATCCTTGTTTTGTGTTTAAAAGTGTTAAACATTGATTGCATTAGGTTCATTACATCATATAACACCAACATCAGTCATAAAATTGGATTCAAAATCCATTTTGGTCAAAGTTCATCATTCTTGTCAAAAAAAGTCAAAATTGCAAAAATCTGTGTTAAGCCCAAAAGCAAGGAATTTTCTTGAGCTCACCTTTGGGTCTCATCAAGTGAAATCTGTGGTTTCATAAACTTCATCTGGTCTTCTTTCTTATTATCATTTTTTTAGAATTTTATAAAATTTTTATAAGCTCTAAACTAGCTTCTCTTTTAGGTGTTAAGTGCCCTGCTCCAAAAGCTCATTAATAACTGAGTTTTTCTCAGTTTTGTCTAGAGTTGCATAGGGTTCATAAGAGCTCACCCAGGTCTGAGTTTTGGTGCACATGTTCCCAACCAGGTCTAGTTTAGGTCTCATTACTTACTTTCTAGGTTCTAGCTTATTTAAGTGCTTATTTAGTGGCTGCAAGTAGACACCCTAGAATCTGTTTTTAACTTGTAGCTCATTTCATCAAATCATTGAAACTTGCATATCAGTGGTTGTAGCTTGTTGATTTCTGTTGCATTTGGTCACTTTTAGTATATCATAGTTCCTATTTTCAGTTGGTAGCTTATTTTGTTCATTTGGCTTGTTAAAGTGCTTATTTATAAGCACTTGCTATAGCAGTTTCAATTTCTTCCAAACAACACCATGTTTTTCTATTTTTCTTAGATTCTAGATATTAAATTAGACTTTTCCTGAAATTTTCATAATTTTTCATAACAGTTTACTATTTTTCTTAATTAAAAACAGTTTTTAGGTAATTTTAAATAGCTTTTAATACAATTAAATCAGAAAAAGTCCAAAAAAATAATTTTTCAATTTTATTAAGTTTAGATAAATATAAAAAGTAAAAAAAGTAATTTTCCAGATTTTTCATAGTTTATTTTGTAATTTTTAGTAATTTAATTAGTTTTTAATAGTTTAAAATTCATAAAAAATAGAAAAATAATCAGAAAAATATAAAAATAGTTTTGAAAATTCTCTTTTGTTATTTTAGATTTTTCCAAGTCTTAATTTTATTTTTCTAGCTTTATTTCCTATTTTCTTGTAATTTAGGTTATTATTAAATAGTTAAAAATAGTTTTTAATTAATAATAATTAATTAATTAGTTATAAAAATAATTTTCTTTTTCTTAAAAGTTTCTTATATCATTAGGTTTGTAAAAATATCATTTTCATATTTTTAGGATTAATATTGTGTAAGTTTCACGTTTTTATTTGTACGTCACGTAGTTTTAAATTAAGTTTTATAAAAACATAAAAAACAAAAACATCAGTTTAAAAATAGTGATAGCGTTTATTTAATAGAATTTAACTTTTTAATTTCTTTTAATTTGCATTTAAGTCGCTGTAATTTATTAATCTTTTCTTTAAGTATAAATAACTCAAAATCCTTACTGATCACTATCCTTAGTGATTATTCAATATCTGATTGTGTTAAACACCAGTCATCCTCCGTGGTACTTAACGACCCGGGAATCCACTGTATTCTCCTGATCTAAATTGCAATTGGTGTGTGAGCTGTTTTAAGTTCCTTACGGCTGGTCATTCACAAGTGGCTAGCATGCGTGAGAAAACTTGACGGTTTTGCACTGATCAAATTTTGGCGCCGCTGCCGGGGAGGCTGTAAGCGTGTTCTAAGCATTTTTTCAGACCCGTACTTGCACATATACCACATTTTGTAAAAAAGTTTTCTGTAAAGTTATAAAAAAATCAAAAAAGTTCATTAACACTTTTCCTAAAGTGTTAAAAAAACCAAACAAAATATAAAACAATAAAACAATCGTAACGTTTTCTATCTTGTGTTTCTTTTAAGGTGATTCTTAAAGAAATATGATTTGGTTAAACGAGACGATACCAAAAATATTGTCCAAAAGTTTTTAAACCCATCAGCACAAATCTATACCTACGTCTTTTCAGTGATACTTAATATACATAAAAATCAACCACCGCAAATCAAGGCAGTGCACTACCTAACTGGGGGTGCGACCATAGTAAGTTCCCGAACATCAGATTTAAAACTTGCCTTTGTGTCCTTGTGATTTGGTGTACCTTTTTCAAAGAAGCCATTTCACTTGTGATTATTGGTTAAGTTCACTTGTCGTTTTGCCTCGCATTTGTTTTGAAAACTGATTTTTATACTTAGTGCATGCGCACTCGTTCTTCCAGTTCTACAAGTCCATTGTCAGAACTTGGAAAGATTCCTCGTAGACGTAGAGGACGTTCTGCTCCTTCAGCAGTGACTGAGGAACGTCTACCACCACCACCACCTGCCATAATGGCAGAAGACAAGCCAATGAACGAGCTTCTCCAAGCACCCATCGAGGGTTACGGAGATGCTATTGTTGTCCCAGCCATCGTGGCTGATACTTTTGAGCTCAAAACCGGGTTACTTAATATGGTAACCCAAAGCCAATTCTATGGTTTTGAGCGGGATGATCCTCATGCACACATTCGATGGTTTAACAAGATTGCATCTACCATCAAATACAAGAATGTCCCACATGAAGCTATCAAGCTTCTTCTGTTCCCATTTTCTCTAGAGGGACAAGCCCGGAATTGGCTTGAGAAACAACCCCCTCGTTCCATTGAGACATGGGAAGATCTTGTCACAAAGTTTGTGAACGAATTCTATCCTCCATCCCAAACTACAAGTCTTAAGAATGAGATAATGAAATTCTCTCAAAGATTTGATGAATCATTCGGGGAGGCATGGGATCGTTACAAAGACTTGCTCCGCAAGTGTCCGCATCATGGTTTTACCGAGTTAATGCAAATGGATACTTTCTACAATGGTCTGAACCAGGCCAATCAAGACTCTCTAAATGCCTCCGCGGGAGGTAATTTCTTGAGCAAGACCACAAAAGAAGCCTTGCAAATCATTGAAAACAAGTCCCAGGTCCGTCCTTTCCGCACAAAGACATATCATACTGAGTCTAATGCTGGACCTTCTACTTCATCTCCCGTGAGTACATCTAGCACCGATGCTAAGATTGACAAACTCACGGATATTGTTCAGGCTTTGGTTCTTGCTAACCAAAAGAAAGTCACTTTCACACAAGCACCATCATATGGTGAAGTGAAGAAAGTTGAAGTTTGTGTTACTTGTGGTGGTCCTCATGCATACTACAATTGTACTGCCACCGAAGGTAGTCCTTTTGAAGCTAATGCTATAGCCGGTACTTCAAATCAAGGAGGTAATCAATACCGTCCTCAAAATGAACCAAACTACCGTGCTAACACTTATCAGGCACCACCCGGTTTTAACCAGAATCCTAACCGGAATCAGAACCAACAAAGAATGAACCAAGGTTATCAAAACCAAGGTAATTTCTATTCCGGACCCAATCAAGGTTTCCAACATCAAGGAAATCTTAATCAAAACACTTACAATCGAGGGAATCAATTTCAAGGGAATATGAACCCTAATCAAGGGAATTCTGGCTATAACCAGAACATAAGGCCTCAGATTATCCCTCCACCACCTCCTGTGTCAACATCTGATGAGCTTTTAAAGCAATTCATGAAGACTCAAGAGGAGACAAACAGGTTGTTGGTCAGTCAGATCGCTGAATTAAAGAAGTCTTTAAATGATCGACCCTCGGGCTCAGGTACTTTACCTAGCAACACGATCGCTAATCCGAGGGGCGATGCAAAGGCGATCACAACCAGAAGTGGTGTTTCGTATGATGGACCCGCTATTCCTACTACCTCTTCTTCTTCTCCCTCGAAGGTAGTGGAAAGTGAACCTGAGGCAACAAAGGACAAGGAACTTCCTACTAATAACGGAGGAACCAGCACTGTCCATCCTCAGGTTGTTCCAAAACCCAATACCAAACCTGGAGTTGTTTTTGAACCTCCAGTTGGTAACCCCAAATCCAAATCTTCTATTCCTTACTCATCACGTTTACATGAGCAAAAGCTCCGCGAAAAAGCCAGTCAACAAATGGAAAAATTCTTTTAAATTTTCCAAGAACTTCATTTTGACATAAGCTTCGCGGATGCTATCATGTTGATGCCCAAGTTTGCATCAACTCTCAAACACATGTTAAGCAACAAGGAAAAGCTGTTTGAAATGGCTAAAACTCCTCTCAACGAGAACTGCTCTGCAGTTATCTTGAAGAAGCTTCCCGAGAAGCTTGGAGATCCTGGAAAGTTCCTCTTACCTTGTGTATTTCCAGGAATGGTTGAATGCTTTGCCTTAGCCGATCTTGGTGCAAGCATAAACCTGATGCCTCATTCAGTATGGAAGAAACTTTCTCTTCCGGATCTTACTCCTACATGCATGACTCTCGAGCTTGCAGATCGTACGATATCCCGTCCTCTTGGAATTGCCGAGGACGTATTTGTGAAAGTAGGAAAGTTCCATTTTCCAGATGACTTTGTAGTTGTTGATTTCGATGTTGATCCACGGGTTCCTCTCATTGTTGGAAGAGGATTCCTAAGAACGGGTCGTGCTCTCATTGATGTATTTGAGCAAGAAATCACATTACGTGTTGGTAATGAAGCTGTCACCTTTAACCTTCATCAAACTTCGAGGTACTCCGCAAACTATGATTCTGAGTCGGTTAACCGAATAGATATCATTGATGTTGCTTCTGAGGAGTACTCTCAAGAAGTTCTTGGTTATTCTCATAATTCTGTGAGTGGGGATCCCACCACATCTTCTCAACCTATCATAGCCAATTCTACTCCTTCTCTCACTCCGTTTGAGGGAAGCGACTTCATCTTGGAAGAGATTGAAGCATACTTGGCTAGTGATTCTGTTCCATGGGAAATTGATCACGCTCCAATTGACATCGAGGGGGACATACTTCTCATTGAGAAGTTGCTTAAAGATGATCACTCATCAACCCCTCGCACTTGTGATGCAATTCCAGAAGAGATTAATTACCATGAGATTAATTCGGAGGGAGATATTCTTACTCTTGAGAAGTTGTTAAATCAGGACACTTCTCCTCCTCTCCCTCCCGTCACACTTCATAACAAGGAAGTCAATTCAGTTGAGAAAACTGAAGAATTTCCTGAAGTCGAACTTAAGGACTTACCACCTCACCTCGAGTATGCATTTCTTGAGGGTGATGATAAATTTCCCGTCATTATTGCTCGAGATTTGAGTAAAGATGAAAAGACTGCTCTCATAAAGGTCTTGAAGTCACACAAGCAAGCAATTGCTTGGAAACTCTCCGACATTAAGGGTATCAACCCTGAATTTTGTACCCACAAAATCTTGATGGAGGATGACTTCAAGCCAGCAGTTCAACATCAGAGAAGGGTGAATCCAAAAATCCATGATGTTATCAAACAGGGGGTTATCAAACTTCTTGATGCAGGATTGATTTACCCTATCTCAGATAGTCCTTGGGTTAGCCCGATTCACTGTGTTCCAAAAAAGGGTGGCATAACTGTTGTCACGAATGAAGAAAACGAGTTAATTCCAACTCGGCTGGTTACGGGATGGCGTGTGTGTATTGACTATCGTAAGTTGAATGATGCCACCCGTAAAGACCATTTTCCTCTACCCTTCATGGACCAGATGCTTGAGAGATTAGCAGGGAACGAATACTATTGTTTCCTTGATGGTTTCTCGGGTTACTTCCAGATCCCCATTGATCCACAGGATCAAGAGAAGACCACATTCACCTGCCCATACGGAACTTTTGCCTACAAACGTATGCCTTTTGGCTTATGTAACGCTCCCGGCACGTTCCAACGATGTATGATGGCCATATTCCACGACATGATCGGGGAAACAATGGAGGTGTTTATGGATGACTTCTCAGTCATTGGGGATTCATTTCAGACTTGTCTCTCCCATTTAGACAAAATGTTAAAACGGTGTGAAGACACCAATCTATGTCTAAATTGGGAGAAGAGCCACTTTATGGTCAAAGAAGGAATAGTCCTTGGCCATAAAATTTCAAAAAACGGGATTGAGGTCGATAGAGCAAAAGTTGATGTTATTGCTAAACTGCCTCATCCTACTACCGTCAAAGGTATTAGGAGTTTTCTTGGTCATGCCGGGTTTTATCGTAGATTCATACAGGATTTTTCCAAAATCGCTCGGCCTATGACCCATCTTCTTGAAAAAGAAGCTCCTTTTATCTTCTCTCCTGAGTGCGTCGAAGCTTTTGAAACACTAAAGAAAAGGCTTACGGAAGCACCCATTCTAGTTGCCCCCGACTGGGATTTACCCTTCGAGCTCATGTGCGATGCAAGTGATTTTTCTATCGGTGCAGTCTTGGGGCAACGCAAAACAAAGCATTTTCAGCCTATACACTACGCAAGTAAGACTATGACTGAAGCTCAAACCCATTACACCACTACAGAAAAAGAACTATTAGCTGTGGTGTATGCGTTTGAGAAATTCCGGCCATACCTCATCTTGACTAAATGCGTGGTGTATACGGATCACTCGGCTCTCAAATATCTCTTTGCAAAACAAGATGCAAAGCCGAGATTGCTCCGTTGGGTTCTCCTCCTCCAGGAATTTGATATCATTATACGTGATAAAAAAGGAGCTGAGAACCTGGCTACTGATCATCTGTCCCGATTAGAGAACCCTCACCAAGATGTGTTCGAGAAAAAGGAAATAAATGAAACATTTCCTCTCGAGACACTCAATGCGGTTTCTTTTCGTGGAGACTCTACTACCCCATGGTTTGTTGACTTCGCAAATTACCATGCGGGTAACTTCATAGTGAAAGGGATGTCATCCCAACAGAAGAACAAATTCTTCAAAGATGTTAAACATTACTTCTGGGACGACCCCTACTTGTTTAAAATTTGCGCGGATCAAGTCATCAGGCGATGTGTGTATGGTCAGGAAGCTATTGACATTCTCAAGGCTTGCCATTCTGGACCTACTGGGGGACATCATAGCCCCAACTACACCGCCAAGAAGGTGTTTGATTCCGGATTCTATTGGCCTACTATCTATAAGGATGCCCACGAATTTGTCAAAGCCTGTGACGCTTGTCAACGTCACGGGAATATCTCACAAAGAAATGAAATGCCGCAAAACGCCATTCAAGTGTGTGAGATCTTTGACATCTGGGGCATTGACTTTATGGGGCCATTTCCTTCTTCTCGCGGTAATAAGTACATACTCGTGGCCGTTGACTACTTGTCAAAATGGGTTGAAGCTAAAGCTTTACCCACCAACGATGCCCGAGTTGTTGTGAAATTCTTGAAATCTCTCTTTGCTAGGTTTGGAACTCCACGAGCTATAATCAGTGATCGTGGTATGCATTTCTGCAATGACCAGTTTGAAAGGGTCATGCAGAAGTATGGTGTAACTCACCGTCTCTCTACTGCGTACCACCCCCAAACTAGTGGGCAAGTGGAAGTTTCCAACCGGGGGATTAAAAGAATTCTGGAGAGGACGGTTGGTGAAAACCGTGCCTCTTGGTCGGATAAGCTAGATGACGCACTCTGGGCCTTCCGGACAGCTTATAAAACACCCATCGGGTGTACTCCATAAAAGCTTGTATACGGGAAGGCGTGTCATCTACCGGTTGAGCTAGAACACAAGGCATACTGGGCCTTGAAGCATGCCAACTTCGATATTCAGACAGCTGGTGATCACCGGAAAGTTCAAATGAATGAATTAAATGAACTCCGTGATCAAGCATACGAGAACTCTTTGATCTACAAAGAAAAGACAAAGAAGATTCATGACTCAAAGATCAAAAACCGCGTTTTCAACGTTGGTGATCGAGTCCTTCTTTTCAATTCAAGATTGAAGATTTTCTCGGGAAAACTAAAATCCCGCTGGTCTGGACCATTCACTATCACTAAGGTTTATCCTTATGGCACCATTGAGTTATCTCAACCCGATGGTCCAAACTTTAAAGTGAATGGTCATCGGTTGAAGCATTACTTTGGAGAGGACATTCCCCCTGTGGTTGTCCCAGATCTACAAACTTTCCCCATGAACCAATGAATGCGGGGATCGAGTCAAGCTAGCGACTCGGTAATCAAAAACAGTAGCATGCCATATGGGTTGTCACCCATATTTCTGAGCTGTCTGAAGTTTGTTACGGTTAGCCATTCACAAGTGGCTAGCTTGTGTGACAAAACTTGACAGTTTAGCTTCTTCTTTCTTCTTTCTACCACCCTAGTGTGGGGGAGTTGCCCCACATGTTGTGTATACATAAGAGTTTCAAAAAAAAAAAAAAAAAAAAAATCCTTGCTTAATAATGGCCTTAATATTTCCCTTTTACGTTCTATGTTTCGGCATAACCGCCGGTACTTTGAATATTGAGGGCAATATTCATTTCTAAGTGTGGGGGAGAATTCTCACGAATTTTATCATGTAATTATACCAACTAATTCCCCCGTTTTTGGCCAAAATTTTTTTTTGGAGTAAGTGTTTTACACTTACTCATTTGGTTATCAGTCCGCCTTGTCTAAAAAACAAAAGGATTGGCTAATCCAGGAGCAAACGACTCTTGGTAAAGATATCTCAAATCCGTTGACGGCTTGCAATTTGCCCAAAATTGTATGGTATTCAGCTCACCATATCCTAAAAAGTGAAGAGTGGGCTAGCCCGCAAGTTTATGGCTTGTGGTAAAGGCAGTTGGAAAACCATAATTGGTAATCGACTCACCAAAGATATTTTATCTAAGAGTTGGCTAGTCCAGAAGCAAACGGCTTCTGGTAAAGACAAGTCAAATCCGTTGGAAGCTGGTGGTTTGCTCAAAATCATTTGGTTATCGGTGTACCAAGGTTCTTACTTGAACTGAAACATTTGGCTACTCCAGAAGTAATGGCTTTAGGTAAAGAGAATCAAATCCATTAATTTTTCTCAAAACATTGCTAGGTACTAGCAATATCTTAGTGTGGGGGATTGATGAGTGTGTAAATACTCATCATTTTTGTACAAATTAGACTGCAAAAACATCTGAAAACACTCAGAAATACATCAGAATGATAAAAATATCACAAATAAGTGTTTTATGTGTTTTAAATGCAAAAATATCAAAATCTGGTGAAAAGCGTATCAAGTTTGCATAATTGGCAGTTTTAGTCCCCCAAGTTTCAAAAGTTGTCAAAAACAGTCCCTGGTAAATCTAAATAAAGAAAAATGTTATTCAAGGTCCCTGAAATATTCTAAATTGTCAAAAATGGTCCTTGAATAAATCTTTTGTTAAATGACAGAAAAGGTCCCTGAACTTTCAAAAATGTCAAGTTTGGCCCCTGGAAAATCAAAAATTGTCAAATCTAGTCCTTGTACTATTGAAGGTTGTCAGTTTTAGTCCTTGTGTTAACCTTGGAATGATTACAGGTTTGGTCCTTCAAAAATCAGATTTGCAACTTAAGTCCTTGTCATAACTAATAGCTAGACTTGTCAAAACCCATTTTGGACCCCCTGTCTTTTCCCCATTTGGCCTCCCTGTCTTTAGCTATTTTGGACCCTTTGGTCAAGGAAAGTCAAAAAAGCAGAAAAACGCGCCCACACTGTTTATCTCTCCCATGTGTTGCCTGCAAACCACTGACCACCTCTCCTCCCATCACCTCACCTTTCCACCCCCCTCATCATCATACTCACCTACTTTTACCACCACATTAAATGCCACCCCCCCCTAGCTGCTATTACAGAGAGCTACAAATCAAACCAAATTTCCCGCCAAAAAGTGATAAGGCTTAAAACACTCCCATTGGCCAAACAAAGTGGTGGGATTATCTCAGAAGGCCACGTGGAGCTCAGTTGAAGCATAAAAGGGGAGGAAGACAGAGAAGCAAACCAGTAGTTAGTTTAATTTTAAAAGTGTATGTCGTATTTTAATTCCTTAGACTTAAAAAGGTTTTCAGTTGTATTTTTAAGTTTAGTTGTATCAAGTGAAAGTACTTTAGTGTATTACAAGTCTTCTTAAATATCAATTCAAGCTTATGTTAAGAACTCTTATTTCAAGCTCACTGTTACAATTTGCAATTTCAAACTCTCATGTATAAGCTTCAATAAGCTTATTTGTAAGCTCAAACAAGCTTAAACTAGCTTACTATAGCTTTTTATAAGCTCAAATTTAAATTTCATGCAATTTTGAAGTTTGGTCAATAAAAGTCAAAAATGGGCAAGAATGTTGCAGAAATGGAATTGGGCTGATGCAGGCATGAATTTGGGTTGAATAATAGTTAGGTGGGTTGGATTAGACTAGTTAGGGGCCCTGGTTTAACTGTTGGCAGGCCATTGTGGCTAAAGGACTATAAGTAAGTGTTTTTCAATTCATAGCATAATCTGTTAGTGTGGTTACAATTAGTTAAAACCTGTTCCAATAGTAGTATCTAGGTTAATTAGAGTTAGTTTGATCAATGGTTCATGCTTGTTCAGTGTTAGACTAGTTTTAATTTGCAAATCAGTGTACTAAGGGTGTGTTTGGTTTACTGTCATAACTGATCTCAGAGGTGTATGCAGTAGTTTATTTCTATTGGTTCATGTTTATTAAGTTTATTTGAACTCATATTGGTCATAGTTTATGCCTGCAAAACACTGAAAGTCAAAATTGCCTTTGAATCTGTCTCACTTGCTCACTGTTGAAAATGTGGATTAGCAGATCCTTGTTTTGTGTTTAAAAGTGTTAAACATTGATTGCATTAGGTTCATTACATCATATAACACCAACATCAGTCATAAAATTGGATTCAAAATCCATTTTGGTCAAAGTTCATCATTCTTGTCAAAAAAAGTCAAAATTGCAAAAATCTGTGTTGAGCCCAAAAGCAAGGAATTTTCTTGAGCTCACCTTTGGGTCTCATCAAGTGAAATCTGTGGTTTCATAAACTTCATCTGGTCTTCTTGCTTATTAGCATTTTTGTAGAATTTTATAAAATTTTTATAAGCTCTAAACTAGCTTCTCTTTTAGGTGTTAAGTGCCCTGCTCCAAAAGCTCATTAATAACTGAGTTTTTCTCAGTTTTGTCTAGAGTTGCATAGGGTTCATAAGAGCTCACCCAGGTCTGAGTTTTGGTGCACATGTTCCCAACCAGGTCTAGTTTAGGTCTCATTACTTACTTTCTAGGTTCTAGCTTATTTAAGTGCTTATTTAGTGGCTGCAAGTAGACACCCTAGAATCTGTTTTTAACTTGTAGCTCATTTCATCAAATCATTGAAACTTGCATATCAGTGGTTGTAGCTTGTTGATTTCTTTTGCATTTGGTCACTTTTAGTATATCATAGTTCCTGTTTTCAGTTGGTAGCTTATTTTGTTCATTTGGCTTGTTAAAGTGCTTATTTATAAGCACTTGCTATAGCAGTTTCAATTTCTTCCAAAAAGCACCATGTTTTTCTAGTTTTCTTAGATTCTAGATATTAAATTAGACTTTTCCTGAAATTTTCATAATTTTTCATAACAGTTTACTATTTTTCTTAATTAAAAACAGTTTTTAGGTAATTTTAAATAGCTTTTAATACAATTAAATCAGAAAAAGTCCAAAAAAATAATTTTTCAATTTTATTAAGTTTAGATAAATATAAAAAGTAAAAAAAGTAATTTTCCAATTTTTCATAGTTTATTTTGTAATTTTTAGTAATTTAATTAGTTTTTAATAGTTTAAAATTCATAAAAAATAGAAAAATAATCAGAAAAATATAAAAATAGTTTTGAAAATTCTCTTTTGTTATTTTAGATTTTTCCAAGTCTTAATTTTATTTTTATAGCTTTATTTCCTATTTTCTTGTAATTTAGGTTATTATTAAATAGTTAAAAATAGTTTTTAATTAATAATAATTAATTAATTAGTTATAAAAATAAATTTTCTTTTTCTTAAAAGTTTCTTATATCATTAGGTTTGTAAAAATATCATTTTCATATTTTTAGGATTAATATTTTGTAAGTTTCACGTTTTTATTTGTACGTCACGTAGTTTTAAATTAAGTTTTATAAAAACATAAAAAACAAAAACATCAGTTTAAAAATAGTGATAGCGTTTATTTAATAGAATTTAACTTTTTAATTTCTTTTAATTTGCATTTAAGTCGCTGTAATTTATTAATCTTTTCTTTAAGTATAAATAACTCAAAATCCTTACTGATCACTATCCTTAGTGATTATTCGATATCTGATTGTGTTAAACACCAGTCATCCTCCGTGGGACTTAACGACCCGGGAATCCACTGTATTCTCCTGATCTAAATTGCAATTGGTGTGTGAGCTGTTTTAAGTTCCTTACGGCTGGTCATTCACAAGTGGCTAGCATGCGTGAGAAAACTTGACGGTTTTGCATCGATCAAGCTTGTATAAGCTTATGTGAGTTATCTTCTTCCTTTACTTGTTCTTAATCTGAGTTTTTGAAAAAAAGTTAATAAAAGTCAAACTAAGTCAAATTTCTAAAGTCAATTCAGTTTCATGGTAATTTGTGACTTCAAGTTTGCAAATAGTTAGTTTTAGTGTTAATTTGTTCATTTCAATCCATGTCAAATCAGTTTTTATCAAGTTTTCAAGTTAATTTTGCAATTTAGTCATTTGAAGGGGTGTTTGGTTTAGTTCTAATTTGTAGGATCGTATATTTTATGTTGTTTGGTGATTCGGGTGGTCTAGGATGGTGATAGTATATGAATGCCATGATTAGAGAGATGAAGAGAGTAGAGAGTGTGATACTATAGAGATAAACAAAAGAGAATATATTAGATTATCAAAGAAGCACCACCCCTTCCAAGGATGAAAGGGGTTTTTATAGTTTCAACTAATACGCCCTCCTGTCGGGCTGTGGATCAGGAATACAGTGGGTAAAGACCCGTCCTTCCTCCACGGTGTTACTCTAAGCTAAACTAAGCTAATAACTAACTAATAAACTAGTAGATAACGATATGTCTACGAGCTAACTTATGCTAGATTATATTTGGGGTGACCGACACTTCATTATGGAATTTCTAATTCCTAACAATCTCCCCCTAAAGGAGGTCACCCCATGATTTACATTATGAATCCTAGCATTTTATTTTGTCTTATGTTCTGAGCTTGTAGAATTTAATTCTTCAAATTCCGCATTCTTTGTGCTTGAGCAGTGATTCTGCAAAGTCCGACTGCTTTGTACTTTAAGTGGAGGTCTTTGAACTGATCCACATCTTTGATGATCTTCGGGCTTTCATAGAGATCATCAGCCACAGTAAATCTCTGGATCACCCTTTGTAGTGTTGCCTTCACGTGATGTTGTGACTCTTGGACCGACATGCTCACACCTTTTGGATCTCGACATCTTTCCATCAGAGTAGCGGAAGCATTACTGGTACATGATATATGTAGCTATCAGAGCCAGGTTCTGTAGATATGCACTTGTCATGATGTTCTTCAATTAAGTGTGTATGCTGTGAGCATGCAGTTATGAATTGACTTCTCAATATCGATCAGCTGCAACCGTCCAAATGTTCCTTCAAACAACAGTTAGCAATAAAACACACGAAAGTGTCTTTGTTCACTTTCGTTGAATACAGTTGCAAGAACCACGGTTCCTCGTTGATCAGTATAAATACTGCCTGTGATCAGGTAGAGTTCTGAATAATCTCTTTGACAGGGTTTCGCAGCTTGATCTAGCCGTTCTCAAACCGGAGCGTCCCAAAGTAGACAACATGGAGAGAGTGAACCAGCGAATTGAGATTCACTGATTGATGAAAAATTGATTTGAAAACAATCGCGTATTGCTTAGAAGAAAGAGTTTTGCAATACGACGAAGGTTTTATGAGAAGGATCAATTTTCAATCAAAAATAATTTTGTTTTTGAAAAAGAATACACATTCGAGGTGCTAGAGAAAAGAAGAGATTTGCACATCGAACGGTTTTTCCAAAAGTGTTTGTTCAATCAAAGATACTTTTTGTGTTTCAAAACATGAATACGCATTCGATGTGCTAGAGAAAAGAAGATTTGCACATTGAACAGTTTTTCCAAAAGTATTCGTCAATTCATTTCTGGACCAAGGTTGATTCAAGAATGAATCGCCCCATTGTTTCTATCCAGTTGTCACAAGCTTGATATTTAGAAAAGATCTCACATGTCACCCACCAAGAGCTTGTTTGATGTTGGCTCTATAAGGATTTCCATCTTCATCGTGAATACTTTTACATATCACTCGGATGTTCTGGCAATACCACAAGGATAATGCGTAGGACTCTCAATATATACTTACTTTCCACATTGTGTGAAACAGCAAGTCTTCATTAATTTTGTGTCCTAATGAGATATTGTTTATGATCTCTTGGCTCTAGACTCAATTGTGCACTTTTGGTTTCCTATGCCGGAGACTAGGGAGAGGGTCTCCTTCTTCAATATCAACAATCTCTAAGAGAAAGTCGATAGATTATGTAGGTTCCCCGTGAGAATGAAACAAGTCCTTTTAAGAGGAACTTGAGTAGCTTGGGAAGTTTAGTGCAGTGCGTCACTGGGTCCATGACGTCTTGTTTTCAATATCAGTGTTACCTTAGTAACCACCAGTAGCATATGTATTGAACCCGGTTTCTGCCCTAAGGTTGAATTGTTGGAGGGCTATTTCTTTTCACCCTTTCACATTCATTTGTTTTTCATTCTTCAACCCCTTTAGTGCTTACCAAGACTTCATTACTAGAACCTTGTTGGGTTTATTCCAGTTCTGGCTCTATCTCAGTCGGCACTCTTCCCATTTCTCACTTTTCTCCTTTTTTCATCATACCTAAGGACTCTACACTAACTAGTGGATTCTACCTGGGTAGATCTGTTAGGTCACTAAGTTTACAACACAAGCACAATAGAAAGAGATAAAGAAGAGATCGGATGAACAAACCACACAAACACATACGTTAAGAATGAAAGAAAGGTTAAGCGTAAATGTGAAAGAGTGAATTGAACAACCAACCCTCAAGTGAGGGTTATTACAAGGTATTTATAGGAAGAGGAGCTAGGGCAACAATCCTACTCCCTTCCTTTCCTTAGTGGACATGGGCCTAAGCTCATGGGCCTTCTACATAAGCTTAAGCTAATAACAAACATAAAGGCTATAATTAAGCTAACTATTACATATGAATCACTAACACTTGATATAGGTTTAGGAGTGATTCCAACAATCTCCCCCTAAGTGTTGATGATGAATGAATGTAAACGGTGAAGGTACTGATGTAATAGTAGCTTTGACGTCTTCTGACATTCTTCTTTCTTGTGAGAAGAATTGCCTTGATTTGAACAATCTCCCCAGTGTAGAAAAATTGTTTTCTTTAAACATTTTTGCTTTGACGTCATCTTTAACTTTGTTCTTTGATCATTATTCTTTGTGATGGTAGTGATAGTATGTTGTTGTTGTCTGCATCAAGTCTGCCTCAGGTCTGCTTCGCTGCTCCAGTGTCTCCACGTCATTCTTCAACATGCTCACACGCTCTTTGACGTTGGATTTTAGTACTGATGAAGTTCTTTAAGTCTTTAACTTTGTAGATTCTTTGGCTTGACGAAGAATCATTCTGACTTTTGTGTTGCTTTTAGATAGAACTTCCATTAGTGATGATGTTGGCATGAGCATATGAAGAATCTGAACGCTCATTTCGCTCCAGAGCTTCCATAAGAAGAAAACATGAAAAACGGTTAGTAATAAGCGGATTCTGACACTTACAAGTTTGAACTTTGAGAGTGTTAACAGCATAGTGTGAGAACACAACTCTAATTCTCACAAAGGTCGTTCCTGAACTGGAGTCCCACAAGTGAGATAACGCGATGTACCGAAGTACACCTACTGTTCAGATGAGTCGCTGAGGTACACCGAAGCATCACCTCACGACTGTAGACCGTTTGAGACACACTAAGCGTAATCCGCGGAGAGTTACCGAAGTGACCTGCTGTCAGGGCTGTTTGATGTTGACCCTGGCAGGAGTTTCCATTCAATCACTGAGGATCACAGTTGTGAACCTCTCATAAATGTTCTTGACAGATTGCTATGATCTGTGAAGGACTCGATAACGTACCACTGATGTTCTTATTGTTGAACATCAAGTAATGAAATGTCAAGTGTACCTAAGAGATCTTTTGATGAATCTCGTGGCTCTAGACTCAATAGTGCGTTTTGGTTTTCCTGAGCGGAGACTAGGGAGAGGGTCTCCTTCTTCAATATCAGCAATCTCTAAGAGAAAGCCGATAGATTATGTAGGGTTCCCTGTGAGAATGAAACAAGCTTCTGTTGAGAGAAACTTGAGTGGCTAAGAAGGTTTAGTGCATGCGTCACTGGGTCCATGACGACTTTTAATCTTCAATACTGGCGTCATCAAGTGACAACCAGTAGCATATGAATTGAACCCGGTGTCTGCCCTAAGTTGAATAATCTGGAGGGCTATTTCTTTTCACCCTTTTCTTTGCATTTCTTTTTGATTCTTCAACTCCTTCTTTCTCCGATTCTCATTTTCTCCTTTTTCCAATCATACCTAAGGACTTCTAATTCTAACTATTGGTAGTGTCCTTGGGTAGATCCCTCCGGCTCTGGCGGATCATAGGACGGTTATTCCTAACCTTAGTCACCTTATAACTCCATGACTAACCTATGTTGCCATAAAAACATTTTCATGAAAATCTCTCAAAGTGTTTGTGAATGAAAAACATTTTAGTACCATTGTTGAGAGATACGTATTTTCCATAAATACTCCCCCTCCACATGTGCTTAAGAGTTTTTACGGAAATCTACACAGTGAGGAAAGAGCGCGCACCTTTTGAATTGATCAACTCAAAATAGACAATCTACCGTGAGACACGGTTACGTTGCATAGTTAAAGAGTTACATTGTCAGCTTTTAGGTGACAACTAGCTCTAATAACTACCTTGAAGGTGTAGACAAACCTCGAAAGGTTGTCAAACCCGTCAGAGTTCATGTCTACCAAGAGTTTCTCGAATGGTACCTTTTACTCGGACAAGTCCTTTGCGAGACACGTTTACATCACTAGCGAACTAGCTTGAAATTATTACCCGTCCCGGACAAGTCTTTTCGAGTTACTAACAGTTAAGTATCATCAATTCGTTGGTTAAGTCTATGGCAAAAAGATTCATTTTCATTTACACAACATATTTCTTATCACATAATTTTCTCCCCCTCAAAAATGGCATATAAAATGTTATTTTTGAAAAGTTGAGAATAAATATGACCATTTTGAGTTTTATGGGAAGATGACCACTGTGAACAATTTGTGAAAGTTTTAATTCAAATACTCCCCCTCAACAAGTGATATAAACGGTTGAGGTTTTGAAAATCATAAGGGGAAATACTTGTTCTTTTGAGTAAAATCATTGAAAAGTGAAAGGTTTGATAAGGTCTACTAAAATAAGAAGCTTTCGCTCCTTTTATAAGGATTGTGGCACTGAAGCGTACCACGGGGTCCTTTCTTGTCAATTACGGGTTGTACACTGTTATGTGTGCACAAGCCATAGTCATAATTAAATCACACATCCAAAATATTATGAAATAGAAGCAGTTCAAGGGGTACCAGGAAGTCCATCAATCTTTCTCGGAATGCGAACAGGGCGTTGATAGCCGGCGAGAGCAATCCTGGGACGACCACCTACAAAGCTCTCTAATGTTTTGAACTGGTCCTTTCGATACAACCTTTCATCAATCATAGTGATGATCCTCTTCACATCCCTTCGATCCTGAGAATTCCATCTTTTCTTCGACCCGATGCCTTCATGTATCGCCTTTAACCTATAAGCCAGGCCATCCTGAACCTTCTTCAATGTGTGATCCCCAAACTTGTGAGGATCTCTACACGCCATCAAGCAATTTCGTTGAAGTTCACTGCGATAAACTACACCGAATGGTTTGCTGACGAGGGTGTATTGTGGAAGTTGGTTGATGTCGGGAAGTTCTAGCTGAGGTCTGGTGAAGTTGACATGTGTCTGATATGATTCAACTGCAAGCTGGAGATCCTCTACACGTTCTTTTATTACTATGCTTCTGATGAAGATAAGCAAGGACTTGATGTATTCACATTGTACTTCAGTCGAGAATTGTCTCATGCGACCCTGTACTTTGGCAAGGTACATGTCTTCAATGTCGTTGAGAGACAAATTCTCAAAGTCCGCTTTAGAGAATGCATAATCCCTTTCGTCTTGCCTTTTGACCACAATATTCTTGAGGAAAGTGTAGTCCCATTTAGACGAAAGATCAACATGTTTAATAGCAACGATTCCTGTAGAACTGAACACTTCATGTTGAGACTTCTGAACCTGGCAGCTTTTGTAGTAGATTCGTCGGCGTTCTGGCCAATGGTGAATCCCATACAATGCATCACGGTCATATACTTCCACATTGTTGGAGAACATGTGGTTAGCCCTTTCCTCGATGGCTATGCAGTTAGAGTATATGGCTGCCGGGAATGGAAGTGTCAGAGATGTAGCGTATTTCCTTGATCCATCGCCACCGTGTAGAAGAAATTCCAAGTCTTTGTTGAAGAAATATCGGAATGGAATCCGAGGCTGATCTGGTTGGCCAATTGTTGGTAGAGGTTTAGACCAGTCGGTGTAATATGGAGGATTGTTCCATTTGGTGAAGTCGATGTTTGCTTCTGGGTTGAGCCTATCCATGTTGTTAGACATGGCTCGTGCTATATTATCAAGGTGATACTCAACTTCAGTAGCACTTTCCAAGCTGTCTTTGAGAAGTTGAAATGCTTCATTCTTGATTCGCTTCAACTCGGATTTCGTCATCTTCTTCACACGGAATTTTTCTTGCAGTAGTTTCGCATGCTCCAATGTACTACATTCTGTAACCTCTTGACCTTCAGATGGGTAGGGAATGGAATCAACAAGCTTCGAGAACCATTCAAATTCAGTATCATCCTCGTCCAGCCATGATAAGACGTCAGTCATAGGCGCCTTCTTCTTCTTTTTCTTAGGCTTGGATGAGGATTATGGTTTCTTAACTTTGTCGGGAGAGGGGGGTTTTTGTTGGGGCTCATGGAATTCCTCATCGTCACCACCCGTATACTCAAAGTGATCACCGGTTTTCTGAGTCTGGGGTGGTAACTCAGAAGAATCCTGAGGTTATTCAGTAGAAGAACGAGGAGGAGACCTTTGTTGTGCTGGAGTCCGTTTGGGTGGAGGTTGCATAGAAGATGATTCACCAGACTTCTTCGGGCGTTTAGGCTCGTCATTCTTATCCTGATCCTTATCTTCATCGTCGCGTGGACGCTTAGGCCTTTCAGCTTCTTCTCTGCATGCTGATTTTAGTTGGTATTCCAGCAATACTTCAAACAATTTACCTTCGTAGGAGGAAAATGTTGCAAATCATTTTGACATTTGAGCTACCAGCCGGTTAACCAATTCAGCATCTGAGAAGATTATGGGATCAAATTGATTGATGTTCACATGCATTGGAGTTGATTTCATAGTCTGTTTGGCCAGATGTAAGAGATTCGGATAGAGTTGTTTGGTGAACATCTCCTTTGTAATTCTAGGAACGATGTCAAGAAGGTACTTGTTAGTGTATCCTTTGATCATCTCGTCCATTTTCCCTTGAAGGTCATCTTTCATGAGCTTTTGGACATACTCCCTTTCAAATTTAATCTCGTCATTCTCGTCATGAAGGTACTGTACCTGATCAGCAAGAAAATTCAGCTTCTTGTAAAGCACGTCTTTCTTTCTGACCTGTTTGACAGCTTTAACGATTCGTGTCTTAGCTTGAGAAATCCAAAAGGCAGTTGGCTTTTTCTTTAGCCTGAATCCTAGCTTCTTCATCTGCTTTAGCTTAAGCTGCAGCTTCTTCATCAGCTCTCTCTTTCTCTGACTTCTCAGTGTCTGGTTCCTCAATGTCATGCTTAATAGACTCCTCCTGTTGCTTTTGTTGTTGCTCAAGAGTGGTGGCACCAGTTCCCTTATCGGGTCGATTAACCGCATCAGGAATTGGTGTGGATTGAACATCACCACTTGACCCTCCGGGGCCACCCATTTGATCTTTTGCAAACTCTTTCGCAACATGTTGGAGCCTAACGAATTTGAATTTCCTCCTGTAATCAGTATCCAGAGGCTCTTCATCAGAACTTTCTTCTTCAGGCTCAATAACTGGAGTCTTCCCTTTGCCGTGTTCAACTATAGGACTGGGAGGTTTGACTGCTGAAGGATTAGTATCGGTTGCAGTTTCAGAGTAGAGGATCTCTTCTTCTGATTCTGTACCTTCAAAGCTTTCGTCCACAAGCTTTCTTGGAGGTTCAGGCTTTGGCACGGGAATGGGAACAGCTTCCTTAGAAGGAACAGTCCTTTTACGAGGAGGATTCCTTTTGGGGAACTTCCTCTGACTCTCAATGCTTGCAGCACTTCCTGTACTCCCTTTTCTGGTTTTCCTTGTAGGTGTACCAGAAGATTTATCATCGAGAAAACCAACTTTGTTCTCTTTCACAACTACCAAATATCCTTTATAAGAATAGAGATGTTTGAGTTCATCTGAGAGAAGGAGATCCGGCAACACAGCACCTTGTTTCTTGGTAGTTGACTCCTTAAATCTGACTGTTAGAGTGGGTTCGGACAACACGTCAATATTGTCGGGGTCATTGATTCTCTTGGGGATATCATAATTGAGTCCAAGAGCTCTTTGGATCAACAGTTTTGTGTATCTGATATAAGGAATCTTTGAGCCAAGCTTTTTGAGGAATTTCATCTTGTCATCCCATATCAGAGCTTCAACTTCGATGTGCTTCATGTTTATCAAAGCCCAAAAGATTTGCAGTTCCATGAGCTTGGGATGCTCATAGCCACTGTCACGACCAGAAACAGATTTTATGATGATGATATAAAGGGTTCTCCAAGGCTGAGGAATGTTTTTAAGATCCACGTGTGAATGCTTAGAGATAACTCCTGAAGCTTCGTCGTACCCAATATCAAGAAAAAATTGCAGAACAGTTTCTTCAGTAGGTGTGGCATTGAATTCGGTTGGCTCGATGTCAGGAATGAGAAGAACAGCCCTTAAGTCTGCATGTGTGATGGTAACTTGTTTGTGATTGAGTGTCACTGTTACCGCAATTTGACCTTTGATCCTCTGCATTGTATTCCAGAATTGCTGTATGTAGATCTCCGAAACAGTGGCAGAGTTGGTGAGCATGTTCTGATAGGGATGATTCTTCAGAATATCCACTGCAATGAGACAAGAAGATTCCGAGCAGGTGAGATTTTCAAACTAAACTATGAGATTGTTCTTTCCAATCTTCATTGGATAGCCATGCGGGAAGATATCAGCAATGGTGAGAACGTTTGGTGCATCCACATTTATTTGAGCTTCCATGTCGTGATCTGAAACACATTTAGCCAAAAGAACCAACATATCGAAAGACATAATGTTAGTCAACAGAGGGTTTTATTGTCTAATTATTGAATGTGATGAGTCAATGATTGTTACGAGTCCATAGTCACTTGTTTGTCCAATAGTCTAATGAAGTCGTGATAAGTTTCGTGAGTTAGTTAACTTTAAGTTTTAAAGTTTATGTTATCACTTATTTTTCACAACATATCAAATGTTTAAGTTTATTAGTGACATTATTGGTATCATGACGTCATGATTTATTTATTTACAAGTATGCACGCGTAACAATTCATAATGAAGGTTTAATAAAGGCTTAGGCGTAGAAATGGTAGCTTATGCGTAAACAGGAGTAGTATACGCGTAAACGCAAGCTTAAGCGTAGGATCCTGACTTACGCGTAAGAAGTATTACGCGTAGGAACAGGGGACCTTATGCGTAGAGCTTACGCGTAAGCGCATATAAAACCTTACGCGTAAGGCTTACTCGTAAGAGTAGACCTTATGCGTAGAGGTCACTGTTTATGCATATCCTTCACAGGATACGTGTAGTCCCATATGTAGAACCTTATGCGTAGCAGCTACGCGTAAGATTAATCTTACGCATAACTCTCTACGCGTAAGGTGATCCTTATACGTAGTTTGCTAGTAACCTTGACTCTGATTTTTACGTGTAGCAAACCTGAAATAAAATCATCATAACATCAATATTAACACATACACTCATTCTATAACAGATCATGGCATGAAAACATATCAAACAGTATACGCGTAGAAAGTCTTACGGGTAAGACTAAACCCTAAAGTTCATGAATTATGCGTATGAAATCTAGCCATAGGATTTGCAACAAAGTTTTTCTAGTAAGTCTAGGAAGCCTATAGAGTTGTTTTATCCAAGTTTTAACATCAAACATGTCATGAATCAAAAATACCCAAACCGTATGAACATAAACCCTAAATTTCAATTCTTTCGCTTTTGATGTTTCTGGGCAAGTTCTAAGCATTGATATAGTCAATTCATCACATAAACAACATATTATAAGCAACTAATCATCCAGAAACGTTCACACAAGAAAACACCCAAATCACGCATAAACCCTAGTTTTCTAGATTCAATCAATTCGTGTTTCTTGGTAAGTTTTGAGGATAAAAATGGTATCATTGATGTTTTATAAACGTTTTGACACAATCTTTTTAACCACAAACATACACCAATGATTAAGTGTTCTTACACTTACGCGTAGAACACAAAAATCACAATATCTCAAGATTTAACCGTTGGATTTATGAAAAATTCAAAACCATTGTTTAAAAACTTGTTATAAACACGAAATAACTTACAGATTGATGATCCAAAACACAGATTTGTGGAACGATTGTTGTGCGTAGGATTAGTTAGGTGTGTGTAATAAATGTAAAGAGTTAATGTTAGGTGGATGAGTTTTATTTAAAGTAACTTTAAGCTTTTGGCAGTTTTAGTCCCTCCACCTTTTCCATTTTCATCCAATGCCTTTTAACTTCCATTTTGGTTACCAAACGAAAGATTTTAAGAAAGAAACTTGACGACACTCCCCCTCGACTTAAGAAATAATGAAAGGTTATAAATTTTAGTCCGAGGAGTGTCAGTGAACCAGAAATGTGACCACCATTTTAAAGAAACAACCGGGATAGTATAACATGCAAGTACACAGTTATTTTGAAACAGTTAAGTATTTATTTTCTCCCCCTCAACACTTGATCGGAAAAATACTGAATTTTGAAAGATTAGAGTGTTGACGGAAGAAATGTACTTGCCATGTTGAAAGAAAAATAGATAGAAGAATATTTTTGAGTTTTATCAGATTTTTTATTTTTGTATTTTGTTTTTGAAAAATTATTTACAAAATAGATTTTGGTGTTTGACTGGTTTTTAAGACTGTTTTAAGAGTTCATCCAATTCCTCTTGAGTCAAACACCGCATACCAATCCAGTGGACCAACTCATTAAACCTAGCGGGAGGCAAGGCTTTGGTGAGTAGATCTGCCAATTGGTATTCTGTACCCACGAAGTATAATTCAACTGTACCCTGTTCCACATGGTCCTTGATGAAATGATAGCGAAGATCGATGTGCTTAGATTTCGAGTGCTGAACTGAGTTGCACGAGATCGCAATGGCACTCCGATTGTCGCAGTACATCAGGATGCTGTCAAATACGTAACCATAGTCTTTGAGTTGTGTTCTCATCCAAATTACTTGAGCACAACACGCCGACATGGCTACATATTCTGCTTCGGTTGATGACAGCGATGTACAATCTTGCTTCTTCGATTGCCAGGACACCAGTTTATCACCAAGAAATTGTAGTGCTCCTGAATTACTTTTCCGTGAATCTAAACATCCTGCGTGATCAGCATCTGAAAAAGCGATTCGTTCAAAACCAGAATCCTTCGGATACCAGATCCGCAAGTTAATGGTTCCCTTGATGTATCGGAGGATTCTTTTAGCCTTAGAGAGGTGGGTTTTAGTTGGTCTTGACTGATAACGGGAGCAGAGATAAATGGCAAAGACAATGTCAGGTCTGCTAGCTATTAGATACATGAGAGACCCAATAATACTTCGGTATTTGGTAGGGTCCACTAATTTCCCATGTAAATCAGCGTCTAGCTTCTTGGTATGAGTCATTGGTGTGGCATAAGTGTCACAGGTTTTCATTCCAAATTTGTTTAACAATTCAAGGGCATATTTGGACTGACTCAAGAAAATACCACGGGGTGATTGATGAACTTGCAGTCCTAGAAAGAACGTAAGTTCACCCATCATGGACATTTCAAAATTTTTCTTCATTAGTTTTGCAAAAGCGATTGAGTACTTTTTATGTGTAGACCCAAATATAATGTCATCCACGTAAATTTGAACAATTAAGATATGTGCCCCGTGATATTGTATGAAAAGAGTAGGGTCGACCGAACCTTTGGTGAAATTATTGGCAATGAGGAAAGATGATAGCTTATCGTACCATGCCCGAGGAACTTGTTTGAGACCATACAGGGCTTTGTTCAGTTTGTAGACATGGTTCGGGAACTCAGGATCAACGAATCCTTCTGGTTGGCTGACATAAACCGTTTCTTTAAGTTGTCCGTTGAGAAACGCAGTTTTGACATCCATCTGAAAGACCGTCATATTCAAGACGAGCAACCGGAGCAAATGATTCCTCAAAGTCAATACCCTCCTCCAGTCGATAACCCTTAGTCACCAGACGTGACTTGTTTCTGATTACGTTCCCTTCAGCATCCAATTTGTTCTTCCAAATCCATTTAAGACCAATGACGTAGACCCCTGTTGGTCTTTCAACCAGTTCCCATACTTCAAGACGTTTTACTTGGTTAAGTTCTTCCTGCATGGATTCAATCCAGTTGTCTTTTGTCATTGCATCTTTAATGTTTTTAGGCTCAGATTGGCAGACAGTGAGAGCATAAATGCAATGTTCACCATCTGTGTAAAGACGTTGTCTCGTAACGACTGGTTGATTCGGGTTGCCAATAATATTTGCCAGAGGATGGTCTTTTGTCCATCGATGTGTAGAGGGTTGATGTTGGTATACATTGTACAGATTCTGAGGATTCAAATGGTTTGTTGATGATTCAGCGACATCAGGTGCAGCAGTTTCATTAGCAAACGGGTTAAAGAACGCATTTGGATCAAAATCTGCAGGTGAGGGTACTTCATTAAGAACATCATCAGCCGGTTCATCATTATTGGAAGCGGTTTGTTCAACTGTTGTGGTGGAGTCAACTGGTGGTGCTTCTTCAACATTAGTTGTTGTAGCAGGTGTATCAGGTATAAGAGTAGTATCAGGTTGAGCAGCGGAAACAACGGATACACCTGGAGCACGTTCATCAATATCGTCACTGAAAAGTGGAGCAAATAACCTTTCCATTTGTTGACGAGTGAGCTGGGGGCTTTGTTCAGCTGATGATGGGTTTAGAGGGAAGTTTAAGCGGTTGTGACCGGGTTCCAAGCTGTTATACTCAGAAGCCATTTCCGTAAGTTCATCAAAATGAGCATGAATCGTTTCCATAACATGTTTTGTACGACGATTCCAGATCCAGTAACCTTTAGAATTCTCACAATATCCAATAAGGACTCCAATGTCAACTTTGGCTTTGAGCTTTCCAAAATCATCATGATCATTATTCGGATAGCAAAGGGATCCAAATACATGAAAGTGTTTGAGATTCGGTTTATGGTTGTGGAGAAGCTCAAAAGGTGTTTTGTTGTGGTGTTTAGTACTCATAGAACTATTTTGAGTATAGCATGCAGTAGATATAGCTTCTGCCCATAAGTAATCTGGAAGTTTAGCATTGATTAACATTGTTCTTGCAGCTTCCACTAACGTTCGGTTTCGTCTTTCAACAACTCCGTTTTGTTCTAGTGTACGTGCAATAGATGTCTGATGCTCAATTCCCACTTTCTCATAAAATTCTCAAAGAGTTTGGTTAACAAATTCAGTTCCTTTGTCTGTTCTTATTTGGCGGACGGTGTTCCGGAGCTAAACTTGAATTTTCGTGAGAAAGGTGATGATCATTTGTGGAGCTTGGTCTTTGCTTCGAAGAAAGTAGACCCAAGTCCATCGTGCATAGTCATCAACAATTACTAAGATGTAGCATTTGCCATTGATCATTTGCACGCGCATCGGGCCACACAAATCCATGTGAAGAAGATGAAGCACATGCTGAGAGCTGTGTTCCACCTTTGAAGGAAAATGAGCACGAGTGCTTTTCCCTTATTCACAGGCTGAGCAAAGGTGATCTTTAGAATACCGGAATCGTGGGAGACCTTCAACTAGTTTGTGTCGAGCAAGATTGGTTATAGTTTGAAAGTTTAAATGTGAGAGACGATAATGCCATAGCCAGGATTTTGTTGATGTTGCCTTTGAAAGTAAGCAGATGGGAGATGAAGCAACCATGTCTTGCATAGAGATAGTGTAAAGACTTGAGTTACACGAGCCAGACATAAGGTCGTTTCTTTGTAGATCACGAATGAAACAAGATTTCTCCCTGAAAGCAACCTCCAAATCTCCATCACAGAATTGACCTACTGAAAACAGATTGTGACTGAGGCCTTCCACATAATAAACCCTGCTAATGTCGATGTTCCCATTGATATAGTCTCCGTAGCCCATGATAGCTGCGAAGTGATCATTCTCGAATCTGACAGTGCCAATGAACTTTGCAATAAAGTTTGATAACAGTTTAAGGTTGCTTGTCATGTGTCGGGAACATCCGCTATCAATAATCCAGAGAATGATCTGTATCACCTGCATTACACACAGACGACACAGATGGAATAGAAGTAGATGTGGAACCCAAAGTATTAGAGGGTTCCGGAGTAGTTATAGTAGACATACACACATCAATAACTTTAGGCATCCATTTAAATCCTAGTGTGTTATATATCCATTTTTGCCATCTCCAACTAGTATTTGCTTTAGTCTTAGTGAATGCACTAGGTGGTACTACATTCTTAGGAGGTGAAACTGGAGCGACAGGGACATCAATGCGGTTCTTAGAATCTAAAGAGGGCGGTCTACCAAGCACAGACTTAGAATGAGTAGTGGACCTAGAGGTATTCCGATTCTTAGGATTCCGTAAACGAGAGATGATAGCTTTAGCAACACATTTGTCATGACAATCAGAATTCATACTTTTATGACAAATAACACAAGGTACATCAGACTGAATATCAAAAGTACTTAAAGGTTTAGCATTCGTTACATCACTATTTCTATTACATTTTCCAGACGCAATATCTATAGTGGAAGCAACGTGAGTCTTATTCATAGTCCTAGGGTGTTCTTCTACCTTAGCATTCCTTATTGATCTTTTCTTAGGTCGCAACTTCCTATTCTTCGATGTAGTGCTCCTAGGCTGTGAAGTGCGGACGTTGGGAAAAGAGGCAACTATTCATGTTTCAGTAGAAGGAAGCACGTTAGCAACTTGTGTTTTGGCAGTAGGAATTCTGGGTTCACGTTTACTAATTACAGGTGCTATTCTCTTAATTATGGTTGGCGGAAGTTGTTCATACTTTCCTAACATTTCTCTTAACTTAAAGATAGTGTGAATCAAATCTTGATTTTCAGAACGAATATTACCAGCAAAATTCATTACTTCTCTAGTGTGTGCAAGATAGTGATCAAGTTCGTTCGATGCTTCATGACGAGTCTTATTGAGTAAATCAAATATGACACCATATTCCTGTTTAACTTTTACAAGTTCTTGTTCATATTTTGAGATTTGACTTTTCAAAGACACGTTTTGATCATCCAGTTGCTCAAATTTTGGATTAAAATTGTTTGATTGCAACTGGTGGATTTGTTTTGCAAAGCTAGTTCACGATTTTGACAATCTTATTGACACCATTGAAGACGACGTTTTGCATTTGAAAGCTCGTTTAAGAGACGTTCATTTTCAACTTTTAAAGACTTGATCTGAAGCACATTATCAGTAATCTCAACAGTTACAACATTATCAACAGTATCAGCAGAGATATAATCAGATGCATGTGGCAAAGAATTGAATAACACAACATTATGGATATCAGCACAGATAACATCTTCCAAGAGTCGATCAACATCTTTTCTCAACATTTTCTTTTTACATTTATGTTAGGAATTAGAAAATTCCATAGTGAAGAGTCAGTCACCCCAAATATTATCTAGCATAAGTTAGCTCGTAGACTTGTCGTTATTTAAGTTATTTAGTAGTTTATTAGTTAGTCTGTAGCGTAAAATAGTTTAGTGCAACACCGTGGAGGAAGGACGGGTCTTTACCCACTGTATCCCTGATCCACAGGCCGATAGGAGGTCGTATTTCATGTAACTATAAATACCCCTTCCATCCATGGAAGGGGTGGTGCTTCTTCTCTTTTTAATCTAATCTTTCATTTGTGTAAACCTCTAGCAAGAACACCCTCTCTCTCTACTAACTCTCTAACTATGGCAAACATGTATTTTGATCATCCAAGACCACCCGAATCATCAACACAATAAAATAACGATCCTACAATTGGTACCAGAGCCAAGGTTGTTGTGTTTTGATGATTTCTTGTGGTTTTTTATTCGTGTTTGAAACTGTTTTTGTGTTTTGTGTGGTCGGAAGATTCTTATGGGTAAACTGTTTTTACATACAAGCTTCATGTGTTTCTGTTTGGTCAAAAAAGTTACATCTGGTCATTATTTTTGTGTCTAAATCCATTAATTGTTTTTGTCCAAACTGTAACTATTATTGTTGTGGGTTTTTTCTGGTCAGTTGCATGAGGTCAAAACATATGCAGTCCTCAAGTTTTCTGGGTTTAACTTAAGTTGTTTGGTAACCACAGTCGGAATACACGCCTGATAATGGTCAATCTCGTATCTTTCTGTGGTCATATCCGTGGTCAAATGGGTAAAACTGATGTCTTTCATATACATTTTTTTCTGGGTTTATCATGAATATGATCGGAAAGTTGTCGGAAAACTCACCTGAAAAATTTTAATGGTCAAATTTTCATGTTAGCGAGTTGACTATTGAGTCACTTGCTGTCGTAGCGACTTAGCCGTAGCGAGTGGTGCCAAAAAGGGACTTTGTTGACAGAAAGGAAGAAAAAGATTTTGACAACAACGAATACCAAAAACAAATACCTCAACTCCATGAACCTCAGTGTGTTACTTCATTGGTCCAAGCAAAATATAGAAAATGAAAAGTAAGTCGAAGCTTAAACAGATCCGAAACACGTCCAAACCCTCCATCAAACCTCAAACCTATCCTATCCTCCATCTTCTATATCATCAATCCAAAACTCGAAAACAGAAATTTCAAATAATCTCAGATTCGATTCAACATTTTTTTCAACCTTTAAAAGATTGTTTTAATTGAATCTTTATCATCATAGAACCTATTGAAGCATAACTTCATTTAATATCCGAAACATATGAACAAGGAAGATAACATATGTTACCCTCTCTTATCCTTGGTTCGTTTAAAACGTGGAAACACATGCAATAAAACTTACTCGGGACCACTTTATATATCTTGAAGCCACTTTGTATTCTCTTTGTATACTCGGGACCTTATGATTCGCTAATGGACAATAATATGGACTTGGGCTGCAATCATATATATTTGATTTTGGGCTTTGTGTTGAATGATAAGGATAAAATAAAATGGTTGTAAAAAATTTTGTCATCCGAATTTTCTCATTCAAAGATTTTTTTTCGGATACAAATTTTTAAAACTTAAATTTTAAGAGTACTTAATTCCGGATGGGCTTTTAATATCGGATGTGCTAATTTTAAGTGGGCTTGAGTTGGACCGAACATGATGTTGAGTGAAACCGGATGTTCAACTAAGACTCTTGGAACGGGTATTATTATTTTGTTCATGTAATGCGAGTTGTTATTAGATTATGGGGTTTGAGGATGAGATTTGTTGAGTTATGAAATTTGATGATGAGCGTTGTTGTGTTATGTGGTTTGGTACTTTGGTTTACAATTCTTACGAAGAACATTATGTCATGGCCTGAATTGATGATTAAACAAAGTTGCCTACTGGGTTGTTTGAACGGTATTTCTTATTTGGATTTGAAATGAGGTTTTCCGGGCGCGTTTACTTATCTCGTCTTCTTTCTTTCTACCCTTTCACGAAGATGACTTGTTTGGGCGCTTAAAGAGTGTGATAAAGACTTGGCTATTTAGTTACTTTTGTGATTCTTTCTCACTTAACCCACATCGTAACTATCACTTCGGTGTCTCACGCAATTGAGGATACGTCAAGAGGTTTTGTACATTGGGTACACCGTTTCTTTTTCACGAGGATTAGTACAAGCTTATGTAACAAATCTGGGGAATTCTACTTCATGATCAAGTTTGGTATATCGAGTTTACTTCTCCATGTGGTCACTACAATAGCCGACAAATTGCGTGAATGATGTGTTTACCAAAGTGTTGTTTGGATGGTTGATGATGTTGATGATGTTGGATGATGAACCACTGATGAACCACTGCATGTTCCCCTAAAACAGATATTCACCGAAACCAAAGTTGTCATAACTCATTCAAGCTGATATTGTTTGCAGTTTTGTCTTGATTTTGTAAAATCCCGCGAAAGAACCTATTTCTCGGTTTAAATCATGGACTTGTAAAATCCCGTGACAATGGAAACATCCTGGTAATAGTAAAGTGCATTTCCGGATCTATCTTACGGTTTATTCTTGGTTTTGTAAAATCCCGCGAAAGAACCTATTTCTCGGTTTAAACCATAGAATTGTAAAATCCCGTATTGATGGAACTATCTTGGAGAAAGGAAAGTATATTTCAGGATCTTAATTGATGCTGGTGCTACGTTTTCTGTTTCGAAGAAGGGATAAACGGGTGTACTTCATGAATTGGATGTGTGTTTGGATATTCGTCATGGCAGTATGGTTATTACTTGGTTTTACGGGGTTCTGTGCTTTTAACCATGGTCGGGATGAAACCATTATCAAAGTTCGTTTAAATGTCAAAGGAGGCTAGAGTTGAGCTTTTAACCAGAAGATGTGACAACGACGTTAATTCACTATTATTTATTTGAGGTTGAAGTGAATTATCACGGGCGAGTGTACTTAGTATCTGAAGGTATCGGGGATGGTTGGATGAAGATTCTTCATGATCCTTGTTCGAGCTTATAATCAAAAAATGAAGACTTGGAAATCTAGTTATTGTTGGGTGTCTTTTACCTTTTCTTTTACCACTTGGGGGAATTGGGCTCATACCACCACAAAATAACTATCACTTTAAGGAGTTACGTTGTAGTGCTCAGTGTCACATTCAATTGTGGATTTTCAAGAGGTGATGTACGTCTTATACTTGATGGTTGGTTGGTTGACGAGTATAGAGTACTTAGAGAGTACTTAGAGATGCTAATGGAAATCGGCACCTCTCTTTGTTACATATGTGCAAGTTTAAGTCACGAGTTCGGGGTAGTTTACTTCAGGGTCAAATTCATCATATTGGGTTATCTCCATCAGCTGTTACTACAAAGAGCCTACTGAATGATAATGGTGACATTTACATGTTTTGCCAAGAGATTGTAAAGAGAGAGATTTTTGACGTCTGTTCACATCAGTTCAGGCCTCGTACTCCAAAGAAAAGAAATGTGTACGTTTCAGTGCGCATTATCTTCTGAAGAAGAGAAATCTTCTTATTATGACCATTCTCATCAACATGCTTCATGCTTTTTTCATGTGCTTTAGTCATCAAGTGAACCGGGCTACCACTGATTGTTTTCTCATTCCACTTGCTCGATTATAATGAAGATGGCGACATCATGTGCTGATTTTGCGGGAGAGAAGTGTGAATAGAACATTCGGATGATTTTCACTTATTTAGTCAAGAATGGCATCTCCGTATGCAATTCTTGAGGGGGAGAAGAAGTGTGAATTTTTTGCATTGTTGATTGATATTTGAGAATATAAATGGTCATACGGCTCTAAACTCATGTAAGAACCAAGCCTCTTCTTATCGGGTCATCTTCACATGGAGTTTTTCTCTTCTAAGAGCCGTTGGTTGACATCTTCACTCGGATTGATGAGTTTATCGACAAAGTGCTTCCGGTTAATGCCTCACGTATACATCAACATGATGATTCCAAACAATCTCTCTGTTCTTGTTGATGTGATTGGTAGTTTGGTGTTACCATCTTGTGTGTTCGTTGCGGCCTGATTGCTGATTTTCTTGATGAACATCCTTCTGTTCTTGTTTGATTGGGAGGGATTTTAGTTAAGGGGATATGCAAGATGTAAGTTAATTGGGATGCTTTTTGGTGAGATGCTTTTTGGTGTGAGTTGAAGATGTTAACTATCTATTCCCCTACTATACAATCTTGAAGAAGGTCGAGTCTACAGTCTGTTCTACATTTTCTGCTACATGTTAGAAGACTAAAGACGAGTTGCATTTAACAATCTAAAGACTTCTTCTTAATCTGGGCATCTATCAAACAGATTGTCGGTTTAGGGGAGAGCACTAATTGGGAGAGTGTTATAAGTCAGATTCAATCCCCAATTAGACTTGCTCATTTTATTTAGCAATGACTCCTCGAGACGTTGTTATTGACTATTTCACATATTGGACATTTGACACAAGTTGATTACTTCAGAGTTAATCATTTATCACTTATTTGAGATTGAAGTTGACTTTCACAAAGGCGTGTTCTTATTTGATAACTTGCTCGGGCTTAATAATTTGAGTTGAAGACTTGGTTTATCTAGTTACCAGCAGTCGAGGTGGATGGTTGAAGACCTGGTTAACTATCACTATTAGGAGTTACTTTGTTTTACTCAGTGTCATATGCATATGACGGTGTGGATAATCGCAAGAGGTGTTAATGTCTCATACTTTGTTTGGGTAGTAAGTACTTAGAGAATTGCTTGAAGCATAAATTCTCTACACCGTTCTTCCATCATTAGGTGCAAGCTTAAGATACGAATGTGGGGAAGTTGACTTCAGTATCAAGTAGGGTATATCAGTTTTTCTTCATCAGTGGTCACTTCAAATTGTCTACATAAGGGTTGATAAAAATAGTCAGAGAGAGTCTTCAGCAAGTTGATTCTCACAAGAGTTCAAGTGTTCTTCTCATAAAGATTTCAAGTATTAGGGCTTATATAATGTTGCTGATTCTGAAGTGTCTAAACTTGCAAGGGGGAAAGGAGACTCACATCTAAACACAAAGCGAGTAAACTTGATGAACTTAATTCTTCTAAGTGATTGAAGAATCCCGGGAAGACAAATCTTATTACCGCAGAGAAACTCAAGGTTTGACTCATGGCGAGTAAACTTGATGAACTTAATACTTCAAAGTGATTGAAGATATCCCGGGAAAACAAACGTCATGACCGCAGAGAAACTCAAGGTTTTACTCATCAAGGCTTTTAGTGTTATTATTCCAACGATGTGGGGGAAGCGATGGAAGAGTTAGTTTCTGAAGATAAAAGAGGTACACAAGTGCGTGATGATCTCGATGTTATCACAATCATCAGAGGAGAGAGAATTGTGTACATTGGAGGCGCTCAGCTGTTTCACTTGAGGGCTTAATCAGTGATTCAGAGATATAATCACTTATTCCGGAGTTGACATCCGCAGAGATTGTCATCCGCAGAGATAATCAGTGACTTGGCTTGCTTCTTCAATGTTATCAGTTATTCCTTCCTTGGGTATTGATATACTTCAGATACTTGAGCTTCATACACGATCATCAGGGAAGAAAAATGTGAACATAGGGAGGTGTTTTCATTCCTCTCATGATGTGTATTCGGGAGAGCTCTTGGGTATTGGTGTACTTCGGGTTCTTGAGCTTCATACACGATCATTCGGGAAGAAAAATGTGAACATGGGAAGGTGTTTTCATTCCTCTCATGATGTGTATTTGGGAGAGTTCTTGATCATTATACAAAGAGACTGACTGTATCAATTCAACTACGTGGGGGAAGTGGTCTCTTGACACCTTTTGGAATGGATTGCTTCAGACTTCAGTGGTAATGAAATTTGAGAAGAAATTTAAAGAGTGGGATGAAACGTTGCTATTCTTCTTCTTGATGATATAACCCCGAATGGAGATCCTCGATTATCGTTCTTAAATGGAGCAGCGGGATTTATGGTAATAGTGTGCTTTTCTGTGCACCTGGCTATGGCAAGCTTGAAATAGAGCTTCGAATCTGCTCAGCTAAAGGATTTTCGGTTTGGAGGGAAGCTGCCAAAGTCTCTTTCTCAGATGGTTCTATTTCTTTCAATTCAAGAGCCCTTGGAAGTTTTGGTGGTGGATGTTCAAGAGATGACGAATTCTATCTTCTACGACGTGCTGCTCGATATCCTTATCTCGGTACTCGTATCATCATCCTCTTTAACTATATCATCTATTCTATCTTTGTATATATTTATTAAAAAACCAAATACAAAAATATAAAACCAGCAAAACAAAATACAAAAGTATAAAACCAACAAAAAGAAAATAGAAAAATATAAAACCTTCAAAAACCCATAAAAATCAGAAAATTTAAAAATACCAAAAATATGTTCTCTCAAGACATGTCTTCTGGTATCGATAACATCTGCGGTCTTAGAAATGTCATTCAATAATGGCACGGGACTTTAGATGAAGTTCGAGCAGGAGGTGTAAATATTTCTTTTTAAACATGTCTCAAAATATGGCTTGCAGTTACTTCAGACTGTGACCCGCGCTTAAACCATGGCTTGCTATCATTTCAGATAGCAACCCGCTCTTATAAAGAAAGTAAAGTGCTACGCTAAACAATTTTCAAATATTTCGTGCACTTATCCTAAAACAATTTAAGGAAAGTATGTCGAAGGACTGCTGTTCCTACACAAATGTTTTTCCGTCTATAATTCTTCAGAAAAATATTTGTTGTATTTCAAAAATGGTGGTAAAATGAGTTGCTTGAAAAAATCAATCAGGATCAGAGTTTTCGTATTAATTAGCAAAAACTCAATCGATGACTTCAGCACTTTTAAAACTTTTCAAGAAAAAGAGTCATTGATTGAGGGGAAGAATATTTTTTAAATTTATATCATCTAACGGACTTTCTTAATTATCCTACGTGTTTATCTGAAAAAATATAATTGCCTATGTTGAAGGACTAGGTTTCTAGGATATGATTGTTAGGTTTAGATGATTAAAGTTTGATGAACACATTATTCCCATGCTATATATGATCTGATTGTTATGTTGAATTGACTTTAATTAGTCGATTGATATTATGGGTGATGTCGACCACCATATATCTGTATGTGTGTTCACTAACGTATGCAGATATCATGGATATAAGAATTTTCCCGATCCGGATCCCACTAATGATGATGATTGGATGCCGAAAGGAAAGGGTAACTATTTCTTGGGTTGACAAATGAAGAAACGGAGCTTAATTGGACTTCTATGGAGAGTTGGCATAAATGCAACGAAAGAGGTCTCACTGCATCAGCAGATGGTTTTCTTCTAAGTGATTGAAGAAACGGAGCTTAATTTAACCTCAGTTGGTATTCAAAATGCAACGTAAGAAGAAGTCTCACTGCATTAGCAGACGGTTTTTCTTCCAAGCCCTACAGCAGCAACATCAACAAAAGCAGCTCAACCACCTAACGTATCTTTGTGCAGGATACAATTTTTAAACAATTTTCTAAAAACTTTGATTAAAATTGTTTTGAAAATGGAAAAATATTGTTTTTGAAAATAAATTGAACTAAATTTTGAAAATCACCGGACTTCTTTTTATCAAAACCTAAGTCACTCAATTATTGACTTCTGTCATGGATTGAGGGGGAGAGTGATTTAATTTAAAATATTTTCAAACAATATTTCTTCATAAAAGTTCCGGTTTGTACATTAAAATGTGGTGATCTAAAGATTTAATGTTATGTCATGGTATGATTTTTTTCTTTAGAATCAAGGTCTTTCAAAATGAAATTTTTTCTGTTCTTGTTTGATTGTGAAATTGTTTTGTTTTACTTAAAAGATCTCTTAAAAACTATCATACCTGACACTAACAATCTTTAATGTCTTAAAATGGTCCTTATCTGTCATCTTTTAAAATTGAATCTTGCCACGTCTTTCCCCAAATTTTTCTAAATGATTTAAATCAGTTGGGATCACAAATCTCAAATGGTTTGATATTTCTGATCGGGGTAGAGATCGTGAGTTAAATCTCTAATCTGTTTTAAATGGAATTGGTTTTAGTCCTTTAAAGGCACTCCTGCCTCCATGTGCCAAACGATTTCAATATACATAATGCACATGTTGAGGAGGAGGATTTATCCAAAAACCATATGAGTATTTAAACAAGGCCACATTTTCTCCCATGTTTTCTAAACCTAATTAAATCACTTGGGATCCAAAATCTTAAAGGGTTTGATATTTTTGATCGGGGTAGAATTTGTGATTTAATAATGAAATTTGATAAAAGGTGATCGTTTTGATTCAATTGTGCAGGCTGCCCTCTCGTATGTGCTAAACGCTTTCGAATCTCGAAGCACATATTGAGGGGGAGCAAAACCATCGAGGTACAAAAGTTTTTTAAAAAGAGATCATAAAGTACCTTGATTGAGTTTTCAAATGGTTTTCTTAATGGCTTTTGTGATCGTGGTTGTGCTTCAATAGAACTCTTGCCTCTATGTGACTAAATGATTTCAAATATCCTATGCACATATTGAGGGGGAGAATTTTACCAAAGAAATTCAAATGGCTTTTTCTAAGGAAATTGTGATCAAGAAATTATTTCAAAGAAATTATTTCAAAGAAATTATTTCAAAGAACTCTTGCCTCCATGTGCCAAACAATTTTAAATCATATGCACATGTTGAGGGGGAGCATTTCTAAAATGATCAAAACTATTAAGGTACAAAATGCTTTGATCTCGGATCACAAGTACCTTGATTGTTTTTCCAAATGATTTTTCGATTGGTTTCATGAAGGAAAGAACAATACCAAAAGACCGACCAATTTACTTTATGCATGGTGTTATAAGGATGGTTAGGTTAGGTATTCGTTCCCATAATCCGCCAGAACCGGAGGGATCTACCCAGGGACAATCCACTAGATAGTGTAGAGTCCTTAGGTATATTGAAAAAAGGAGAAAAATGAGAATATGGGAAGAGTGTGGATTGAGACAGAGCTAGTACTGGAATAAACCCAACAAGGTTCTAGTAATGAAGTCTCGGTAAGCACTGAAGGGGTTGAAGAATGAAAAAGAATTGAATGTGAAAACGGGTGAAAAGAAATAGCCCTCCAATTATTCAACCTTAGGGCAGACACCGGGTTCAATACATATGCTACTGGTGGTAACACTGGTATTGAAGACAAGACGTCATGGACCCAGTGACGCACTGCACTAAACTTCCCAAGCTACTCAAGTTCCTCTTAAAAGGGCTTGTTTCATTCTCACGGGGAACCGACATAATCTATCGACTTTCTCTAAGAGATTGTTGATATTGAAGAAGGAGACCCTCTCCTTAGTCTCCGGCACAGGAACCAAATTTGCACAATTGAGTCTAGAGCCAAGAGATCATCCACAATATCTCGTTAGGACACTAAATTCTTGAAGACTTGCTTTTTCACACAATGTGGAAAGTAAGTATATATTAAGAGTCCTACGCATTATCCTTGTGGTATTGCCAGAACATCCGAGTGATATGTAAAAATATTCACAATGAAGATGGAAATCCTTCTAGAGCCAACATCAAACAAGCTCTTGGTGGGTGACATGTGAAATCTTGCAAAAGATCAAGCTTGTGACAACTGGATAGAAACGATGGGGCGATTCAATCTTGAATCAACCTTGGTCCAGGATTGGAATTGACGAATACTTTTGGAAAAACCGTTCGATGTGCAAACCTTCTTTTTTCTAGCACGTCGAATGTGTATTCATTTCAAATTCAAAAAGTATCTCTGATTGAAAAATACTTTTAGAAAAACCGTTCGATGTGCGAATCTCTTCTTTTCGCTAGCACGTCGAATGTGTACTCATTCTCTAATACAAAAAGTATTTTGATTGAAAATTGATCTTTCTCATAAAACCTTCGTCGTATTGCAAAACTCTTTCTTCAAGAAATACGCGATTGTTTTTCAAATCATTTTTCATCAATCAGTGAATCTCAATTTGCTGGTTCACTCAATCCGTGTTGTCTTCTTTGAGACGTTCCGGTTTGAGAACAGCTAGAACAGTTGCGAAACCCTGTCAAGGAGATTCTTAGGAATCCTACCTGATCACAGGCAGTACTTGTACTGATCAACGGGGAACCGTGGGCCGTGTACCTCAATTCAACGAAAGTGATCAAAGATACTTTCGTGCGCTTTATTGCTAACTGTCGTAAGCAGGTACACCCCGACGATTGCAGCTGATCAGAATTGAGGAGTCAATCCAAAGCCGCATGTTCACAGCAACCACACTTAATTGAAGAAATCATGACTGGTGCATATCTACATAACCTGGTTCTGATATTTTTATACTATGCTTCTGCTACGCTGCTGCAAATATCATGAACCAGTAAGGCTTCCGCTACTCTGATGGAAATATGTCATGATTCAAAAGTGTGAGCATGTCGGTCCGAAAGTCACAACTTCACATGATGGCAACACAATAAAGGGTGATCCAGAGATTTACTGTGGCTGATGATCTCAAAGAAAGCTCGAAGATCATCAAGATGTGGATCAGTTAAAGGCCTCCACTAAAAGTACAAATCAATGTGGACTTTGAAGAATCGCTACAAAAGCACAAAGATTGTTGAACTTGAAGAATTGAAGTCTACGAGCTCAGAACTAAAGACAAGAATAGAATGCTAGGATTCGAAATGTAAAACATGGGGTGACCTCCCTTAGGGGGAGATTGTTAGGAATTAGAAAATTCCATAGTGAAGAGTCGGTCACCCCAAATATTATCTAGCATAAGTTAGCTCGTAGACTTGTCGTTATTTAAGTTATTTAGTAGTTTATTAGTTAGTCTGTAGCGTAAAATAGTTTAGTGCAACACTGTGGAGGAAGGACGGGTCTTTACCCACTGTATCCCTGATCCACAGGCCGATAGGAGGTCGTATTTCATGTAACTATAAATACCCCTTCCATCCATGGAAGGGGTGGTGCTTCTTCTCATTTTAATCTAATCTTTCATTTGTGTAAACCTCTAGCAAGAACACCCTCTCTCTCTACTAACTCTCTAACTATGGCAAACATGTATTTTGATCGTCCAAGACCACCCGAATCATCAACACAATAAAATAACGATCCTACAATTTAGTATTAGAAATAGATGTTTCAGTTTTCTCGAAAATGACCTTCATCAATCCAAGTTCTTTATGAAAGTCCCGTTCCCAAGATAATGCACAATGTTTAAAATTTTTAACATTTGGTAAAAGATTTTTCTGAAAAATGTCTTTGTTATCGCGCCAGAGGCGATTGAATGTGTTGAACTTTGATTTCAGAATGATATTCTATATCATTTTGTAAAAGTTTGAGGTCAGCCATGAAAAGGTCAAAATATCTAAGAATTTTGCGATTTTCAGGTTTTGAATTTACTTCACTGATGGAGGGTAAAGGACCATAAATTTGTGCATCATCTGGTTGGGGATTAACATTAGAAGACTCAGACGTTTTTATGATAATCCTTGGTGTGTTAGAAGAATCCGTTGGTGTGACGAAAGTGACCGGTTTTGAATAGTTAAAAGGTTTGTTGTAAACAACAATTTCTAATTTTGATCGACTCTCGTCTTCTGCATCTAATTCCTCTTGACGATGATATTCAACAACACTCATAACAGAATTATCAATTTTATATTCTGCACTGGAAACTTCAGGATTTGGTTTGAATGCTTTGGTTGAAAGCTTAGGTTTGTAATCAGCAAGATTCGGGCCATATCCATTTGGATTGGGTTTTAAAGTAAACTTTTCAATAGTAGTCACTCACTCACCATATTTGTAAACAACAATTTTAAACTCTTTAAGTTTGTTTTGCAAGCCGATAATTTCTTCAAGATGATCATCTATTCGTTTCGTTGAATGCTTTTTGTATGCAGAGAACTGTTTTTGATTTTCCAAGGTGAGAGCGTTAATTTGCTTTTTATGTTCATGTTTTAGTTGTTCTATTTCAGACAACAAAGCATTCTTCGAAGCGGCTAGATCACGCATCTGTCTCTCTAAATATTTTTCGTTTTGATGAGATTTAGCAAAGGCGGCTTCAAAACCTTTTTCACGTTTTTCTTGAGTTTTGAAAAAGTTGAGTTGCATTTCTAAACATTCAAAATCCTTGGTTAACAGTGCATTTTAACTTTTTAAATCCTGATTTACTGCACGACATTCCTCTACTATGGATTGCTGGTTTTTAAGCCACAGATCAACATCTGGACGAGGCAAAAGTTCGGTGTGTTCAACGTGAGTCACAACATGATCATTATTTAGATCCTCAAGTATAACCACAGAGTCAATTTGATTATCAAGGGAAACCATAAGGTCATCTTGATCGTCAAATGTAACTACGGGGTCTAGTTGAAAATCGTCGGAATGAGATGTGGATGACTCATTTTGAACATTCTGAGCCTTGCCGGGTTCAGATGTTGGCAGAGATATTAGATCAGAGATAAATATGGTTTGTTCGCGTACCTGAGACAAGCCATCAGTGTCATACACTGGGCCTGTGTCACTCATGTGTAACTCATGCATATTAGCCATCAACATAACAGCTGCATTGGCCTGCAAGTCCTCCATATCATCATCTGAGTCTGCATCTGCCATAAAATTGTGTTCTTTGTCTGTGAGAGTTCCACCAGCTTCATCCTTAAGAGCCATGATGAGTGTCTAAATACTCATCATTTTTGTTCAATCTAAACTGCAAAAACATCTGAAAACACTCAGAAATGCATCAAAATGATGAAAATATCACAAACAAGTTTTTTATGTGTTTTAAATGCAAAAATACCAAAATCAGATGAAAAACGTATTAAGTTTGCATAATTGGCAGTTTTAGTCCCCCAAGTTTCAAAAGTTGTCAAATTTAGTCCCTGGTCATTTAAAAAACTTGTAAAATGTCATTTAAGGTCCATGAGATTCAAAAGTTGTCAAAATAAACCCTTCAAAGTTTAAAATTTACAAAATGACAACTTTAGTCCTTAAACTTTGAAAAATGTCAAAAATAGTCCTTGGTTAATTTAAAAAAGTGAAAATTATCAAATATTAACCTTGTACTATTTATAAATGACAAGAATGGTCCTTATGGTAAATTTTGGAGAAATTACAAGTTTGGTCCTTAAAGTTTCAAAATTGGCAGATTTGGTCCTTGGACTTATAAAAATGTGCAATATTTGTCCTTGTACTATTCACATGTTACAAGTTTAACCCTTGTGATGACTTTAGATAAGTTACAGGTTCAGTCCTTTCATTTGCATAATTTACATAAGTGGTCCTTGTGATATACAAACCAAACCGGATCCTATATTATCCCAACCCAAAACACAAGTCCAAATCCAATCCTTACCCGGCTAGCCCAACACCCAAGCCCAACTCACGTTTAAATAATAAAACCGCGCTTACTGTGCTTCTCCTTCTCCAATCCCTGTAAACCAAAACCACATGGTTTCCACCTTTCCACCTCACCTACCTTATCCCCCCAGCTGGTTAACAACCCCCCTCCACCTCTACATACTCCCAAGAAGCATTAATTAACAAAACCTTCCTTAAGACTTTTTTGGCGCCAATTTGCAAATCAAAGGCTGAGATAAGTTTCAGAGATCCAATGGTGGTGGGATTTACTCAGAAGCATGTGGGGAATCTAAAAAGTCTATAAAGAGAAAAGGAAAAGCAGAGGAGAATAATAAGTAGAGTAATTTAGTTTAGTTTAGGTCGTTTTTAGTTAATTTTCCATTTCAAGTGTAATTCTAAGCATTCAAGTACTTTTTTAAGTCATCTCAGTGTATTTATAATCTTTATCAATAAGTAATTTCAAGTTCCAAGTCTTATTTCAGTTGTTCAAATTTTCAAGTGCTTAAATTCTCAAAAATGTTTAAATGTTGTTAAGTAGTTGTTGTTTTGGACTGTTAGGCTCACTTAAGCTCCTTATAAAGCTGTTAAGAGCTTTCAGAAACATTAATTCAATGTTTATCATTGAAACTTAAAAATACTAAAAAAATACAAAAAAATCAGTCATAAATCAAAAATCACAAAAGATGAAGAAGACAGTGGAGCAGAGCTGATTTTGGATTGCATTTTGGTCTAGAGCTTCTTGGGAAGTCATAGGGTGTGATCTCAGATCTTGATTCTCTGTTTTGAGCTTGGACTCATTTTGTAAGGCATTTCCTTAAATTTTGCATTTCTTAGTTCAAGTGATTAAATAGTGTTAATTTCAGTTCCAATCTATTTTATTATAGCTAATTTAAGATATTTAATAGATTACTTGGTTTAAATACTTGTTTTAGTATAAAAAGCTTTAAAACAGTCCTTATAAGGGGTGCTTGGATCTGTATATTAATCTGTGTTAGAAGCTTGTTGTGTTGTTCATTGTTGTTGTTCTAAGTCACTTAGGTTCCTAATAGCCAATATAAACCATAAAAACCAGTCCTCTTTAGTTAATAAGTCAAAATCAAATTTAATTTCTTATTGCAGTTAACTGTTAAGATTTTAGTTTGTAATTCCCATCAAATTAGCTTAAAACTTGTTAAAATAGCTTAAACTCACCTTAATATAGATTCATATAACACATTCAGTCATTAGAATCAATTTAAAGTTCATAAAAGTCAAACTAGTTCATAATATAAAAAGTCAAATTTCTAAATACCCGTTTTTGAATAAAACTTAGAATTTAATTGTGTGTTTAATAATAAGAGTTAACTCATAAACTTCTAGGATATTAAAATATAGTTGCTAAAATAAATTAGAAAAATATTAGATCATATCTACCTAGCTTTTAAACTGCTTAATTCATAGTTTTCTAGCTTTTCCAGTGCTTATTTTATATTTTGAAACTTATTTAGTTGGTCTGCTTATTGCTTTCATTTTTGTCCATTTTTACTCAGTGTATAAATAAGTCAGTGTTCACCAGTTTTTCAAAAGCTTCTCACAAGCTCATTTGTGAAAGCCAATCTTTGCTAGTTAGTTTTTTAAAGAGCTCAGTTGGTCAACTAGTTAGTTCAGTTGCTTATTTTCATTTTGTAGCTTATTACATTGCTTAAAAATAGCTAGAAAAGTGCCTAGTGAAACCAATAGTACCATGTGCAAATCAGTTTAAGCTTGTGCTTATTTGTGGCTTGTTCAGTGCTTATTTCTAGTTTTTGTGCTTATTCAGTTGTAAAACTAGCTTGTTAACAGTTACTCAGCTTATTTCATTGTACCTTTTGCTTATTCTCTAGCTAATAGCCATTGTAGCTTAAATTTGTGCTTATTCATTTTTTAAAAAGCCAACTGTGACAAAATCTCATCTTATTTCAGTGCTTATCAGTGGTTTTTGTAAAAAGTCATAGTTATAAAAAATGCTTATTTTATAGAGCTTAATAAGTTTGTAAAAAGAAAATTAAAAAAAAAATGTTTGGCAAAAAGGTGGGGAGGCAGGCTCGAACCTGAGACCTCCCACCTTAGGAGAGTGATAAGTGTGTACCTGGATAGACTGCGCCCTTGGGTCTTTCTTGTCATGATTCGCACAATCTATATACTTAAACCAACCTTTGCCTTATTAGCTTATTTAGGCAGTTGGCTTATTATCAGCTTATCCAATCCAGCTTTTTCATTTTTTTTATTTTTCTTATCTTTGTATTAGTATAAAGTATTTTATAAAAAAGTTTCAGATTTTTCTGAATAGTTTAAGTATTTTTAATCATTTAATTAGTATAAAATCGTATTTAATTCATAATAAAAAATATAAAAATCTAAAAAATATAAATCTTTTTTCTAAAATTTTCTTTTGTCATATAGTACGTAATAAAATTGTTTTTACACTTGTAGGACTTTTATTTCATAAATTTTACGTTTTTGCTTGCGCACTCGCGTAATTTTTATAAATAACTTACGTTTTCATTTTAAATCACGTTTTTAGATAACTTGAGTTTACGTTTTAGTTAAAATAGTTTATTTAAGATATTTTGTTTTATAAAATCACAAAAACATCATTGTAAAAATAGTGATAGCGTTTATTTAATATATTTTAACTTTTTAATTTTCTTTTAATTTGCATTTAAGTCGCTGTAATTTATAGATCTTTTCTTTAGGTATAAATATCTCAAAATCCTTACTGATCACTATCCTTAGTGATTATTCGACATCTGTCTGTGTTTAACACCAATTCATCCTCCGTGGGATTTAACGACCCAGGAATCCCCTATATTCCTCTGATCTTCATTGGATTGGTGTTTAAACTGTTTGAAGTTTCTTACGGTCGGTCATTCACAAGTGGCCGGTTTGTGTGAGAAAACTTGACGGTTTTGCACCGATCAAATTTTGGCGCCGCTGCCGGGGAGGCTGTAAGCGTGTTTTAAGCATTTCCAGATCCATTCTTGCACATATACCACCTTTTTGTAAACAGTTTTTTTTGTAAAGTTAATCCAAATCAAAAAAGTTCATTAACACTTTTCCTAAAGTGTTAACAACACCAAAAAGATTTTCATTCTTTGTTTTTGCAAAATGTTTATCCAAAAATCCAAAAATATTCATCTTTACCCTCTTACCCTTTTTGATTCTTTATTCCTTTACCCTGTATCCATTTGATTCTAACTTCTTCTATTCTCATGGAATCTCTCGACTACGACGAAATCTGGAACGAAGTTGAAAAACTTCCTATTTTATCACAAATGTCAAGAATTCGTGTTGTTCGTAATGATCCATTAATTCTGCGTAGGGAAATGGAACGAGAAACCAAGGTGACAAAGGACCAGGTACTTTCCTCTGATAATAGAGGTGCTAAATATGTCCAACCTACGGTTATCCAAAGATCTAACCCCTCGATTACTCCTAAGCCGTCTAAAATTGATCCTACACATTCACGATTTACGGTTAAAAGCAAACATGCAGAATTTAGACCGGTGGTTAGCAAGAATGACTTACCTAATCTTCACGTTTCTCAAGAACCAGAACCGGAGTCCATAACGAAAGTGGTGGAAATTGCTAGCTCTCAGAGCACGCCCCTTGTCCTACCTCCGGATTTTTCAAAATGTTCTTCGAGTCTTAATAGTCATTCAGATCACCATGTTGGTTTTGTTGATTCTTTGAATGAACCGATTCTTTCTCATAACTCTCAAATAGAATCGTTTATTCCTTGTGTCGGTTGTGGTGAGCCTCTTTTTGGTTCACCATGTCGCTGGTGTACGTGTGTACAGTGTGGTAATGATATTCGGAACGGAAGTTGTTTGTTTTGTGGTTCGAGGAATTCATTTGATTATGATCCTAATCCGAACTCATGTAACGACCACTCAAATTTTTCCAATTACCCCCCACAGCCCGACTTATCTTCATATAATCAACATAACTACTGTGAATTTTGTGGAGGTCCTCAACAAGGATTTGAGTGTCAATCCGGAAATACGTTTGTCTATGAACAGTTTTCCGGTGATGCTCAGAACTTTGGTTATGACCAATATCCATCTGATTCACCAATCCAGGCTCAACAGTCTTACTGTTGTGAGAACTGTGGAGGTCCCCATTTCAGCTCTGATTGTCAAACAAGGAATCCATTTCCTTGTAACAATTACGACTATCACGACCAACCTCCACAGTGCCAAATTACTCAAACTCCTCAGCAAACCCAACAAGACACTTATCTAGAGCTTCTGGAGTCAGTGAAAAGAACTGAGGAGTTGAGTAAGACAGCATTTCATAATGTTCCCAGTTTTTCTTGTGTATATTGTGGGGGTCCTCATGATGATTATCAATGTCAACCTTCCGGTTTTGACAAATCTCCACTCCCACAATGTCCCGTCATTCAAAATTCACATGAGAAATCCATGGAAGAATTGCTAGCTGAAGAGCAGGCTGCTAAAATAAATTCCCAAATTGCTTTTGAAAAATCTATTAGGGAATTAATTGCAAAAGAAAAAGCAGCCAGATCTAGCTCTCAATTTCGTTTTATTCCTGATGACAGTGATGATGAGGATACACTTGAAGATTTATTAAGTTCATCAGTGGATATTCCAGCAGTTGAGATTCATTCTCATGTAACTGCCATCACACCCGAAGCTCCCACTCACTCTCTAAACATGGGGGATGAGCATCTTGATACTGTTCCTGAAAAGGAATCGGACGAATTCATAAAGTCTAGTGTTGAGGACCTTGTCCCAATCCCGAGAGAGTCACAGGGAACTTTTGACCATATGTGTGATATCCCTTCCCCTCTTGAGTGTTCAAAAGATCATTTTGAGACTTTCTCCGATTTCATTCCACTTTCATCGGAAAGTGATGATGATCTCTTTGATTTCAAAGCCAATATAGGAGAGATTGAAAGTCTCCCATATAATGATAATTCACTCACTTCTCACCCTAATAGTCCAATAGAGAATGTTAATCACCTTGTTCCCGAAACATTCAAAGCTACTTTCACCAATCCTCTATTTGAATTCGAATCTGAATTCACTTGGATTTCTAACAATCCAATCTTTGACGAGGATAGTGATGAGCCCACAATGGAACAAGAGTTCACAAATTCACTTCATGTGAATGATTCTCTTTATGAGGAGTTCTCCTTTGAACTCACTCATATCATATCTCTACCAGAGTATGATAATTTCCACTTTGATCTAGACATAAATGATCTTTGTGTTCCGGAGGGAAATGTTCTCAGCCATGAGAACTTGCTTGATATCAAAATCCCATCCCTCCCACCCAGAATATGTCTTGATCAAATGATCTTAAATGATGAGATTCATGATCCAGAAATCATGAATTCTCCTTCTGATGATGATGAGTTAGTCATGATCTTTATCATGACTTTCTTTCTCTTCTTCGCCTATCCCGTGGCTTCTCCTGTTCTTCACTCCTTCGGGAATGAAGACATTATCTTTGACCCCGGCATTTTCATTTATCATTTGTGAGCCGGTTCTATCTATATCTCATCGGTGTGGAACTTTCACGTCCTTCAATGTTTATACAAACATCTTGAACGAAAGTCCGATGGAGATTGTCTCTTCCACTTGCTTCCCCATGACCAAATTAATTCGGGGTCGAGTCAAGCTAGCGACTCGGTAATCAAAAACAGTAGTTAAACATGGGTTTTCACCCATGTGTACCACCCTAGTGTGGGGGAGATACCCCACATGTTGTTTATAGATCTAAAAAATGCATGAAAATTGTAAATATTAAAAAAGAAAATAATTGTTGTGTTTCCACACTTGGCTAATAATGTTATCTTTTTACGTTCTCAAACATGTTCACAAATAATCCCTGGATAAAAATTTTCACAAAATGGCAACTTTTACCCCTCAAGTTTCAAAATTGGCAAAATTAGTCCCTGGGTGTTTAAAAATGGAAACTTAACAAATAATACCCTTGTACTATTCATAATTTATAATTTGGAACCTTTTGATAACTTTTGGGAAATTTACAATTTCACCCCCTCAAAATCCAAAATTGACACAAATGGTCCTTAAAGTTTTAAAATGTTAAAATTGTCAATTTTGGTCCTTGTGTTATTGTTTATTGGCAGGTTTGGTCCTTATGATAACTTGGGAAAGTTGGCAACATAAGTCCTTGAAAAAATCAGAAATTACACTTTTGGTCCTTGTGATATAAACTACAAACCAAACTGTCACAATTCTCAATTTCCGGTCATTTTTCAAATTTTACTATTCATTTCCGGAGAAAAAATTATATTTCATTAACGTATATTTTTCTTATTAAATAAACGCTATCGTACGATCATTTATTTTGAACAATTGATCCGACACTTCCCAAACCTTATCCTGATATATTTTTTTATACTCAATTTAAGACCATAAAAATTATATTATTGTTTACCCGGTGTTTTAAATTTATTTTGTAAATAAATTGTTATCTATAAATATTTACGACGGTTTTCGTAAATTCAACTCGACAATTATTATTTCACTCAATTTTTGTAAGAAATGTATTTTTATAATTTTTATGACTTCAATATATTTTATTTTGACCCATTAAAATTTATTATTAGTTAACGCTACCCTAAAAGCTTAAATATGTACACAAGTTATTAACTATCCTTAAATAACTACACATTCACTCTACACTTATACATTTAAATTAAACAAAACACACAAGTCTTTTATGTGTTGTGTGTATGTCGACACAAGGATGACACACATTTCTTTTTGAGCTCAAAATATCTAATGTATACCAATTATTTGCTTACTTTTAATAATAAACTACAAAAAAACACATAGAACCCTTTTTGTAAAGGTGAAAACACAAAATATCTCCTTGTTCCCTCCTTGTGTTCGGCCATCTCAAGAACCAAGCTAGAATCAAAAATATTTTGAAGATCAAGCAATATTATTAACACTAGTTTACTCTCTTTTAAGGTTTTGAAATAAAAACCTAGGGTGTTAGGATTAACCTTTGTTCATTTAACCTCATCAAGTTACTAGTAAGCATTTCATGTTCATATTCATCTTTCATATACATATTATGTTCATTTCATCATGCTTGAGAAAAACATGCAAGTCATATTGATGTCTATACCACTTTTTATTGTTTTTAAGTGTTATAAATATATATTCATCATCCTATAATTACCCCTGGAAACATATCACTTTTGGTGATGTCTAGAAACCCATGACACCTAAGAAGGTGTATGGTAGGTTTAGAATAGCTTTGGCGTTGGTTTGAATTGGTTAGAATAAGTTTTGCGCGAGAAAAACTCATTTCGACAACTATAAAATAGGGTCTGTTGGTTCTGTGAAATCTGGGAAAATTCGACAGTTGGTAAAATATTTTGGGCTAAATATTTAGAAAATATACTTTAAAACGAAAACGTGGCCGCTTGAATGGGTTAAAACGGAGTTATAACGAAGAAGATATGAATTTTACAAGTTTGATGACGAAAACTATAAAATCCTGAAAATTCAGCATGTTACGTCTAATTTGTACGAGTCAAAAAAATGAGGCTTAGGCGTTAGGAATTGTGTCGACTTATCAAAAATATATTAATATACTTTAATACGAAGCTAAGGGTATATAAAACGTAGAAAACGGACTTGTAACGATTAAATTACACGCGTTAAACAAAGTTGCCGTAACTTTATTATATAAGCAACATTAATATATTTTCTATTAAACACATACTACGGCAACGAGGGACCATGTTGAGGGTCGTTTTTAGCAATGACGGATTACTTTTTATAACGTGATGTCTTCTAGTAAAAGTAAGTTCGCCTAGCCTATTTTCCAAAACGTCCAACCATTCGTCAAACGGAGTTGTAATGAGTAAAATACGGTCACTTAAACTTTGCCGAAAACCATCCTTAAACGATATTCTGGACAAAAGTACCATACTTTACCTATATTTTTCTCCATGATCGAGACCTCTATGATGAAAACTTAAATGCTAAAACTTTAAGATAATGATACAAGCTTTCCAAAACCGTTGAGTTTGTTTCCTAACACTCAATGTGCACCATTTTACGACCAGCTTTTCAAGGCCGTTTATTCACTTTCATGAAATTGTCAAATGACATTATTTTACGACGAAAAGTTATAGTTTCATAATAAATCACTAAATGACTATCGTAGGATATCGTTTCAACGTTAATACTTGAAAGTAATTTATAAATTGTCAAGACTTTATAAGATTATTTTTCGACGATAAACTTTATTTTCAAAAGTGTACAAGTGGTATGGATATCATATGAGTTTGCATGCACGACGTTGTTTCATGACTTATATTAGAGCATATCATTCATAATAGGTAGCTGTTAGAGAGTTGCGTCTCATTTCTGTGCATCCACTTTGTCATCATAACTATTGCAACAGGTGAGTTCGTAGCCCCACTTTTACTCGTTTAATTGTTTTATAAACTCTTCGGGGGAGATACATGCTCAACTACTTGCTTTTACTTTACATTTATATGAACTTAAATATCCTTTGTTTCACTCTATGTGCGAGTAAGTAGATTATGCCTGAACTAAATTGATCACTATGTTATGAACGTTATCATTTGAATCACTTTCCTTGATTTTGAACCCCTTGACATGTATATTTGAGCTCTTTTAAATTGATTCGAACCCTTTAACATATAAGTGAACACTTTGGACTTGATATGAAACTTTTGACATATAGTTAAACTCTTTTGACTTGTACAAGGACCCTTTTGATATATTTTGAACATGTTTGACGTAATATTGAACCATTTGACCTTTCTGAACTTGTCTGACTTTATAATGAACCCTTTTGACTATTTTGAACATGTTTGACATAATATTGAACACTTTAACTATTTTGAACATTTTGATATGTTTTGAGCTCTTGGACTGTTCCGAACTTTTGATTGGAACATTTGAACTTAATTACGAACTTTTGATTGGAACATTTGAACTTAATTGCGAACTTTTGAACGGAACCCTTGAACTTAAGTATGAACTTATAACTTGTTTGAACTTATTGAACCGGACGTGTTATGACCTTGACCTAAAGTCTCCCATGTTCGGAGCATCACTATAAAGTCTCCCATGTTCGGAGCATCACTATAAAGCCTCCCCGGTCCGGAGCAGAATGTCTCCCTATGGGAACGGAGCATTTTCAACTTAAAGCCTCCCCGGTCCGGAGCAGAACGTCTCACTATGTTACGGAGCATTCTCAATCTAAAGTCTCGCCTTATTGGTGGAGCGTTCTCAATATTTCTCGCCTAGGTGGTCGAGTGACAAAGGAGTCTCCCTTGTTGGAGCAGTGCAAAGTCTCCCATGTTCGGAGCATCCCTGAATTATTATATACGAAGTGAAATATTGTGAATTATTATGGTATCTTATACTTGACTTCTAGACATACTACTTTTGGCAGTGGGTTGTGAACACACAGGTTGCAAGTTTTGTATGGGCGGAACTTGGAACTGAGTGGATTCACAATGCCTTTGCTTTGTGAACTCATTTGACAACGTGTGCATGAACATAAATTAGACATATTTTGGCAGTGGGTTGTGAACACACAGGTTGCAAGTTTTGTATGGACGGAACTTGGAACTGAGTGAATTTAGAATGCCTTTGCTTTGTGGACTATTCTAAATGACCAAAAACTTTGCCTTTGTTGCATGAACGCTCTTTAAAAGCTTTACTTGTTAACCAAACTCTATGAACTCACTCAACCATTGTGTTGACACTTTTAGCATGTTTTATCTCAGGTATCTAAGGCATTCACTTCATGGCATGCATGTGGACTTATCATAGAGTCGCGGTGTCGACGCGTCTCACCTATATTTTATTCACTTAACTATCGTTTGATTGTTACAAACTCGTTTTGATATATTGGAAATCATTTGGGACCTAATGTTTGTAAACTCTGATTGTTTTAATGAATCAAACGATATTTTCAAAACGACACTTTAGGTCGTTCGATATAACTGTAACTTTGATGCTATGACAGTCCTCCCCAAGGTATTCCATTCCGCTGTAAAACATGTAATTTGGAGGTGTGACAGATTGGTATCAGAGCATCGGTTATAGAGAACTAGGTTGCATCATTGACCCTAGACTATAACTACATCATCATAGCATCTCATCATATCATTATAAGTGCATACTCATTATACATGCGGACTTATGACTCAACACCCAACTTCATATGAGTCGATTAGTCCAAGCATTGCATAGTTACTCCTAAATTATACATAGCCTGATCACCTATGTCTAATTCAGGAAGAATCATGCAATGAAGGGAGTAGTAGTCTCATAGGTGTAAGCAATTCCGTAATCGAGCCAAATTTTCAAAGATTTTCTTCAAACCACTTGTTTCCAGTTTGATCCGAGTGACAACTCTTGTTTGATGAGTTGCAAAGATCAAGCTAGAAATAAGTTGTTACCTAAACCGATTTAGCCTAATCGTATGACAGTTCTTATTTGATGAGTTGTGGGATTAATTAAAAAAATCGGTTACCTAAAAGTCTTTTGAGGGTTTTGCTCGAGAATGGGAAAGCTTGCCTCATCAAACCTAACCCTAAGAGAGCATGTCCTTAGAATGGGAAATGGTCACGATAGCATGAGAATGTACCTAGTTGGACGAGGAACCCATATGCATGAGCATTAACATGATCATTTAGACTATACACGAGCATGAATTTTTAGAACCCTTGCCGAGGATCGGACTATAGTTATCATTAATTGAATCACGAGGACGTGATTCCTCTGACATGGGAAGAATGTCACAATTCTCAATTTCCGGTCATTTTTCAAATTTTACTATTCATTTCCGGAGAAAAAATTATATTTCATTAACGTATATTTTTCTTATTAAATAAACGCTATCGTACGATCATTTATTTTGAACAATTGATCCGACACTTCCCAAAACTTATCCTGATATATTTTTTTATACTCAATTTAAGACCATAAAAATTATATTATTGTTTACCCGGTGTTTTAAATTTATTTTGTAAATAAATTGTTATCTATAAATATTTTCGACGGTTTTTGTAAATTCAACTCGACAATTATTATTTCACTCAATTTTTGTAAGAAATGTATTTTTATAATTTTTATGACTCAATATATTTTATTTTGACCCGTTAAAATTTATTATTAGTTAACGCTACCCTAAAAGCTTAAATATGTACACAAGTTATTAACTATCCTTAAATAACTACACATTCACTCTACACTTATACATTTAAATTAAACAAAACACACAAGTCTTTTATGTGTTGTGTGTATGTCGACACAAGGATGACACACATTTCTTTTTTAGCTCAAAATATCTAATGTATACCAATTATTTGCTTACTTTTAATAATAAACTACAAAAAAAACACATAGAACCCTTTTTGTAAAGGTGAAAACACAAAATATCTCCTTGTTCCCTCCTTGTGTTCGGCCATCTCAAGAACCAAGCTAGAATCAAACATATTTTGAAGATCAAGCAATATTATTAACACTAGTTTACTCTCTTTTAAGGTTTTGAAATAAAAACCTAGGGTGTTAGGATTAACCTTTCTTCATTTAACCTCATCAAGTTACTAGTAAGCATTTCATGTTCATATTCATCTTTCATATTCATATTATGTTCATTTCATCATGCTTGAGAAAAACATGCAAGTCAAATTGATGTCTATACCACTTTTTATTGTTTTTAAGTGTTATAAATATATATTCATCATCCTATAATTACTCCTGGAAACATATCACTTTTGGTGATGTCTAGGAACCCATGACACCCTAAGAAGGTGTATGGTAGGTTTAGAATAGCTTTGGCGTTGGTTTGAAATGGTTAGAATAAGTTTTGCGCGAGAAAAACTCATTTCGACAGCTATAAAATAGGGTCTGTTGGTTCTGTGAAATCTGGGAAAATTCGACAGTTGGTAAAATATTTTGGGCTAAATATTTAGAAAATATACTTTAAAACGAAAACGTGGCCGCTTGAATGGGTTAAAACGGAGTTATAACGAAGAAGATATGAATTTTACAAGTTTGATGACGAAAACTATAAAATCCTGAAAATTCAGCATGTTACGTCTAATTTGTACGAGTCAAAAAAATGAGGCTTAGGCGTTAGGAATTGTGTCGACTTATCAAAAATATATTAATATACTTTAATACGAAGCTAAGGGTATATAAAACGTAGAAAACGGACTTGTAACGATTAAATTACACGCGTTAAACAAAGTTGCCGTAACTTTATTATATAAGCAACATTAATATATTTTCTATTAAACACATACTACGGCAACGAGGGACCATGTTGAGGGTCGTTTTTAGCAATGACGGATTACTTTTTATAACGTGATGTCTTCTAGTAAAAGTAAGTTCGCCTAGCCTATTTTCCAAAACGTCCAACCATTCGTCAAACGGAGTTGTAATGAGTAAAATACGGTCACTTAAACTTTGCCGAAAACCATCCTTAAACGATATTCTGGACAAAAGTACCATACTTTACCTATATTTTTCTCCATGATCGAGACCTCTATGATGAAAACTTAAATGCTAAAACTTTAAGATAATGATACAAGCTTTCCAAAACCGTTGAGTTTGTTTCCTAACACTCAATGTGCACCATTTTACGACCAGCTTTTCAAGGCCGTTTATTCACTTTCATGAAATTGTCAAATGACATTATTTTACGACGAAAAGTTATAGTTTCATAATAAATCACTAAATGACTATCGTAGGATATCGTTTCAACGTTAATACTTGAAAGTAATTTATAAATTGTCAAGACTTTATAAGATTATTTTTCGACGATAAACTTTATTTTCAAAAGTGTACAAGTGGTATGGATATCATATGAGTTTGCATGCACGACGTTGTTTCATGACTTATATTAGAGCATATCATTCATAATAGGTAGCTGTTAGAGAGTTGCGTCTCATTTCTGTGCATCCACTTTGTCATCATAACTATTGCAACAGGTGAGTTCGTAGCCCCACTTTTACTCGTTTAATTGTTTTATAAACTCTTCGGGGGAGATACATGCTCAACTACTTGCTTTTACTTTACATTTATATGAACTTAAATATCCTTTGTTTCACTCTATGTGCGAGTAAGTAGATTATGCCTGAACTAAATTGATCACTATGTTATGAACGTTATCATTTGAATCACTTTCCTTGATTTTGAACCCCTTGACATGTATATTTGAGCTCTTTTAAATTGATTCGAACCCTTTAACATATAAGTGAACACTTTGGACTTGATATGAAACTTTTGACATATAGTTAAACTCTTTTGACTTGTACAAGGACCCTTTTGATATATTTTGAACATGTTTGACGTAATATTGAACCATTTGACCTTTCTGAACTTGTCTGACTTTATAATGAACCCTTTTGACTATTTTGAACATGTTTGACATAATATTGAACACTTTAACTATTTTGAACATTTTGATATGTTTTGAGCTCTTGGACTGTTCCGAACTTTTGATTGGAACATTTGAACTTAATTACGAACTTTTGATTGGAACATTTGAACTTAATTGCGAACTTTTGAACGGAACCCTTGAACTTAAGTATGAACTTATAACTTGTTTGAACTTATTGAACCGGACGTGTTATGACCTTGACCTAAAGTCTCCCATGTTCGGAGCATCACTATAAAGTCTCCCATGTTCGGAGCATCACTATAAAGCCTCCCCGGTCCGGAGCAGAATGTCTCCCTATGGGAACGGAGCATTTTCAACTTAAAGCCTCCCCGGTCCGAAGCAGAACGTCTCACTATGTTACGGAGCATTCTCAATCTAAAGTCTCGCATTATTGGTGGAGCGTTCTCAATAATTCTCGCCTAGGTGGTCGAGTGACAAAGGAGTCTCCCTTGTTGGAGCAGTGCAAAGTCTCCCATGTTCGGAGCATCCCTGAATTATTATATACGAAGTGAAATATTGTGAATTATTATGGTATCTTATACTTGACTTCTAGACATACTACTTTTGGCAGTGGGTTGTGAACACACAGGTTGCAAGTTTTGTATGGGCGGAACTTGGAACTGAGTGGATTCACAATGCCTTTGCTTTGTGAACTCATTTGACAACGTGTGCATGAACATAAATTAGACATATTTTGGCAGTGGGTTGTGAACACACAGGTTGCAAGTTTTGTATGGGCGGAACTTGGAACTGAGTGAATTTAGAATGCCTTTGCTTTGTGGACTATTCTAAATGACCAAAAACTTTGCCTTTGTTGCATGAACGCTCTTTAAAAGCTTTTCTTGTTAACCAAACTCTATGAACTCACTCAACCATTGTGTTGACGCTTTTAGCATGTTTTATCTCAGGTATCTAAGGCATTCACTTCATGTCATGCATGTGGACTTATCATAGAGTCGCAGTGTCGACGCGTCTCACCTATATTTTATTCACTTAACTATCGTTTGATTGTTACAAACTCGTTTTGATATATTGGAAATCTTTTGGGACCTAATGTTTGTAAACTCTGATTGTTTTAAAGAATCAAACGATATTTTCAAAACGACACTTTAGGTCGTTCGATATAACTGTAACTTTGATGCTATGACAGTCCTCCCCAAGGTATTCCATTCCGCTGTAAAACATGTAATTTGGGGGTGTGACACAAACCAAGCCCCTTTGAACCTGGCCAAACTCACCCTTGAACCCCCTGCCAAATAAAACCCTTTGAACCCCTCGTTTGAACCCCTCCATTATTAATATCTTCCCCATTCAAACCCATTTTCTTTTTTCCCTCTCCCTCACACACTGAAACTTACCACTGCTCAAAACCACCACCACCTGGCTACCACTTGGCTTCCACCTCACCTCTAGCTCCATGCCTATTTCACAGTTTGTCCCCTCCACCTCCACAAACACCCAAAATTCCTTAATTGCTTAAAACCTGCTTTTGATATTTTGGCGCCAAAAAGTCCAAATGGACGTTTATGATGAAATTGATGAAATCAAGGGCCAAGATCAAGTGAGAGTGTTTAGAGAAGCTTTTTGATGACTATTAAAAGGAAAAGAAGACAGAGAAAGAAGTTGTCACTTGTTTTTAGACCTTCTTTTAATTTTAATGTAATCATTTTTAATATTTTGATGTTTAAGATTTCTGGGTTTCAAAGTTAGTGTATTGTTTAAGTTGATTTTAGTGTAATTTCAAAGTCTTGATAATCAATTCCCAGTTTCTGTGTTAATTTCATTTTCGCGCAAAAAAAAGTTCTTGTCAAGTTTTAAGCTTTAATCTGTTTTGCTTGTTCAAAATAATTTATCTTAGTTATTTTAATGTTACTAAAGCAAGTTTGAAGGTTTTCCTGTCTAATTGCTTAAATTTCCAAAAAAGTCAAAGAAAGTCAACTATGGAGCCATTAAGCTGCTATGGGATGATTAAGCTGATTGGGTTGATAAGCTGATGGTATTGAGCTTGTTTCAAACTAGTTTAGTGGTATTGGATGTTTACTGGTTCTCAGTTAGTCATAGCTTAGCTTGGACTTTTGTAAGTTTTCATTTAAATCTCAGTTTCAGTATAGTAGTGTAGATAAATTACTTGCAGTTTATTTGTGTAGATTATAGCTTATATCATTCATTGTGTTGCTTCTATGAGTAGTTAGTAGTTTGTATGGCATGATTTGCTCAACTGCATACTAATCTGATATTAATTGTCATAACTGTGATAATTTGGTTTTGGGAGTTTATAGTTGATGTTACTGTTATAATCATATCTCAATGCTCTAATTTGATCTACTGAATCTGTGTTGAAGTTGGTTATGGCTCACATTTAGAATTTAGCTTGTTAAAACTCATTCTAGTCACATTAAGGACTGTTTGGTTTATAAGATTTAACTGCATTGTAAGATTTTATAATGGTTAGTTTTAGCAGATTCAGTTTCATGTAGATGCATTTAGGTTGATCAAGTCATAAAAGTTCACTACATTCTTTCAAAAGTCAAAATTAGTTTTAGAGTTGCATTGTTTCCATATCAGTTAGTTTTATAAATGAATAAGTTGTCATTTAAGGGTAGGAATCAGTAGGTTAGCTTAATTTAATCTCTTTTTAGCCTTAAACATCATTCATTATCAGTAGGAAGCAATCTAGATGCATAAAAGTCAAATTGAGCAATCTGTTAAAAAATAGTCAAAATTACCATTTCAAGCAAACTGCTTCTACTTTTATATTTTTAAAATCTTCATTTCTCGTCCTTTATAGCTGAAATTTTGGATTCTAGGACTTTGGTTGGTGGTCTATAACTAGGTATTTTTATTTTATTTTTGTGATTTTTCTAAGCTAGCTTATTTGGAGCTTGAAGTAGCTGGTTAGGACTGTTTGGCACTAGTGCTTAAATAGAACAATATCATTGTAGATTGCTTTTCAGAAGTTTAGAGTAGTTTATATAAGTTTCATTTAAGTATTTTTAGCATATCTTAGCTGCTGTGTCAATTTGGTGCACTTAGGAAGCTTTTAGCTTATTTTGTATAGCTTATTCATAAGCTTTTTCACTACATAACCTAATTCTTGCACACCTGCATCACTTTTCTTATTTTTTATAGATTTAGAATAATATTTTAGAATTTTTCATAATTTTTCATCACTGTTTGCTACTTTTCTTATTTTAAATCAGTTTTTAAGACTTTTTAAATAGCTTTTAATACAAATAAATCAGAAAAGCTTCAAAAAATAAGTTTTCAATTTTCATATATTAAGATAAATATAAAAAGAAAAAAAATAATTTTTCCTAGTTAAATTTATAATTTTTAGCCATTTAATTAGTTTAAAATAGTTTTAAATTTGTAGAAAATAGAAAAATCATCATAATAATACAAAATTAGTTTTGAAAATTCTCTTTAGTTATTTTAGATTTTTGAAAAATAGTTTCATAATTTCCCCCTTAAAATTCATAATTTTTAGTATTTTAAATTAGTTTTAAAAGTTAAAAATTAGTTTTTAATTCGAATAAATTCCAGAAAAATCCTAAAAATTAGTTTTTAATTTGAATAAATTCCAGAAAAATCCTAAAAATTAGTTTTAATTCATAAGTAGTTTTCAAATTGCATTTTTAGTTTAAAAATAAATGTAAAATTCTGTAAACATACGCGTTATAGGTTTTAATCGTTAAACAATTTTAAATATAGAATTAAAATGACTTCAAAGTCTTTATTAGATTTAATTTCCTTAGTGTAATCAATCATAACCCCTTTCCTGTTCAATATCACCCGATCACAGATTCGTTGTATTACAGTTTACACACCTCGTTGGGACTTAACGACCCGGGGAAACACTAAACTCTCCTGGATAATTGCATTGCGTTCTCAAGTGATTGACTCTTGTTGTCCATTCACCTGGTTAATTTAGATTGACCGTTTGGGACGAATCACTAATAACAAACATAAAGGCTATAATTAAGCTAACTATTACATATGAATCACTAACACTTGATATAGGTTTAGGAGTGATTCCAACAAGATCCCTCCGGTTCTGGCTGGATCGTGGGAACCAATACCTAACCTAACCATCCTTATATCACCATGCATAAAGTAAATTGGTCGGTATTTTGGTATAGTTCATTCCTTCTCGAAACCAATTGAAACATCATTTGAAAAATCAATCAAGGTACTTGTGATATAAAATCAAAGCATTTTGTACCTTAATTGTTTTGATCATTTAGAAATGCTCCCCCTCAACATGTGCATATAATTTTGAAATTTTTTAGCACATTTAGGCAAGAGTTCTTTGAAATAATTTCTTGATCACAATTTCCGTGGAAAAGCCATTTGATTTTCTTGGTAAATTCTCCCCCTCAAAATGTGCGTTGGTTGTGAAATCATTTAACACATTGAGGAAGGAGGTTTTTGAAGTACTTCCACGATTTCCAACCATTCGCTCCCCCTCAATATGTGCATCGATATACGAAAGAGTTTAGCACATATTAGAGAGAGCCTTCACTTTGAGTTAAACGATCACCATTTATCAGATTTCATAATTAAATCACAAATTCTCCCCCGATCAAAAATATCAAACCCTTTGAGATTTTGGATCCCAAGTGATTTAATAAAGTTTAGAAAACATGGGAGAATATGTGGCCAGGTTTAAACACTGATCTTGTTTTTTGATAAATCCTCCTCCTCAACATGTGCATTGCGTATTTCAAATCGTTTGGCACATGGAGGAAGAAGTGCCTTTAAAGGACTAAAACAGATTTGAGATTTAAATCACGAACTCTCCCCTGATAAAAAATTTCAAACCATTTGAGATTTGTGATCCCATGTGATTTAAATCATTTAGAAAAGTTTGGGGAAAGACTTGGCTTAATTTAATTTAGAAATAACTGATAAGGATCAATTATAGACAATAAAGGTTGTTAGTGTCAGGTATGATAATTTTAAGAGATCTTTAAGTAAAATAAAACAATTTCACAATCAAACAAGAATAGAAAAAATTTCATTTTGAAAGATCTTTGAGTTTTAAAGAAAATCATACCATGACATAACATTAAATCTTTAGATCACCACTTATTATTTTACAAACCAGACTTTTATGAAGAAATATCATTTGAAAATACTTAAGTTTGAAATCACTTTCCCCCTCAATCAATGACCGTAGTCGTTGATTGAGTGACTTATGTTTAAAATGAAGTCCGGTCGATTTCCAAAATTTGAGTTCAGTTTATTTTCAAAACAATATTTATCCATTTTCAAAACAATTTTAACAAATTCTTTGAAAAATGGTATTATTCACTACTTGTCCTGCACAAAGATACGTTAGGTGGAGAAAAACACAAGCTGCTTCAGTTGTTGTTGTAGGGCTTGAAGAAAACCATCAGCTGATGCAGCGAGACCTCTGACGTTGCATATATCATGCCAACTCTTCGTAGAGATCCAATTAAGCTCCGTTTCTTCTTTTGTCGACCCAAGATATAGTTACCCTTTCCTTTCGGTATCCAATCATCATCTTTTGTGGGATCCGGATCGGGAACATTCTTTTATACCATAATATTTGCATACGTTAGTGGACATACATACAGATATATGGTGGTCGACATCACCCAAACAGCAATCGACTAATAAAATTCAATCAACATATCAATCAGATCATATAAAGCATGAGATTTATATGTTTATCAAACTCTAATCATCTAATCCTAACAATCATATCCTAAATTCCTATTCCTTCAACATAGGCAAATATCATTTTCAGTTAAGCACGTAGGATAATTAGATAAGCCCGATAGATGATATAAATTTGAAAACATTCTCCCCCTCAATCAATGACTCTTTCTATGAAAGGTCTTTGAATAAACTGAAGTCATTGATTGGGTTTTGCAAATTTATGAAAACTTGATTCTGATTGATTTTCAAGCAATTCATTTACCACCATTTAGTTAAAACAAATATTTTTCTAAAGAATTTTAGAAGAAAAAATATTTGAGTAGGAACAGCAGTCCTTCGACATACTTTCCTCAATTTTTTTTAGGATAAGTGCACGAATTTTGTGAAAATCATTTAAGCGTAGCACTTTCCTTCTTTGAAAAACGGGTTGCTATCTGAAATAATAGCAAGCCATAGTTAAGCACGGGTTACAGTCTGAAGTAACTGCAAGCCATAATATTTAGACATGTTTTGAAAAGAAATATTTATACCTCCTGCTCAAACTTCATCTATGGTCCCGTGCCATTATTGAATGACATTTCTAAGACCGTATATGTTATCGATACCAGAAGACATGTCTTGAGAAAACAATATTTTTGGTATTTTTAAATTTTCAGATTTTTATGGGTTTTTGATGATTTTATATTTTTCTCTTTTTTGTTTTTGTTGGTTTTATATTTTTGTATTTTTCTTTTTGAGAAATATATACAGATAGAGTAGATGATATAGTTTAAGAAGATGATGATACGAGTACCGAGATAAGGATATCGAACAACCCCGTTGAGGAAGATAGAAATCGCCATCTCTTAAACATCCACCACCAAAGCTTCCGAGGCTCTAGAGAAGAAGGAATTGAGCCTTTAAGAATGCGAGACTTTGGCAGCTTCCCCCCAAACCGAAAATCCTTTAGCTGAGCAGATTCAAAGATGTCTTTCAAGCTTCCCTTAGCCAGGTTCACAAAGAAGCACACCATTAACATCAATCATGCTGCTCCTTGTAAGAATGATCTTTGTGATTCTTCGTTCGGGGTTATATCATCAAGATAGAACAGCAACGTATCATCTCACACTTTAATGAATCTTCTAAAATTTCATTTACACTAAACTCTGAAGTGAAGAATACCAAAAGGTGTCAAGAGACCACTTCCCCCCAAGTAGTTGAAGTGATGCAGCCAGTCTCATAGAATAGAGCTCACGAACCCGAATACACATATACCCAAAGACAGAGAAACTTATAACATCGAAGTAGCAGATTAAGTCCGATACCTCAAGAATAACCCCGATGTATACTTTTCTCTCCCCTGAACAAAGTGTATGAAGCTCAAGAACCTGAAGTATCCAAATGCCCAAAGAGAGAATAACCGATAACACTGAAGTAGCATGCTGAATCACTGATTATCTCTGCGGATGTCAACTCCGGAATAAGTGATTATATATCTGAATCACTGATTAAGCTCTCAAGTGAAACAGCTGAGCGTCCCCAATGTACACAATCTCTCTCCCCTGATGATTACGATATCATCGAAATCATCACACGCTTGTGTACCTCTTTTATCACCAGAAACTAACTCTTCCATCTCTTCCCCTACATAGTTGGAATAAGAACACTAAACGCCATCAGTCAAACCTTGAGTTCCTCTGCGGTAATGACATATGTCTTCCCAAGATATCTTCAATCACTTAGAAGTATTAAGTTCATCAAATTTACTCGCGTTTAGATGCGTGTTGATGAGTGTGTAAATACTCATCATTTTTGGTTAAATCTGAACTGCAAAACGTTTAAAAATGCTCAGAAAAACGAGCTATGGACATTTTATATGTTTCAGATGCAAAATGTTTAAAATCAGATGAAAAACGAGCTATGTTTGCATAATTGGCAGTTTCAGTCCCCCAACTTTCAAAAATGGTAACTTTAGTCCCTGGAATTTCAAAGATTGACAGAATTTACCCATGGACATTTTAAATTGGAAAATCAACATTTTTAGTCCTTTGGTAATTCTAACTTGTCAAATATGGTCATTTTGATAATTTTTGGAAAATTACAATTTTGGTCCCTCAAGTTTCAAAAATGACAGATTTGGTCCCTGGAATATTAGAGATTTGCAGTTTGATCCTTGGAATTTTCAGAGATTGTCAAAACCTACCCTTGGATTACATTTGTAGAATTTACATTCGTGGTCCCTGAATTTTCAGTTTGGCAGTTTTAGTCCCTATAGTCTCAAATGGATTCAAAATAAATCCCTAGTCCAACCCAAAATAATCCCAAGCCCAATAATCCCACAACCCGGTCCAGTCCAACCCTTTTAACCCGATCCCATCCAAATACCCACGGTTTAAAATAAAACCACCCGCCCTCCTTTTTCCTCTGTCTTCCCCGACCACTTTGTCTGCAACACCTCCAACTCCAGCCACCCTACTCCACACCATGTCCCCTCCACCTCAACAACATCCAAAACGCATTTAATGCTCCTTCCCCCTTGCACTAAAACCTGTCCAAGTTTCAATATCCCACTTTCCCGCCAAAAGTGATCCAACGGCTAAAATCTCTTCAACTCATCCAAGGGTCCTGAATTAAGGTGGGAAATGCTCAGAGGAGAGAGAGAAGCCTTTTTGTGTATAAAGAGAGGAAGAAGAAGCAAGAAAGAAGAGAGTACTTAGTTTATTTTTAAAAATGTATGTCGTTTCAAGTTTTTTATGTCTTAAATAGCTTATTAGTTGTAATTTCAAGAGCAGTTGTATTAAACTCAGATATTTCAGTATATTAGAACCATTTTCAAGTATCAAATCAAGTTGCATTACAATTTCATGTTTTATGCTCACTGTTGCAAAATTTCAGTTTCCAACTCCTATGTCCAAGCTTCAACTAGCTTATTTTTAAGTTCAAACAAGTTTATATAAGCTTCTTATAGCTTTTTGTAAGCTCACATTTAAGTTTCAAGCAAATTGGGTTCTTGGTCAACGAAAGTCAATCTGGGCCAAAATTGAAATGGAAATGGATATGGGTGATGCAGTGCTGGATTTGGGTTGATTTAGAGTCTATTGGGTTGATATATATAGGATAGAGGTTCTTTGGTTGACTGATTTCAAGCCATTGTGGCTAGGACCAATTGTAAGTGATTTTCAAGAAATTGCATAATCTGTATTTGTGATTTAGATTAGTTCTTATCTGCTAATTAAGTTGTATTTAGAGTAGTTAAACTCAGTTTGATCAATAGCATTAGCTAGTTTAGTGGTTAACTTAGCTTAATTTGCAAATCAGTAATTTAAAAGGGTGTTTGGATCAGTTGCTTAAACTGTATTAGAGAGTTGTTCAGTGTTTGAGACTTGTTGTTTCAGGCGTGTTTAGCTCATTTGAACTCATTGCAGTCATTATATTGCATCTGCATACCACAAAAGTCAAAATCATCCTTAAATTGTCTTAATAGCTTAACTGTTGGGATTTTATAAAATTAAAAGGTTGTTTTGTGCTTAGATATAATAGAAATAGATTGCATTAGTTTCATTTCACCATAAATCATCAACATCAATCCACAAATTGAGTTCTAATCTCACAAAAGTCAAAATCTCCAAACTGTTTCAAAAGTCAAAGCTGAAAAAGTCATTTTGAGCCCAACTGAGTTGATTTTTAATTGCTTCACTTCTGGGTCAAATCAAGTGAAACTTGGGGTTTTAAAACTTCAGTTGGTCTATTTTTTTATTATCATTTTTGTAGATTTTTGTCAATTTTTTAAAAGCTCCAAATGAGCTTGTCAATTGGGTCTTACTTCCCCTGTGCACAAACTCAGTATTAACTGAGTGTGCACAGGTTTTGTGCAGGGCTTGCACCAAGCTCATCAGAGCTCATCCAGGGCTCATCTGTGGTTTAGACATAGCTAGCCAGGTCTTCTTGAGGTTCCCACTTCTGTTTTTCAATTTTAGCTTATTGAGTAGCTTATTTGCAATCTCTAAAGTAGTGGTAAAAACTGATTTTGGCACTTGAGTTCTAATAACCAAATCTTTGTAGTTTGCAATTCAGTGGTTTAGAGTAGTTGTTTTTAGTTCATTTTGAGTACTTTTAGCTTATTGTAGCTTCTGTTTTAGTTAGGTAGCTTATTGTGTTCATTTGCTTAATACAAGTGCTTATTCATAAGCACTTTGCATTGCAATTGCATTTTCTTACACACAACACTCTGTTTTTATATTTTTCCTAGATTAATAATAATATTTTAGACTTATCTTGAATTTTTCAGATTTTTCTAGGTCAGTTTGGTATTTTTCTGCATTTAAATCAATTTTTAGTACTTTTTAATTAGCATTTAATACAATTAATTCAGAAAAGTTTCAAAAAAATAATTTTTCATTTTTACTAGGTTAAGATAAATATAAAAAGTCAAAAAAAATATTTTTCCAGATTTTTCTTAGTTAAATTTGTATTTTTAAGCAATTTAATTAGTTTTTAATAGTTTTTAATTCATAGAAAATACAAAAATAATCAGAAAAATACAAAATTAGTTTTGAAAATTCTCTTTTGTTATTTTAGATTTTTCTAAGTCATAATTTCATTTTTCTAGCTTTATTTCATATTTTCTTGTATTTTAGGGTATTATTAAATAAGTAAAAATAGTTTTTAATTAATAATAATTAGATAAATAGTTTTAAAAATAATTTTCTTTTTATAAAAATTTTCTTTTATCATTAGGTTTGTAAAAATGTCATTTTCATATTTTTAGGATTAATATTGTGTAAGTTTCACATTTTCTTTTGTACGTCACGTAGTTTTTAAGTTAAATTTGTAATAGAAAAATCAAAAACATCATTTTGCCAATAGTGATAGCGTTTATTTAATATATTTTATCTTTTTAATTTTCTTTAATTTGCATTTAAGCCCTTGTAATTTATATACTTCTTCTGTAGTTATAATAAATCAAAACTCTTTTCCGTTCAAATCCTCTCGATCACTACACGTTTGACTATTCTCGCACAGCTCGTTGGGACATAACGACCCGGGGAAACACTATACTCTCCTGGACTTCATTGCAATTCGTTCCAGGCTGTTTTAAGTTTGTTACGGTTGGCCATTCACAAGTGGTCAGCTTGTGTGATTAAACTTGACGGTTTGGACCGAATCAAATTTTGGCGCCGCTGCCGGGGAGCTGTGCTAATTATCTTCCGTTTAGCAGATTAGTGATTTGAATATTCACTCTTTGTTCATACCATCTATCTATCTATATCTATATATTTTCTTATAAAAAATCCAAAAAACCCAAAAACATCCAAAAACATATAAAACACAAAAATATTTTTCTTTTGTTTCTATATATGTATCAAAGATAAAAATACAAAAAGATTTGTCGTTTTCTTTGTTTAATAATAACAACATAAAAGATTACCACCGCAAACCAAGGCAGTGTACTACCTAACTGGGGGTACGACCATAATAAGTTCCCGAACCAAAGATTAAAACTTGCCTTTGTGTCCTTGTGATTGGTGTACCTTTTTCATTGAAGCCATTCATCTTGTGATTATTGGTTTAAGTTCACTGTTGTTTTGCCTCGATTTTGTTTTAATTGGATTTGTTGTTATATCTACTTTTCAGAACCAGAAAACTCAAAAAGATTCTTCTTACCCCATTTTCATAATTCCCTTCATAATTCCCATTCTCATCAAAAACATTTTCATAATTCCCATTCCTTTCCTTAACTCTGAGATCACTTGGAGTTAACTCTAGTGTATGCGCACTCGCTCTTCTAGATCTGTGAGCCCATTTCGTGAGCTTGTCAAGATTCCAAGAAGGCGTGTCCGTAGACTTTCTGCTCCATCAGTCGGATCTGAGATCCGGACTGCTCACACTACTTCCGTTATCATGGCGGAAGAACGCCCTATGTGTGAGCTTCTCCAGGCACCCATCGACGGGTATGGAGATGCTATTGTTATCCCAGCCATTGTGGCTGAAAATTTTGAACTCAAAACCGGGTTACTGAATCTTGTAACCTCAAGTCAGTTCTATGGTTTTGAGCGGGATGATCCTCATGCTCATATTCGATGGTTTAACAAGATTGCATCTACCATCAAATACAAGAATGTCCCTACTGATGCTGTTAAGCTTCTTCTGTTCCCATTTTCTCTTGAGGGGCAAGCCCGGATTTGGCATGAAAAACAACCCCCTCAATCAATCGAGACATGGGAAGACTTGGTGAAGAAATTTGTGAACGAGTTTTATCCACCTTCCAAAACCACGAGTCTTAAAAATGAAATCATCAAGTTCACTCAAAAGTTTGATGAATCCTTCATTGAATCGTGGGATCGTTTTAAGGAATTGCTCCGCAAATGTCCTCACCACGGTTTCTCCGAGTTGATGCAACTCGATACTTTCTATAATGGAGTGAGTCAATCTGATCAAGATTCTCTCAATTCCTCCGCTGGAGAAAATTTCTTGAGCAAAACTGTCAAAGAAGCTTTAGCGATCATTGAAAACAAGTCTAAAGTCCGCACTACACGAAGCAAGCCGGTTGTTTCCCAAGTCAGTGTTGGTCCTTCTACTTCATCGCCCGTGAGTCAGTCTAGCACCGATGCTAAGATTGACAAACTCACGGAAGCTATTCAAGCTTTGGTTCTCTCCAACCAAAAGAAAGTCTCTTTTCCACAAACTTCACCTCCTGCTGAAGTTAAGAAAGTGGAAGTCTGTGTTACTTGCGGTGGCCCCCATGCTTACTACAACTGTATGGCCACCGATGGTAACCCTTTTGAAGCTAATGCTGTGGGCGGGATTTCTAATCAGGGAAGCAACCAATACCGTGCTCCTATAGACCCAAACCACCGTCCTAACCACTACCCTGGACCTCCCGGTTTCAACCAAAACCGTAATCAAAATCAAAATAGACCAAACCAAGGTTTTCAAAACCAAGGTAATTTTAGTCCAAACAACGGTTTTCAAAATCAAAATCAAAATTTCCAACACCAAGGAAATTTCAATAGAAACCAAGGTCAGGGAAATTTCAACCCAGGGTATTTTCATGGCAATAATCAAGGAAATTTCCAAAATCAAGGCCCTAATCCTAACAATAGAGGCCATAATTTTCCTGTGCAAAATCAAGCCATTGTTCCAACTGGACCATCATCCGATGAGTTATTGAAACAATTCATGAAATCCCAAGAGGAAATGAATCGGTTGTTGGTTAGCCAGATTTCTGACATTAAGAAGTCTTTAAATGATCGACCCTCGGGCTAAGGTACTTTACCTAGCAACACGATCGCTAATCCGAGGGGCGATGCAAAGGCGATCACAACCAGAAGTGGTGCTTCTTATGATGGACCCGCTTTTCCTACTACCTCTTCTTCTTCTCTCCCGAAGGTAGTGGAAAGTGAACCTGAGGCGACAAAGGACAAGGAACTTCCTACTAATAACGGAGGTACCAGCAATGTCCATCCTCAGGTTGTCCCGAAACCCAAAACCAAACCTGGAGTTGTTTTTGAACCTCCAGTTGGCAACCCCAAATCCAAAACTTCTATTCCTTACCCCTCACGTTTAAATGAGCAAAAACTCCGCGAAAAAGCCAGTCATCAAATGGAAATTTTTTTTCAAATTTTCCAAGAGCTACATTTTGACATAAGCTTTGCGGATGCTATCATGTTGATGCCCAAGTTTGCATCAACTCTCAAACACATGTTGAGCAACAAGGAAAAGCTGTTTGAAATGGCCAAAACTCCTTTGAACGAGAACTGCTCAGCAGTTCTGTTAAAGAAGCTTCCCGAGAAGCTAGGAGATCCTGGAAAATTTCTTCTCCCTTGTGTTTTTACAGGAATGATTGAATGCTTTGCCCTTGCCGATCTTGGAGCAAGCATCAATCTGATGCCTTATTCAGTGTGGAAGAAACTTTCTCTTCCGGAACTTATTCCTACCTGCATGACTCTTGAGCTTGCAGATCGTTCTATATCGCGTCCTCTTGGCATCGCCGAGGATGTATTCGTGAAAGTAGGAAAGTTCCATTTTCCAGCTGACTTTGTGGTTGTTGATTTCGATGCCGATCCTCGGGTTCCTCTCTTTGTTGGACGAGGATTCCTGAGAACGGGCCGTGCTCTTATTGATGTATTTGAGCAAGAAATCACGTTACGTGTGGGTAATGAAGCTGTTACCTTTAACCTTGATCAAACTTCAAGGTACTCCTCAAATTATGATACTGAATCAATTAATCGAGTCGATGTAATTGATATTGCTTTAGAGGAGTACTCTCAAGAGTTTCTTGGTTATCTTCATAATTCTGTGAGTGGGGATTCCACCACATCTTCTCAACCTATCATTGCCGACTCTTCCCCCTCTCTCACTCCGTTTGAGGGAGGTGACTTCTTTCTTGAAGAGATCGATGAATTTCTTGCTAGTGATGAATCAATTCCACCAGGAATTGATGGTGTTTATGATTCGGAGGGGGATATCCTTTATCTTGAGCAATTGTTGAATGAAGATCCATTACCTTCACTCCCTCCGAAAGAGATCACAATTGAGGAAATCAAATCAGTACAAACATCTACTGAAGAATTTCCCGAGGTTGAACTTAAGGACCTACCTCCTCATCTCGAGTATGCATTCTTGGAGGGTGATGATAAATTACCCGTCATAATTGCTAAAGACTTAACTGAGGAGGAGAAGACTGCTCTCATAAAGGTCTTGAAGTCACACAAGCAAGCAATTGCTTGGAAACTCTCCGACATTAAGGGTATCAACCCTGAGTTTTGTACTCACAAAATCTTAATGGAGGATGACTTCAAACCAGCAGTCCAACATCAGAGAAGGGTGAATCCTAAGATTCATGAGGTTATTAAACAAGAGGTTCTCAAACTTCTTGATGCCGGTTTAATTTACCCGATCTCTGATAGTCCTTGGGTTAGCCCAATTCACTGCGTTCCAAAAAAGGGTGGCATTACTGTTGTCACAAATGAAGAAAACGAGTTAATTCCAACTCGATTGGTTACGGGATGGCGTGTGTGTATTGACTATCGCAAGTTAAACGAAGCCACCCGTAAAGACCATTTTCCTCTACCCTTCATGGACCAGATGCTTGAGAGATTAGCAGGGAACGAATACTATTGTTTCCTTGATGGTTTCTCGGGTTACTTTCAGATCCCCATTGATTCGCTGGATCAGGAAAAGACCACATTCACCTGCCCATACGGAACATTTGCCTACAGACATATACCTTTTGGCCTATGTAACGCTCCTGGCACGTTCCAACGATGTATGATGGCAATATTCCACGACATGATCGGAGAAACAATGGAGGTGTTTATGGATGACTTCTCGGTCATTGGGGACTCGTTTCATACATGTATCTCCCATTTAGAAAGAATGCTTCAAAGGTGTGAAGACACCAATCTTTGTCTAAATTGGGAGAAGAGCCACTTTATGGTCAAAGAAGGCATAGTCCTTGGCCATAAGATTTCCAAAAACGGGATTGAGGTAGATAGAGCAAAAGTTGATGTTATTGCCAAATTGCCTCATCCTACTACCGTCAAAGGTATTAGGAGTTTTCTTGGTCATGCCGGGTTTTATCGTAGATTCATACAAGATTTTTCTAAAATCGCTCGGCCTATGACCCATCTTCTTGAAAAAGATGCTCCTTTTATCTTCTCTCCTGAGTGCATCGAAGCTTTTGAGACATTAAAGAAAAAGCTTACGGAAGCACCCATTCTAGTTGCCCCCGACTGGGATTTACCCTTTGAGCTCATGTGCGATGCAAGTGATTTTGCTATCGGTGCAGTCTTGGGGCAACGCAAAACCAAGCATTTTCAGCCTATCCACTACGCAAGTAAAACTATGACTGAAGCTCAAACCCATTACACCACTACAGTTAAAGAATTATTAGCTGTGGTGTATGCGTTTGAGAAGTTTCGGCCATACCTTATCTTGACCAAATGCGTGGTGTATACGGATCACTCGGCTCTCAAATATCTCTTTGCAAAACAAGATGCAAAGACGAGATTGCTCCGTTGGGTTCTCCTCCTACAAGAATTTGATATCATTATACGTGATAAAAAAGGAGCTGAGAACCTGGCTGTTGATCATCTGTCCCATCTAGAAAACCCTCACCAGGATGTGTTCGAGAAAAAGGAAATAAACGAAACATTTCCTCTCGAAACACTTAATGTGGTTTCTTTTGGTGGAGACTCTTCGAGCCCATGGTTTGCTGACTTTGCAAATTACCATGCGGGTAACTTTGTGGTAAAAGGGATGTCGTCCCAACAGAAAAACAAATTTTTTAAAGATGTAAAACATTACTTCTGGGACGACCCCTACTTGTTCAAAATTTGTGCGGATCAAGTCATCCGGCGACGTGTGTATGGTCAGGAAGCCAATGACATTCTCAAGGCTTGCCATTCTGGACCTACTGGGGGACATCATAGCCCCAACTACACCGCCAAGAAGGTGTTTGATTCCAGATTCTATTGGCCCACGATTTATAAGGATGCCCATGAATTTGTCAAAACCTGTGACGCTTGTCAACGTCACGGGAATATCTCACAAAGAAATGAAATGCCGCAAAACGCCATTCAAGTGTGTGAGATTTTTGATATATGGGGCATTGACTTTATGGGGCCATTTCCTTCTTCTCGCGGAAATAAATACATACTCGTGGCCGTTGACTATTTGTCAAAATGGGTTGAAGCTAAGGCTTTTCCTACCAACGATGCCCGAGTTGTTGTGAAATTCTTAAAATCTCTTTTTGCTAGGTTTGGAACTCCACGAGCTATAATGAGTGATCGTGGTACGCATTTTTGCAATGACCAGTTTGATAGAGTGATGCAAAAGTATGGTGTAACTCACCGTCTCTCTACTGTGTACCACCCCCAAACAAGTGGGCAAGTGGAATTTTCCAACCGAGGGATTAAAAGAATTCTGGAGAGGACGGTTGGCAAAAACCGTGCCTCTTGGTCGGATAAGCTAGATGACGCACTCTGGGCCTTCCGTACAGCTTACAAAACACCCATCGGGTGTACTCCATACAAGCTAGTGTACGGGAAGGCATGTCATCTGCCGGTTGAGCTTGAGCACAAGGCATACTGGGCCTTGAAGCATGCCAACTTCGATATTCAGACAGCTGGTGATCACCGGAAAGTTCAAATGAATGAATTAAATGAACTCCGTGATCAAGCATACGAGAACTCTTTGATCTATAAAGAAAAGACAAAGAAGATTCATGACTCAAAAATAAAAAACCGCGTTTTCAACGTCGGTGATCGAGTCCTTCTTTTCAACTCAAGATTGAAGATTTTCTCGGGAAAACTAAAATCCCGCTGGTCTGGACCATTCACCATCACTAAAGTATTTCCATATGGAACCATTGAGTTATCTCAACCCGATGGTCCAAACTTTAAAGTGAATGGTCATCGGTTGAAGCATTATTTTGGAGAGGACATACCTCCTGTGGTTGTCCCGGATCTACAAACTTTCCCCATGAACCAATGAATGCGGGGATCGAGTCAAGCTAGCGACTCGGGAATCAAAAACAGTAGCATGCCATATGGGTCTTCACCCATATTTCTGACTTCGTTCTATCTTTCTACCACCCTAGTGTGGGGGAGTTGCCCCCCGCTGTTGTATATAAGAGTTTCAAAAAAAAAAAAAAAAAAAAAAAAAAAAAAAAAAATCTTGCTAAATAATGGCCGTAGTATTTCCCTTTTACGTTCTTTGTTTCGGCATAACCGCCGATACTTTGAATATTGAGGGCAATATTCATTTCTAGTGTGGGGGGGAATTCTCACGAATTTTATCATGTAATTATGCCGCCTAATTCCCCCATTTTTGGCCAAATTTTTTTTTTGGAGTAAGTGTTTTACACTTACTCAGCTTATGGTTATCAGTCCGCCATGTCTAATAAAAAAAGGATTGGCTAATCCAGGAGAAAACGACTCTTGGTAAAGATATCTCAAATCCGTTGACGGCTTGCAATTTGCCCAAAATTGTATGGTATTCAGCTCACCATATCCTTAAAAGTGAAGAGTTGGCTAGCCCGCAAGTTTATGGCTTGTGGTAAAGGCAGTGGAAAACCATAATTGGTAATCGACTCACCAAAGATAATATTGATAATTTATCTAAGAGTTGGCTAGTCCAGAAGCAAACAGCTTCTGGTAAAGACAAATCAAATCCGTTGGAAGCTGGTGGTTTGCTCAAAATCACATGGTTATCGGTGTACCATGGTTCTTACTTGAACTAAAACATTTGGCTACTCCAGAAGTAATCGCTTTTGGTAAAGAGATTCAAATCCATTAAGTTTTTCTCAAAAGATTGCTAGGGACTAGCAATAGTTTAGTGTGGGGGATTGATGAGTGTGTAAATACTCATCATTTTTGGTTAAATTTGAACTGCAAAATGTTTAAAAATGCTCAGAAATGCATCAAAATACTGAAAATATCCCAAAATTGCATTTTATATGTTTCAGATGCAAAATGTTTAAAATCAGATGAAAAACGAGCTAAGTTTGCATAATTGGCAGTTTCAGTCCCCCAACTTTCAAAAATGGTAACTTTAGTCCCTGGAATTTCAAAGATTGACAGAATTTACCCCTGGACATTTTAAATTGGAAAATCTACATTTTTAGTCCTTTGGTAATTCTAACTTGTCAAATATGGTCATTTTGATAATTTTTGGAAAATTACAATTTTGGTCCCTCAAGTTTCAAAAATGACAGATTTGGTCCCTGGAATATTAGAGATTTGCAGTTTGATCTTTCGAATTTTCAGAGATTGTCAAAACCTACCCTTGGATTACATTTGTAGAATTTACATTCGTGGTCCCTGAATTTTCAGTTTGGCAGTTTTAGTCCCTATAGTCTCAAATGAATTCAAAATAAATCCCTAGTCCAACCCAAAATAATCCCAAGCCCAATAATCCCACAACCCGGTCCAGTCCAACCCTTTTAACCCGATCCCATCCAAATACCCACGGTTTAAAATAAAACCACCCGCCCTCCTTTTTCCTCTGTCTTCCCCGACCACTTTGTCTGCAACACCTCCAACTCCAGCCACCCTACTCCACACCATGTCCCATCCACCTCAACAACATCCAAAACGCATTTAATGCTCCTTCCCCCTTGCACTTAAACCTCTCCCAGTTTCAATATCCCACTTTCCCGCCAAAAGTGATCCAACGGCTAAAATCTCTTCAACTCATCCAAGGGTCCTGAATTAAGTTGGGAAATGCTCAGAGGAGAGAGAGAAGCCTTTTTGTGTATAAAGAGAGGAAGAAGAAGCAAGAAAGAAGAGAGTACTTAGTTTATTTTTAAAAATGTATGTCGTTTCAAGTTTTTTATGTCTTAAATAGCTTATTAGTTGTAATTTCAAGAGCAGTTGTATTAAACTCAGATATTTCAGTATATTAGAACCATTTTCAAGTATCAAATCAAGTTGCATTACAATTTCATGTTTTATGCTCACTGTTGCAAAATTTCAGTTTCCAACTCCTATGTCCAAGCTTCAACTAGCTTATTTTTAAGTTCAAACAAGTTTATATAAGCTTCTTATAGCTTTTTGTAAGCTCACATTTAAGTTTCAAGCAAATTGGGTTCTTGGTCAACGAAAGTCAATCTGGGCCAAAATTGAAATGGAAATGGATATGGGTGATGCAGTGCTGGATTTGGGTTGATTTAGAGTCTATTGGGTTGATATATATAGGATAGAGGTTCTTTGGTTGACTGATTTCAAGCCATTGTGGCTAGGACCAACTGTAAGTGATTTTCAAGAAATTGCATAATCTGTATTTGAGATTTAGATTAGTTCTTATCTGCTAATTAAGTTGTATTTAGAGTAGTTAAACTCAGTTTGATCAATAGCATTAGCTAGTTTAGTGGTTAACTTAGCTTAATTTGCAAATCAGTAATTTAAAAGGGTGTTTGGATCAGTTGCTTAAACTGTATTAGAGAGTTGTTCAGTGTTTGAGACTTGTTGTTTCAGGCGTGTTTAGCTCATTTGAACTCATTGCAGTCATTATATTGCATCTGCATACCACAAAAGTCAAAATCATCCTTAAACTGTCTTAATAGCTTAACTGTTGGGATTTTATAAAATTAAAAGGTTGTTTTGTGCTTAGATATCATAGAAATAGATTGCATTAGTTTCATTTCACCATAAATCATCAACATCAATCCACAAATTGAGTTCTAATCTCACAAAAGTCAAAATCTCCAAACTGTTTCAAAAGTCAAAGCTGAAAAAGTCATTTTGAGCCCAACTGAGTTGATTTTTAATTGCTTCACTTCTGGGTCAAATCAAGTGAAACTTGGGGTTTTAAAACTTCAGTTGGTCTATTTTTTTATTATCATTTTTGTAGATTTTTGTCAATTTTTTAAAAGCTCCAAATGAGCTTGTCAATTGGGTCTTACTTCCCCTGTGCACAAACTCAGTATTAACTGAGTGTGCACAGGTTTTGTGCAGGGCTTGCACCAAGCTCATCAGAGCTCATCCAGGGCTCATCTGTGGTTTAGACATAGCTAGCCAGGTCTTCTTGAGGTTCCCACTTCTGTTTTTCAATTTTAGCTTATTGAGTAGCTTATTTGCAATCTCTAAAGTAGTGGTAAAAACTGATTTTGGCACTTGAGTTCTAATAACCAAATCTTTGTAGTTTGCAATTCAGTGGTTTAGAGTAGTTGTTTTTAGTTCATTTCGAGTACTTTTAGCTTATTGTAGCTTCTGTTTCAGTTTGGTAGCTTATTGTGTTCATTTGCTTAATACAAGTGCTTATTCATAAGCACTTTGCATTGCAGTTGCATTTTCTTACACACAACCCTCTGTTTTTATATTTTTTCTAGGTTCATAATAATATTTTATACTTATCTTGAATTTTTCAGATTTTTCTAGGTCAGTTTGGTATTTTTCTGCATTTAAATCAATTTTTAGTACTTTTTAATTAGCATTTAATACAATTAATTCAGAAAAGTTTCAAAAAAATAATTTTTCATTTTTACTAGGTTAAGATAAATATAAAAAGTCAAAAAAATATTTTTCCAGATTTTTCTTAGTTAAATTTGTATTTTTAAGCAATTTAATTAGTTTTTAATAGTTTTTAATTCATAGAAAATACAAAAATAATCAGAAAAATACAAAATTAGTTTTGAAAATTCTCTTTTGTTATTTTAGATTTTTCTAAGTCATAATTTCATTTTTCTAGCTTTATTTCATATTTTCTTGTATTTTAGGGTATTATTAAATAAGTAAAAATAGTTTTTAATTAATAATAATTAGATAATTAGTTTTAAAAATAATTTTCTTTTTCTAAAAATTTTCTTTTATCATTAGGTTTGTAAAAATGTCATTTTCATATTTTTAGGATTAATATTGTGTAAGTTTCACATTTTCTTTTGTACGTCACGTAGTTTTTAAGTTAAATTTGTAATAGAAAAATCAAAAACATCATTTTGCCAATAGTGATAGCGTTTATTTAATATATTTTATCTTTTTAATTTTCTTTAATTTGCATTTAAGCCCTTGTAATTTATATACTTCTTCTGTAGTTATAATAAATCAAAACTCTTTTCCGCTCAAATCCTCTCGATCACTACACGTTTGACTATTCTCGCACAGCTCGTTGGGACATAACGACCCGGGGAAACACTATACTCTCCTGGACTTCATTGCATTTGGTTCCAGGCTGTTTTAAGTTTGTTACGGTTGGCCATTCACAAGTGGTTAGCTTATGTGATTAAACTTGACGGTTTGGACCGAATCACGTGTCTCCTTCCCTTTGCTGGTTTTGCTACTTTAGAATCAGCAACACATTGTAAGCCCGTATACTAGAAATCTATTGAGAAGAACACTTGAATTCTTGTGAGAATCAACTTGCTGAATAAAGAATGTGAGCAAGTCTAATTGGGGATTAAATCTGACATTTCACTCTCCTCCAATTAGTGCTCTCCCCTAAACTGGCAATCTTTTTGATAAATGCCCGAAATAAGAAGAAGTCTTTAGATCGTTAAATGCAACTCGTCTTTTAGTCTTCTAACATGCATCATAATATGTAGAACCGACTATCGAATCGACCTTCTTCAAGATTGTCCGATTGAGGAATAGAATGTTAACATCTTCTTCTCACCAAATGCATTCCCGTTAACTTGTAAATAGCAAATCCCCTCAATTCAAATCCCTCCCAATCAAACAAGAACAGAAAGATGTTCATCAAGGAAATCAGCCTTGCAACTAGAAGCACTTTGTCGTTAAACTCATCAGTCCGTGAGAAGATGTCAACCAACAGCTCTTATAAGAAAACTCCATGTGAAGATGACCCGATAAGAAGAAGCTTGGTTCTTACATGAGTTTGGAGCCCTTTGACCATTTGTTCTCAGAAATAAATTAACCATGCAGTAAATTCACACTTCTTCTCCCCCTTAAGAATTGCATACGGAGTTGCCATTCTTGATTGAATAAGTGAAAATCATCCAAATGTATTCTATTCACACTTCTCCCCCTCAAAGGTAGCACATGATGTCTCCATCGTCATTATAATTGAGCAAGTGGAATAAGAAAACAATCAACAGCAGTTCGGTTCACTTGATGACTGAAAGCGCATGGAAAAAGCATGAAGCATGTGGATGAGAATGGTCATTAATAAGAAGATTTCTCTTCTTCCGAAGATAATGCGCACTGAAGCGTACACATTTCTTTTCTTTTGAGGAACGAGGCTTCAACTGTTTTGTTCAAACGTCATAAGAAGATTTCTCTTCTTCAGAAACGTACACTTTTCTTTTCTTTAGAGAACGAGGCTTGAACTGTTGTATTCAAACGTCATAAGAAGATTTCTCTTCTTCAGAAGATAAAGCGCACTGAAACGTACACTTTTATTTTCTTTAGAGAACGAGGCTTGAACTGTTGTGTTCAAACGTCATTAGAAGATTTCTCTTCTTCGGAAGATAAAGCGCACTGAGATATACACTTTTATTTTCTTTTAGAGAACGAGGCTTGAACTGTTGCATTCAAACGTCATAATCTCTCTCTTTTCTACCTCTCTTGGCAAACTTGATATCAACCCCATTATCATTCAGTAGGCTCTTTGTCGTGATAGCTGATGGAGAAAACCCAATATGATGAATTTGACCCTGAAGTAAAATGACCCGAACTCGTGACTTAAACTTGCACATATGTAACAAAGAGCGGTGCAGAGAATTCATGCCCTTTTGAATCTCTAAGTACTCTATACTCTTCAACCAACCAACCATCAAGTATTAGACGTAGATCACCTCTTGAAAATCCATAATTCAATGTGACACTGAGCACTACAAGGTAACTCCTTAAAGTGATAGTTATTTTGTCGTGGTAAGAGCCCAATTCCCCCAAGTGGTAAAAGAAAAAGAAAAGTCACCCAAAAATAACTAGATTTCCAAGTCTTCGTATTTGAAAATATTAAAAGCTCGAACAAGGATCTTGAAGAATCTTCATCCAACCATCCCCGATACCTTCAGATACTAAGTACACTCGCCCGTGATATTTCACTTCAACGTCAAATAAATAATACTGAATTAACGCCGTTGTCAAATCTTCTGGTTAACTGCCCAAATCTAGACTCCTTTGACGTTTAAATGAACTTTGATAATCGTTTCATCCCGACCATGGTTAAAAGCACATAACCCCATAAAACCTTGTAATAACCAAACTGTCATGAGGACAATCCAAACAAACACCCAATTAATGAAGTACACCCTTTTATTCCTTCTTCGAAGCAAAAACCGTAGCACCAGCATCAGATAAGATCCCGAAATACACTTTCTTTCTCCAGGATGGTTCCATCATTGCGGAATTTTATAATTCTATAGTTTAAACCGAGAAATAGTTTCTTTCGCAGGATTTTACAAAACCAAGAATAAACCGTAAGATAGATCCGGAAATGCACTTAACTAATACCAGGATGTTTCCATTGTCACGGGATTTTACAAATCTATGATTTAAACCGAGAAATAGTTCTTTCGCGGGATTTTACAAAATCAAGACTAAACCGCAAACAATGTCAGCTTGAATGTTTTATGGCAAGTTTGGTTTCGGTGAATATCTGTTTTAGGGGTACTGTAGGACCTTGTTTATACATCAACCTTACGCGTATACCCACGTTACCACAAGATGAACACACGTAAAACCCAAACACAAGATATGCGTAAAGATTAAGAAGAAGAGAGGAAAGATGGTGACTTGAATGTATGATATGTCCTGTATGTTAGAGAGAAAAAGATGAAGAGAAAACTTGTATTACTTGAAAGAAAAACACACACAAAACACACTCAAGAACACCCCTCAAATGACCATTTGAGGGGTATTTATACTTCCTTACATATGCCCTAATGGGCTTTGGGATGGGCTTGGATTGGACTTGGATTGGATGACAACTTATACCAGGCTAGATTAACATAACATTTAGCCATTTAGCTTAGCCCAATCCATGAGCCCGTCGACTATTCTAGCACGATATCTAACACACGTTACAAAGTTCCAAAACGTGAATGACCATCACTTCTAATAAAAATGTTACGGCTAACAATCTCCCTCTAAGGGGTCGTCATTCAAAAGATGCTCCATTTGATTAGGTCTTTACTTTCCTTGAGCTTGATCTTTGCGTTTAGATATAGAATAGTCTTGATTCTTTGTTCCTTCATGCTTTGTGATCAATTAATGTGGTTGTCTGCCGTTGTCAACTTCATTGGTTAGGTGTCTCCACGTCTTTCTCCACCATGCTCACACTTCTATTTGACTTTTAATTGCCAATGATGTAGTTCTCGAGTCTTTATACTCTGTAGATTCTTTGACATTGACGAAGAATCATCTTTAACTTTGTGTTTCCTTTGTTTTTTATGAGAACTTTCATGTGTTGTTGGTATGAGCATGTGGAGAATCTGCACGATCTCTTCCTCCCGCGAGCATCCATAAGAAGAAAACATAAAACATGGGTTAGAAATAATCCAGCGCTTACAAGTTTGAATTTTGAGTGTGTTAACAGCATAGTGTGAAAACACGTCTCTAATTCTCACAAAGGCCGTTCCTGAACTGGAGTCCCACAAGTGAGATAACACGATGTACCGAAGTACACCTACAGTTTAAGTGAGTCGCTGAGGTACACCGAAGCATCACCCCACGACTGTAGACCATTTGAGACACACTAAGCGTAATCCACGGGGAGTTACCGAAGTGACCTGCTGTCAGGGCTGGTTAATGTTGACCCTGGCAGGAGTTTCCATTCAATCATTGAAGATCACAGATGTGAAACTTCTCATAAATGTTCTGGCAGATTGCTAAGATCTGCGTATGACTCTAGAATATATCACTTGTGTCCTTATTGATGAACAACAAGCGATGTCATGTCAAGTGTTCCTATGAGATCTTTTGATGAATCTCGTGGCTCTAGACTCAATAGTGCATTTTGGTTTTCTTGAGCGGAGACTAGGGAGAGGGTCTCCTTCTTCAATACCAACGATCTCTAAGAGAAAGCCGATAGTTTACGTAGGGTCCCCAGTGAGAATGAAACAAATCCTTTTAAGAGGAATTGAGTGGCTAGAAGGTTTAGTGCAGTGCGTCACTGGGTCCATGACGTCTTTGTCTTCAATACCGGCGTCATCTAAGTGACAACCAGTAGCATATGTATTGAACCCGGTTTCTGCCCTAAGGTTGATTATGGAGGCCTATTTCTTTTCACCCTTTCTTTTACTTGTCTTTTTAATTCTTCGACCCCTTCTTTCTCCTTTCTCACATTACTCCTTTTTTCAATCATTCCTAAGGACTTCTAATACTAACTATTTGTGATGTCCTTGGGTAGATCCCTCCGGCTCTGGCGGATCATAGGACGGATTTACCTATCCTTAGTCACCTTATAACTCCATGATTGTCCCATGTTGCCATAAAACCATTTTTCTTGAAAATCTCTCAAAGTATTTATGATGGAAAACATGTTTGGAACACTCTGAGAGTTTTATATTTTCAGAAACACTCCCCCTTCACATGTGCTTATAAGTTTTGACAGAAATCTACACATAGATGGTAGAGTTCGCACTTTTTGAATTGATCGACTTTAAATGAACAAAACCGATTCGAGACACGTTTACATCACTAGAGAACTAGCTTGAAATTATTACCCGTCCTGGTCAAGTCCATAGAAAGTTTCTTGAGATGGTACATTTCCTTACTTAGATTCCTCGTCAATTCAATGGCTACGACTGAGTCGAGCTCTTTTTAGATTCAACCAACGATCATTAAACTTTTTGATCACATTTTAATCACGTCTTCTCCCCCTCAAAAATAGCATATTCATGATATTTTTTATATCAACGGATTAAAACATTATAGAATCTTTTGGGGAGAGAAACGGATTAGATTTAAGCATGAATTTGGAACATTTTGGTTTTATACTCTCCTTTTAATAAAGCATAATCAATTAAAGGGTTTTAGAGGGAGTTATTTTGTTAGGAATTAGAAATTCCCGGTATTAAAGAGTCGGTCACCTCAAGTATATGTAATCGTTAGAAAGCTCGTAGTCGTAGTTCTTTTAAGTTAAGTAGTAATTTAGTTTAGTAACACCGTGGAGGACGGACGGGTCTTTACCCACTGTATGCCTGATCCACAGCCCAAAGTGTGGCGAGTTATGTAAGACTATAAATACTCTCTACCTTCCAAGGTAGAGAGTTGGAGCTCATAATAATATCTTTCACTTTCTCTCACTAAGTTCCCTAAACCTCTAACTTTCTCTCTCTAGAATTCCATCTTATTCGCCACCTTGTGTTATGGTTTGATGTGTATGTGAAAAGTTATATCTTACAATTGGTATCAAGAGCCATGGTTAGATCATATCTTGCACATCTTTGGATTTATAGTGGTTTTTAGGTGGTTTTTGAGTTTGAAAAAGTTTAGTGGTTTTTGCATCATTTGGTTGATTTCTTGTGTTAAAGTTTGATTTTTGTTGGTACTTTTATGTTTAGAATCATCAAAAGTGTTTAGGTTTTCATTTGGTAAGCTTGAATCATCTTGGTTGGGTTGTTTTTGGATTGAAAAGTGAAGGTTATTTGGTTTTTCAAGCTAGCGAATTAGCTCTCGGACTTGTTTTCTTGGTAGCGACTTACAGTTATAAAATCTAGCGAGTTAGAGCTAGCGAGTTAAAGTACAAGTAGTGGAATCTCCACTACGGTTAGCGACTTGTGGTAGCGACTTAGTCTGTAGCGAGTTGCTCTTTAGCGACTTGCATATCTAGCGACTTGTGTAGCGAATTACTGCACAAATTTGGCTAGCGACTTAGTCTGTGGCGAGTTACTACTTAGCGACTTGCCTTTCTGTTGGCGACTTGGGACTCTAGCGACTTAGACGTGTAGCGAGTTAAGGGTTAGCGACTTAGTGCACTAATTTCTAGCGACTTAGTGCATTATTTGGTAGCGAGTTAGCACTTTATCATCTAGCAACTTGAGTGATTGTTTACGGTTTTCTCTTGATTTAGTAAAATCCCGTGAAAGAATCTATTTCCCGGTTTAATCATAGAGTTATAAAATCCCGTATAATCTGTTAACATGTCTACCAACATTCCCACTGTTCCCACTGTCATCTCCACTGTTGCCGAGGATGTTCAAGCAGCTGGCTCAGATACTCGTCCACCAATGCTTGACAGAACTGACTACGATTCTTGGGCTCAACGAATCAGATTGTATTGCCTTGGAAAGGAAAATGGTGTAAACATTCTCAAATCCATTGATGAAGGACCATATCGGGTTGAAACGACTAGAGACATACTTGATACTAATAAAGATGGTACTCCTATCTACGGAATGGACAGACCTAAGATGTACAATGAGCTTGATAATGAGGAGAAAAAGAGATTCGATGCAGATATCAGGGCTTCAAACATTGTTCTTCAAGGTCTTCCTAAAGACATCTACAAGCTGATCAATCATAACACTGATGCAAAGGCTGTTTGGGATAACGTTAAGATGCTTCTCTCAGGCTCAGAAATAACTATGGAAGACAGGGAATCCCAACTCTATGATGAATTTGAGCACTTCAAGATGAAACCAGATGAGAGTGTCTATGAGTACTATGTGAGATTTCATAAGTTAGTGAATGACATGAGGAATATCAAGATGACTATGCCTAACATTCAGTTGAACTCAAAATTTGTGAACAACATGAATCCCGAATGGCACAAGTTTGTTACCGCTGTGAAGCTCACTAAAGGATTGAAGAACACAAACTATGAGCAACTCTATGCCTTCCTCCTTCAGAATGAAAGACATGCCATGTTTGAAAAATTGATTCTCAATCAGTTCAAAACTAACCCAGGAGAGACAAGCTCGTCTAATGATTCAACTGCCTTCTACTCAAACATTGGAATCACAACCAAAGCATCACAAGTCATACCCTTGGATAATGGTAATCACAAACTCATCCCTGATCCTCAGTTCAAACAAGCTGATGCTGATGCACACGTGGGTAACATCATTAATCAACTTGCTCTTCTCATTAGTCAAAACATGAATTCTCTTCCACAAACCAACAACAACCTCAGAACTGCATCTAACCCACATAATCAAGCCACTGTTAAAGATGGAAGGATCGTGGTGCAACCAGTTCAGGAAAGACAGTATGAACAGGGACGAGGTGGAGCTGGGAGAGGTTATGTTGGAAACCAGAATTGAGGAAGGAATGGTAACCCAGGTCAAGCTAAGCCAATCAAATGCTTTAACTGTGGTGGTGAGGGACACTTTGCAAGGAATTGCACATCTCCAAAGCGTCCACAAAATGCCGAATACTTCAGAGATAAGATGTTGCTGGCTCAAGCTCAGGACAATGGTGCTACTTTGAATGAAGAGGAACTGCTGTTTCTTGCTGAAGGCAATGCCAAGACCTATGATGCAGATGTAGATGAGCAGCCCATTCAGGAGATAGGTCACAATCATCAAAATGCCTTTCAAGTCGGTGACTGCGATGCTTACGACTCTGATGTGGATGATGGACCTACTGCACACATAATATTTATGGCTAGCATCTCTCCCATGGTGTCTCCCAAGGTCACTTCTTCACCACAAGCTGGCCCATCAAAGGACAAACTCATCTCTGAGGTATTAAAGCTATATGATGATGCTGATGTGCAACAGATGCATGACAAAGTACAACCAACCGAAACTTTTGAATCAAATATTGAAAATACGGGTAATATCAATATTGTCCCATATGATCAATACGTGAAACAAAGTGAAAGTGTAGCTGTACCTAGTGATGCATCTTCTGCAGTCAACAATGACTATGTCTTTGATGAATACACTGCATGTGCTCCTGATGATTCCATTATCTCTGAACTTAATGCCTATAAGGAACGTGTTGCCATTTATGAACAACGTGCAAAATTTGAGTTGACCACTCGTGAGCAGAAAATGGATGACCAAGTGCGTACAGTAATTAGAAAAAGTAATTTTAGAGAAGAAGTATTGAAACAAGAATTAAATTCTTTGCAAGAAAAACTCTCTAAAACAGCTAAGCAAAAACAAGAACTTCAAGAAAACGTGAAAATGCTTAAGCAAGAATTCAATGCAAAGGAATCAAAACTCTTGAGAGATTTTTCTAATCTGAAAACTTTGAAAAACAAACTTGAAAACAAGTTGTACATACAAGGAAACACCATTCAGACTGCTCACATGGTCACCAAACATCGAGTCTTAAGCGATAAGCATAGCATTCCCCTTGTTGAGGAACCAAATCCAGAGGTAATCAAAAAGGCTAGAAATGCTCATAAGGTGATTTATGATGGTAATGAAATTCTTAAGCCTAGGCAGAAACCTAGTTGCGTTGAGTGCACTGAGGAAGACAATAAATCAGATGAAGTCACTAGGGAAAGGATGAACAAAAAACTAGATGACCCTAAATGCAAAGAGAAAAAAATAATTATCTCTCCTCACGATTACAAAAAGGAAAACTGGATTGCATTAAACAAGTTTAAGCCTCAGACTCTGTTGACTCCCGAACAAGTCTTCTGGAAAATGGATTTAGATAAGCAGAAAGCCGAAAATATTGTAGAAACAAACCCTCCCCTTCGGAAAATGCCTAGAGCAACTGTGTATCCTCCTAATACACCTATGCATCTTGTACCTAGAACAATTGCCACTAAAAGCAAGACATTAATTAGCCAATACGTTATATTCCAACTATTTGTTGATTTTGAAAAAACTTGCAAGAAAAGGATCACTCCCACTGGTATAACTGAAGGTGAAAGAGGTTTTGAACAAATGAAAGAATGTTATTTAACTGAGGTCATGCCTTTCTTTAAACTTCTAAAAGATCACTTTGAGAGTCTTAAAAAGGGGGTAGAAGCTGATATTAAGGGTATGGAAAAGGAATTTGATGCAATGGTTGCTGAAGTTAGTGATTATGAGCGTGCACTAAAATATAATGAGATTGAGAGAAAGAACTTGCATACATTAAATGAGAATCTTATTACTGAATGTGTTGCTCAAGATGTGTTTTTCACTGCTTCAAATTGCTCCATTAATGCTTCAAAATTTCATGAATTATCTGTGGCCCTGAAAGTCTCCCATGATCGTGTCATTGAGCTTGAAAAAACTAATTCTAAACTAAACGAGAAAATTGAACTGGATGATCACGACACGTTGGTTAAACACTTTTCTAAACTAGAAGTTGAGTATTTTAATTTACAACTAAAATATCAACATCTCAAAGAAAATGTCAAAACCTCAAATATCAAGACATCTTCAGATGCTCCAGAGTTTGATGCAGTTTTTCAAATTAACAAACGTGATGAACAGATTCAAGCTCAGTCCAACACGATCAGAAAGTTGAAGGCCCAAATCTCTCAATTAAAGGGTCAAACGAACAATATGACAGGCTCCCAAATGCCTCCCTCTTTAGATTCTCAGAATTCTCAAACGTTTCATCTTCAAAACCTAGTAAATGCTTTACAAAAGGAAAACGAAAGTTTTCTAGAAGAGAATGAAAAGGTTAAACGTCATTTCAATGAGTTGTTTGAATCAATTAAAGTCACTCGTAACAAAAACAACGAACAAATAACTTCATTGCAAAAGGAAATTGAGAATCTGAAGAGTCAGGTAAAAGGGAAAATGCCAATGATCAATGAGGAGAATGTTGTATCTAAGGTTCACTCTAGGAATAAATCTACTTTATCTGTGACATATGTCCCCCCTCACCTAAGGAACAACAAACTTGCCATTCAAACATATTTCTCATACCTTAAGGATTGCTTAGAATGCCTGCGTGAGATTGTTGAAGAGGATAAGCTAGAGAAACCTCATGATAATGCAATTGGACATGCATGCTTATATGCCAAACGATCTCAAGAAATCTTAGAATGTTTGATCACTATATGCCCAAAGACATTAGGTGAGAGAGTTAACCCCTTGATTCCATGCTCAATGCCTAAGGCCAAACATGACATGCACTCGATTCCCAATGGTTTGAATGTGAGGAGTAGTGCACCAGTGAGTAGTTCAGATTTTAGATCTGTCAATACTAGGAAAGTGAACTCAAATGTGCCTTCTAGGAGTACTAATCTCAGTACCTCTAATGTTAAGAAAGTGAACCATAGTGCACCTGCATGTAGTTCAGATCCCAGCACATCTAAACAGGTGGTGCAAAGAGTAGTAAAACAAACTAATGTTCCCATTCCCTCTACAGGAGTAATCAGTGACATTAAAGGGAGCAGGTCAAAGTCTCAAGACAATACAAGGAATGATAGGACCTCTCAAGCTAAAAATGTGCACTGGAAGAGAGTAGAAGAACAATCTAGGAACCTTAAGTTTGAATCGAATAAAACGAATCGTGTTGATTCTAGTATTAGCCATAAGCGTACTATAATTAATTCGAATTCTGATGCTATTTGCAAACCTTGTACTGATGATTGCTTGAATTCTGTTTCTAATCATGAATGTGATGTTAATGTTCTGCCTAATGATGTTAATTGTCCAGTTAATGTTGTTAATGCTAAAATTCATGCTAAAAAGGCTAAAAGGCAAAAGCGAAAGAGAGTTAGAAAACAATGGAAACCCACAGGAAGAACATTCAGCAGAATAGGCTTTTATTGGATACCTGTTGGTCATAAGACTAATCAGATAATGCCCACTAGAAAATGGATGCCTACTGGTAGAACTATTCCCTTAAGAAGTGGTCACACTGTAAATAGGACTAATACAGACACTAGTATTGCATCTATTCACAATGATTCCCCTACTTCACTGTCTGATATGAATGCTTCTATTTCTAATGTGGGTGGTCCAACTGTTGCTACTAACCAAATGGAACCCATTCTTGCATGGGGATCCCAAATATCCAGTTATCCATTCTTGTCTGTGTTCAACTGCAGATCGTTCAAATCGTTCTGTGGTACCTGGACTCAGGCTGTTCCAAGCATATGACTGGAGACCGGTCACGGCTCATGAACTTCGTGAGCAAATTCATCGGGACTGTTAGATTTGGTAATGATCATTTCGGTGCTATTATGGGTTATGGAGATTATGTTGTTGGTGATAGTGTCATCTCCAGAGTGTATTATGTGGAAGGTTTAGGTCATAATCTGTTCTCTGTTGGTCAATTCTGTGATTCTGATCTAGAAGTGGCCTTCAGAAAACATACCTGCTTTGTTAGAGATCTAAATGGTAAGGAACTGTTGAAAGGAACTCGTGGCTCAAACCTTTACACTATCTCTATCGATGACATGATGAGAGCTTCACCAATCTGCTTGTTGTCAAAGGCTTCAAAAACAAAGTCATGGCTATGGCATCGTCGTCTCAATCACTTGAACTTCGGCACCATCAACGATCTTTCCAGAAAGGACTTAGTTGTAGGTTTACCTAGACTAAAGTATGAAAAGGATCATCTTTGTTCAGCATGTCAATTGGGAAAAAGCAAGAAGTATGCCCATAAACCCAAACCTACTAACTCTGTCACAGAAGTTCTTCATATGATTCATATGGATTTATGTGGACCAATGAGGGTGCAGAATATCTTTGGGAAGAAATATGTGTTAGTTGTGGTTGATGATTATTCTAGATTCACCTGGGTCAAGTTCTTAAGGACAAAGGATGAAACTCCTGATATCATCATCAAACTCATCAAACAGCTGCAGGTTAGACTAAACAAAACTGTCAGAATTATCAGAACAGACAATGGAACTGAGTTTGTCAACAAACAACTTAGTGAATTCTATGAAAGCGTTGGAATCAGCCATCAAAGAAGTGTTCCACGAACCCCTCAACAGAACGGTGTAGTTGAAAGACGAAATCGTACTCTTGTTGAAGCTGCCAGAACAATGCTGATCTACTCAAAGGCTCCAATGTTTCTCTGGGCTGAAGCAATTGCCACTGCATGCTACACACAAAATCGTTCCCTGATTCACAACAGTCATGGAAAAACTCCATACGAACTTGTCCACAACAGGAAACCTAATCTATCTTTCCTTCGTGTGTTTGGTGCCTTGTGCTATCCAACTAATGAGGGTCAAGACTTGGGTAAACTTAGAGCTAAAGCTGACATTGGAGTATTTGTAGGATATGCACCCAACAAAAAGGGATACCGAATCTACAACAAAAGAACCCGAAATATCATGGAAACAATTCACGTTACGTTTGATGAGCTGACCGGTCAAATGGCTCCTGGACACTCCAGCTCAGGACCCGCACTTCAAAACAGTCCTATTGGTTCATCTCTTGTTCCAAACTCCTCTCAAGAAACTCCATATGTACCTCCATCTGAAGATGATGTAAAGAAACTGTTTGATCCCATGTTTGATGAACTGTATGAGTCTACTACTAATGAGGTGCTGATCCCTACAATAGAGGATGCTCATATTCCAGTGAATGAAGTCAATTCATCAGTCTCTATATCTGTAAGTCAAGAAGCACCTGCTGCTGATCCTTCAGTCTCATCAACAAATCATCTCTCTTCAAATGTACATCATGGAAATGTTTCTGGCACCAATGATGAAGTTAATCCCTTTGCAACTCCTGAAGATGCTCCATTTGAAAACATATTTGCTACTCCTGTATCATCATCAGAACCATCGTCTTCAGGAGACATCGACTCAGCTACTTCAGTTCCTCAACAAATGCCACATGAACACCTCAGAAAATGGACTCACGATCATCCATTAGACAACATCATTGGAAATCCCTCTCGTCCTGTATCAACCCGGAAGCAACTCGCAACCGATGCCTTATGGTGCTTCTTCAACTCCGTACTATCTAAGATCGAACCAAAAGACGTTAAAACTGCCATGAATGAAGATAGCTGGTTCAATGCTATGCAAGATGAAATTCATGAGTTTGATCGTCTTGATGTATGGGAGTTAGTACCTGCTCCAGACTGTGCTATGATTATAGCTCTAAAATGGATCTTCAAAGTAAAACTTGATGAGCATGGTGATGTGTTGAAAAACAAGGCTCGATTGGTTGCTAAAGGATATCGTCAAGAGGAGGGTATAGACTTTGAAGAATCATTTGCTCCAGTTGCTCGAATCGAGGCAATCAGAATCTTTTTGGCTAATGCTGCAAGTAAGAACATGGTGGTATATCAGATGGATGTAAAGACGGCATTTCTGAACGGAGATCTTAAAGAAGTCGTCTACGTCAGCCAACCTGAAGGATTTGTGAATCAAGAGCATCCTACTCACGTTTATCGTTTGAAGAAGGCTCTTTACGGTTTAAAGCAAGCTCCAAGGGCTTGGTATGATACACTCTCAAAGTTTCTTCTTTCAACCGGATTCAGCAAAGGAGCAGTTGATCCTACATTGTTCACCAGGAAGTCAGGCAAACATTTAACTCATGTTCAAATTTATGTTGATGATATTATTTTTGCCTCGACTGACCCAATGGAATGTGATCGTTTTTCTAATGAAATGAGTTCAAAGTTTCAAATGTCAATGATGGGACAAATGTCATTTTTCTTGGGATTACAAATTTCACAAAGTCCCGGAGGCATTTTCATAAATCAATCTAAATATGCAACAGAGATTTTAAAGAAATTTGGATTTGATTCAAGTGACCCTGTTGACACCCCCATGATTGACCGAACCAAACTAGATGAGGACCTCTCAGGGATCATGATTGACCAAACGAAATATAGGAGTATGATTGGATCCCTGATGTATCTCACTGCTAGTAGACCAGACATCTTATTCTCTGTGTGCATGTGTGCTAGATACCAGGCTAAGCCTACTAAAAAGCACCTTGAAGCAGTTAAACGGGTCTTTCGGTATCTCCAAGGAACCATTAATATGGGACTATGGTACCCGAAGGACACCGGTATGTCACTAACGGCCTATGCAGATGCCGATCATGCAGGTTGTCAAGATACTCGTCGAAGTACGTCTGGAGGTGCTCAGTTTTTGGGTGATAAGCTTGTGAGCTGGTCTTCAAAGAAGCAAATGAGTACTTCTATTTCCTCTACAGAGGCTGAATACATAGCCATGTCATCCTGTTGTGCTCAAATCTTATGGATGAGATCTCAATTATCTGACTATGGCTTTGATTTCAACAAAATCCCTCTGTACTGTGATAATAAAAGTGCTATTGCTCTCTCATGCAACAACGTTCAACACTCAAGAGCAAAGCATATCGACATTCGACATCATTTCATCAGGGAACAAGTGGAAAAAGGTGTAGTGGAACTATATTTTGTGAGGTCTGAATATCAGTTAGCGGACATCTTCACCAAAGCTCTTCCAAGAGAACGTTTTGAGTTTATTCTTCCACGTCTTGGTTTGAAAAGCCTTCAACCAGAAACTCTCAAACGTCTTCAGGAGGAAGACGAGGAGTAAAGGTCTCTCTTCATCTATCTCTTGTAAATATTTATTAAAAAATCAAACAGAAAAATATAAATCTTTCAAAATCCATAAAAATTTGAAAAATTCGAAAAATCTTCAAAAAATATTGTCATTTTGTTATGTTTCTCTCGATTCGATAATATCTACGGTCTTGATGCTGTCATTCAAAGAATGACACGGGACTTTAGATGTTGTTCGAATTTTTATTAAAAAAAAAAAAAAAAAAAAAAAAAAAAAATTCAAAAAATCAAAAAATATTTTTGGGAGAAAGAGAAAAAATGGTTTATTGTCATCTTCAGGCAATAACCCGGTTTTAAAGAAAGAACAGAGCCATATCTTTCCAAGTTTTCAAATCTTATGCTCTGATTCTATAAACTCCTATCTGCTGAAAACTAAATGCTTTGAAAAATAACTCAATCTCTATTTTTGATAATCATCAGGACTTATTTGTCAAAATCTCTATCTCTCAATCAACAACCTACGTCATTGATTGAGGGGGAGAATGATTTCAATTAAATTAAAAAGTTATTTGGCATTAAAATTGTTTTCAAAAGATATACATGCATGTTTTATAAATGGAGTTTAAAGTCTTAAAATCCGATCCTTATCAGTTCAAACGCTTTCACAAACAAGTCACAATTCTCCCTAAAAGCTTTCAAAATCAATTTAAATCTATACGAGATCACAAATCTCAAATGATTTGATAATTGTGATCGGGGGAGAATGTGTGATTTAAATTAGATTTAAACTGATATTAAGGTAAATGGTTTCACATGAATGAACATGCTGTCCCTCCCACATATGACAAACGATTTCAATTTTTCAATGCACATGTTGAGGGGGAGCACCTATCTTAAACCTATGATTTGAAACGTGATCATTTATCCCAATGTGCAGGTTCCCTCTAGTATGTGCAAAACTCTTTTCAAACCTCAAGGCACATATTGAGGGGGAGCAAAATTCATGGAAACCTCATCCTTCCCGGAAATGTTATACCCACTTGATCTGTTGAGGGAAGTGATGTTGATATCTTTTAGAAAATTGTAATCAAAGAAGTTAATTCTTTCTCTTGCCTCCATGTGCTTAACATTTCTCAAATACTTGATGCACATGTTGAGGGGGAGTTCTCGTTCTAAAAATATCAAAAACAATTCAGGTACAAAATGCTTTGATAATATATCACAAGTATCTGAATTGATTTTCAAATGGTTTTCAATTGGATCCAATGGCAGATGAACAATACCAAATTGACCGACCAACTTTACTTTATGTACGGTGATATAAGGATGATAAGGTTAGGTATTGGTTCCCATGATCCGCCAGAACCGGAGGGATCTACCCAGGGACAATCCACTAGTTAGTGTAGAAGTCCTTAGGTATGATGATAAAAGGAGAAAAGTGAGATATGGGAAGAGTGCAGACTAAGACTGAGCTAGTACTGGAATAAACCCAACAAGGTAATAGCTATGAAGTCTCGGTAAGCACTGAAGGGGTTGAAGAATTAAAAAGAATTGAATGAAAATAGGGTGAAAACAAATAGCCCTCCATTAATTCAACCTTAGGGCAGAAACCGGGTTCACTTCATATGCTACTGATGGTAACATCGGTATTGAAGACAAGACGTCATGGACCCAGTGACGCACTGCACTTCAACTTTCCAAACCACTCAAGTTCCTCTTAAAAGGGCTTGTTTCATTCTCACGGGGAACCGACATTATCTATCGACTTTCTCTTAGAGATGGTTGATATTGAAGAAGGAGACCCTCTCCCTAGTCTCCGTTATAGGATCCAAATATGCACAAATTGAGTCTAGAGCCACGAGATCATCAATTAATCTCACTAGGACACTTTCAATGAAGACTCTCTGTTTCACACAATGTGGAAAGAGAGATTATATCTTGAGTCCTACGCATTATCCTTGTGGTATTGCCAGAACATCTGAGTGAAGTGTTTACACTTTCACAATGAAGATGGAAAGCCTTCTGGAGCCAACATCAAACAAGCTCCTGGTAGGTGGCATGTGAGATCTATTATATGGATCAACCATGTGACAACTGAACAGAAACAATGGGGCGATTCATTTTCTTGAATCAATCCTGGTTCAGGTTAGGGATTGACGGATACCTTTGAAAAACCGGTCTTTGTGCTTATAAACTCTTTTCTTTAGCACATCGACCGTGTACTCATTCTTCAAACCAAAAGGTATTTTTATGATTGATAATTGATTTTCAATAAAACCTTCGTTGTATTGCAAAAACAATTTCTATTGAGCAATACACGATTGTTTTTCAAATCTCTTTTCATCAATCAGTGAACTTAAAAGTCGCTGGTTCACTCACTCCGTGTTGTCTTCTTTGAGACGTTCCGGTTTGAGAACAGCTAGAACAGCTGCGAAACCCTGTCAAGGAGATTCTTAGGAATCCTACCTGATCACAGGCAGTACTTGTACTGATCAACGGGGAACCGTGGGCCGTGTACCTCAATTCAACGAAAGTGATCAAAGACACTTTCGTGCGATTTGTTGCTAACTGTTGTATGCAGGTACGCCCGACGTTTGCAGCTGATCAGAATGAAGCGGTCAATCCACAGCCGCATGCTCACTTAACACATTCATCTCAAAAGAAATCATGATTAGTGCATCAATGACTCTGATATTTTCACTCCATGTTTCTGCTACGCTGCTGCCAATATCATGATTCAACAAATGCTTCCGCTACTCTGATGAGAAGATATCATGATCCAGAATGTGAGCATGTCGGTCCCAAAGTCACAACACCACAATGGATGTCTCAGAGATTTTTGATAGCCGATGATCTCCAAAGATGGCTCAAACTCATCATCACGCGGATCAGAAAAAGACCTCCACTTGGAATAACCAAACATGCATTGTGAAGAATCAATGACTACGAGCTTAGGAGCAAAGGACTACATCAAGAATGCAAGATCAATTGTTAAATGTCATATCTATTTGTATTCAATGTAATTTTGGTATATTATTGAGGTGACCTCCCTTAGGGGGAGATTGTTAGGAATTAGAAATTCCCGGTATTAAAGAGTCGGTCACCTCAAGTATATGTAATCGTTAGAAAGCTCGTAGTCGTAGTTCTTTTAAGTTAAGTAGTAATTTAGTTTAGTAACACCGTGGAGGACGGACGGGTCTTTACCCACTGTATGCCTGATCCACAGCCCAAAGTGTGGCGAGTTATGTAAGACTATAAATACTCTCTACCTTCCAAGGTAGAGAGTTGGAGCTCATAATAATATCTTTCACTTTCTCTCACTAAGTTCCCTAAACCTCTAACTTTCTCTCTCTAGAATTCCATCTTATTCGCCACCTTGTGTTATGGTTTGATGTGTATGTGAAAAGTTATATCATACATATTTTGAGCACAAAATAATTTGAAAGATTTTGAAAATCTTTTTGAACAATCTTGAAAAAAGGTGCTCAAGATGATGATGATTTCTCACCAGTTTTAAATGTAGTGCACTGAAGCGTACACTATATTTTTTCTTTAAAAAACATGATTTTTGATTTGAAAATAATCAAAAGTCATCATTTTTGTCCGGGTTTCGTACTGAAGTATACGAAAGCCATTTTTTTTGAAGAAATTTTGAGAAACGACATGTTTTAGAAAACATATAAATAACTCCCGTTCAAGCATCTGTACATGTCCGTATCATTGTTGAATGAAATTTCTAGAAACGTACAGAATATCGATTATACGAGAGATATGTCGTGAGAAGAATATTTTTGGATTTTTGATTTTATATTGTTTTTGTATTTGTTGAAAGTTTTATATTTTTCTATTTTGCTTTAGTTGGTTTTTCAAATTTTGTATTTTGTTTTTCAAAAATATTTACAGCGAAGCTTTTTGGAAAATCATTTTCAAGAAGATTCCGGAAGACATTCTAACTCCTCAGGGGTTAGGCTTCCCATTCCAATTCGTCAAACTAAATCGTCAAACCTTTCTTTTGGAAGGGCTTTAGTAAATAGATCGGCGAGTTGGTAATCAGTCTTCATGAAAAATAATTCAACAGTACCTTCTTCCACATGTTCTTTTATGAAGTGATAGCGGACTCTGATATGCTTAGTCTTTGAGTGATGAACAGGATTGCATGATACGGCTATAGCACTTTTCGAGTCACAATACATAGGTATTTTATCGAAAGTAAAGCCATAATCTGTGAGTTGTGTTCTCATCCATAGAACTTGAGCACAACACGCAGATAGAGACACATACTCAGCTGTAGCGGTTGAAAGTGCAGTGCAATCTTGTTTCTTTGAAGACCAGCTTACTAACTTTTCACCCAAAAATTGTGCTCCTCCGGATGTACTTTTTGCTGTAAGTTGATCACCTCGTGGTCCGCATCTGAAAAGGCAATTACATCAAATCCGGATTCCTTCGGATACCAAAGACCCTTGTGAATGGATGTCTTCAGGTACTGAAAGATCCTTTTAACCTCTTTGAGGTGCAGTTCGGTAGGCTTTGCCTGAAACCGTGCTAATAAGCAAACTACAAAATGAACCAATCATGCTCCGATATTTCTTCAGTAGGGTACATGAGAGAACCAATCATGCTCCGATATTTCTTCAGATCAATATGTTTCCCAAACAAATCGGCTCTAATTTTTGGTGATGTTACCATTGGTGTACCGACTGAGTCAGAATTATCCATACCATGATTTTTCAAAATTTCAGTTGTATATTTAGCTTGATTAATAAAAATTCCACGTGGGGATTGATGTATTTGTAAACCAAGGAAAAAATTTAGTTCCCCCATCATGGACATTTCAAATTTGCTTTTCATGAGATTTTCAAAATGTTTTGATAGATTCGGATTAGTGGACCCAAAAATGATGTCGTCCACATTAATCTGAACAATCAAAATTTCATTTTTGCATTTTTGTGTAAACAAGGTAGGATCAACAGTTCCTTTGGTGAAATTGTTTAGAATCAGGAAAGAGGACAATTCGTCATACCACGCTCTTGGAGCTTGCTTTAAACCATAGATTGCCTTTTTGAGTTTGTAGACGTAGTCTGGATGTTCCATGTCTATGAAGCCTTCTGGCTGACTCACATACACTTCTTCTTTCAGAGTTCCATTCAAGAACGCGGTCTTAATGTCCATCTAATAAACCGTGATGTTTTTGTGAGCTTCAAGTCTAGCTACCGACGTGAATGACTTTTCAAAGTCTATCCCTTCTTCCTGTCTGTATCCTTTGGCCACAAGACGAGCTTCGTTGCGAATGACAGTCACTTCTTCATCCCTTTTGTTCTTCTATAACCATTTGAGATCAATGACGCGAATGTCAATTGGTATTGGAACCAAATCCCAAGAGTCATGTAGACGGTATTGGAGAAGTTCTTCCTGCATTGCTTCTATCCATGCATTATCTACCATTGCCTCCCGAATGTTCTTCGGTTCAATATTGCTAATTGAGCAAATGTAAATGCACAAGTCGTAATCGATGGCAAGTTGGCGTCTCGTCTGAATTGGTCGTGAAGGTTCACCAATAACTTGTTCAATTGGATGGTCTTTTGTCCACTTCAGAGTAGAAGGATACCGTTGGTGAAACGTATGTGAGTTAGATGGTTCTCGTAAGCTTGAAGATGATTTAGTTGATTCCGTAGCAAACGGGTTTTCAAATAAGTCTGCATCTAACGTTGGATCGTTCTGGTTTTGAGAAGGTTCTTCTTGAAATGATATGTTTTGGTTTTGTTCATCAACTGCTGGTAAGACTGTTGTAAGAATAGGATTTGCAGAAGTCGATGTAGATGACGTTGATGGAGTTGGTGCATTGTTTTCGACCGTTGTAGATGCATCTTTTGTTGGTGGTGGTGGATGAGTTTGAGCGGGTGCAGCGGAATGATGGTTTGATGCATTTGTCGAAATGCCACCATAGTATTCATCGAACATTAACTCAAAGAATTTCTCCCATTCTTGTTCATGAGGTGTGTCAGCAAAAGTTGATGGAGCTCTTTGTTGTATGAGTCCTGAACTGATGTGTCCAGAAGTCTGCGGGTTTGGTGCGGGTTCTAATCTGTTTTGATTAAAAGCCATCGGATTAAGCGCGGGTTCTAGAGCAAGTCTTTCAGAAGCCATCTTAATAACCAGAAACATTACGCGTATACCATTGTTAGGCGATTGATAACAATTTTAGGACCTTGTTTATACATCAACCTTACGCGTATACCCATGTTACCACAAGATGAACACACGTAAAACCCAAACACAAGATATGCGTAAAGATTAAGAAGAAGAGAGGAAAGATGGTGACTTGAATGTATGATATGTCGTGTATGTTAAAGAGAAAAAGATGAAGAGAAAACTTGTATTACTTGAAAGAAAAACACACACAGGACACACTCAAGCACACCCCTCAAATGACCATTTGAGGGGTATTTATACTTCCCTACATATGCCCTAATGGGCTTTGGGATGGGCTTGGATTGGACTTGGATTGGATGACAACTTATACAAGGCTACCTTAACATAACATTTAGCCATTTAGCTTAGCCTAATCCATGAGCCCGTCGACTATTATAGCACGATATCTAACACACGTTACAAAGTTCCTAAATGTGAATGACCATCACTTCTAATAAAAATGTTACGGCTAATATGAACATGCAGCGGTTCATCAACGGTTCAATCTCCATCATCAACAATTCTTTAACCATATGTAGACAACTTCACAAACCATACTAAGTCAAGTAGTATACAGTACTTCCCCCTGAAGGTTGACCGTAAAACATTAAAGTACACGTTTCTCCCCCATGATGGTTTTGAACTTTCGGAAGCATCATAACGTGTATGACCATTTGCACGAGAAGTTCATGTCATAAGCAAACATCTTGAATAATCATGACTGACGCTGAAGATTCTTGAAGGATTTTGCTTTGACTGCGAAGTATCATTGACATTTTATGGCGTCGAATATCTCAAGAGAATTGCAGATCATATCTCATCCTTTTGGATACCTTGGAAAATATATCATTCACGCATTCTGTCGGCTATTACTGTGACTACTTGGAGAAGTAAACCCGATATGCCAAACTTGATCATGAAGTAGAATTTCCCAGATTTGTTACTTAAACTTGTACTATTCCTCATGAAAAAGAAACAGTGTACCCAATGTACAAAACCTCTTTACGTATCCTCAACTGCGTGAGACACCAAAGTGATAGCTACGTTGTGGGTTAAGCGAAAAAGAATCACAAGCGTAACTAAATAGCCAAGCCTTTATCACATCCAATAAACACCCAAACAAGTCATCTTCGCGGAAGGGCAGAAGAAAGAAGACGAAATAAGTAACCGTGCCCGAAAAACCTCACTTAGATCCCAATGAGAAATATCGTATAAACAACCCCGTAGACAACATTGTTCAATAATCAACTCAAGCCGTGACGTAATATCCTCTGTGAAAGTGTATACCCCAAAGTACCACAACGAATCTCATCATCACAACGTATGTCTCAAATCTCTTTATGTCACTAGAACGCATAAAATCCATGTCTCATCACATAAAATCTCATAACTACGATCCAATATTGAGAAGCTCATATCGGATCCAATTCAGGCACATATCCGGTTCAACACACGGTCACAATAATCTGGATCTAGTCAATGCTCACAAACACATAACAATTTCACTAACATACAATAGTCCAAAATGTTCCCAATTCTTCACATATCAAAACAAGTCCATGTCGATTCAAACCCGATACAGAAAGTGTTAACATTAACACATTCATGATATAAAAGTCACACAGCACACCAGAAATAAATCGGCTCCAATAAAATTTGATAAGTAACCTTCAGCCCGTAGCCCGTAGTCATCTTTATCTTGTACACCATTGTTAGAAAGATGTTATCAGCCCAGTTGAGTCTATTTTCGACCCACTTATAAGAAAAACACAAAGCCCAACTGATTGTTAATAATCGTATGGCCTATGAGAGATAAGTGAAACCCTAATTAGTTGTTATAAAACACACGCTTAACTTCACATAACCCTAATGAATCTCACTCTTACAAACATTAATCTCACATATTCAGACGCCACCAAACAAACAGAACACACGAACCAGAAATTATCAAACCCTAATCATTCACATATAACCTGTCCGTCCCCCACCTTTGGTTATGAACAAGATAAAGCAGCCAATGAGACAATCCAACTTGCAATCTACAAATCATTATTTTCTTGTTCTTCGGATGAAATTGGTCTCGCCACAGGGATGGCTAGAGGCATAGGACATGGCATCAAGGTCATAGATATTAAGGTAGGCTCAATTTGTACCTGGACTTGTTCACAGATTCGATATGTTTGATTTTAATTAAACGAATCGAAGAATATTTGAGTTAACACTGTTGTTAATTTCACTTCTTTCAATTCAGATATATATCAATTTCGAGTTCAATGATGATTTCCTTGGGGCTTGAATGGATCTAATAAGGATATTTGAGAAGTCTTTAACCCTTGAAAGGAAAATCTGAGAATTTACAAATACTTTATCCTTTCATTTTTGTTTGTGACATTGAAATATGATTGGTAAACTGAGACGAATGATCATTGAAATACAGTTTAGATTAAGCATTGTTGTGATTTGATTAATTTTAACGGTCATGAGACGAAATCTGACTATGTGTAGAGCAAATCAAGAAAAAGGAATAATACTCTTGTTATCTCCCTTTTCTAATGATTTGGATATCATTCGAAGTAAAACCTTCAAACACGGATCGATGATGGATGTAGTTAGTGTGTATGATCTTTGACGGTCGGTTGTTCCTTGAGAACCACACAAAATCTGAGATCCATAATCCTTTTCCTTTATATCTTCGAGCTGTTTAGTCGTTGTGTTATGTGATATGATGAGATTTGTGTTGATGTTTGTGTATTTGATATGATGAATGTTTATGCAGAATTAAAGTCATGTTGAAAGATGTTTGGTGATGTTAATGAATATGGGTTTAGATACAGATCTTGAATGTAGATATTGATTTAGTATGAGTCAAACCACATCTGATTTAGTATGTAGATACAGATCTCAAATCGCATCTTTTACTCTCCAGTTAACAAACCGCAGTTGACCATTGACCACTTAAGGTAACAAATCGCAGAATTGTATATACTCAACTCGCATAGCAGAAATGCGTCAACAAGCACTTCAAAATTCAAACTGCATTCATAACAAGTCGCAGTTGACTTTTCCAGTCAAACAACACATGATTCATCGAATCTGGACAGTTTATTGACAAACCGCATGATAGAACCATTATCATTAATACAAACCGCATAGATGAAACATTATATAAGCACAAGTCGCATCCAGAAACCGCATCGATAAGCAAGCATAAAACAGTTTAGAAGCAGATTTGACACAATCATAAAAAAACTGCTTAAGAGCAACTGCTTAGACAACTCATATAACCACATATACATCAACATCAGCAACATGTTATGACCAGCAACAATCCACATCAAAATATCACAAAAACCGCAATAAACTGCATCAACGAACCACCTCAAACCGCATCATAAATTAGTTCAAATAACCATACGAATCAACAAAGACAACACAACTTAGGCTCTGGTATCATTTGTAGGATCATATATTTTATCTTGTTTGGTGATTTGGGTGGTCTAGGATGGTGATAGTATATGAATGCCATGATTAGAGAGATGAAGAGAGTAGCGAGGGTGATACTAGAGAGATAAACAAAAGACAAAATGTTAGATTATCAAAGAAGAACCACCCCTTCCAAGGATGGAAGGGGCTTTTATAGTTACAACTAATACGCCTTCCTGTCGGGCTGTGGATCAAGCATACAGTGGGTAAAGACCCGTCCTTCCTCCACGGTGTTACTCTAAGCTAAACTAACCTAATAACTAACTAATAAACTAGTAGATAACGATATATCTACGAGCTAACTTATGCTAGATTATATTTGGGGTGACCGACACTTCATTATGGAATTTCTAATTTCTAACAAAATTTTAGATTTTAAGTAATTTAGAGATGTTAAGATTGGTTTAATTCAGGTTTTTTTTTTTTTTTTTTTTTTTTTTTTTTTTTTTTTTTTTTTTTTTTTTTTTTTTTTTGAGTTTTTAAAGCTTCTTCAATAATAATTTTATGGTTTCAAGTTAATAAAGTCATTTTTCCACTGCCACAGTCAAGCATTCCTGTCCCAAATTGTAGTCTTCAGCAGATTTCAATTAGCTTTTTCACTCATTTTTAGTCATTCTAAAAATTTGTAAAAATTAAAAATAGCAAGTTAAGTAGTTGGTTTAACTATTCCCAAAAGGAAAAAAAATCAAAAAAATGTTTTAGTTGGGATGGTTGTTGCTCAAAGTTGGTGGTTTTGTTGTTTTTCTGCCCTGTTACATCAGTTACTGTGCCTCTTTTATTGTCCAAATTAGCTTGGTCTCAGCTGATTATCTTCTTATTCTGCTGCTGTTATGGTTAGATTTTTTATTCTTCTGATAGCTTTTAGTATAGTAGTGATTTGTGTTGCCTTTTTCTGCCTTTAAGTGCCCATTATAGAGCTAATTTAGCTTGCAATTCCCTTTTTCCTGCCCCATTAGCTGCTGTAATAGTAGGCATATTTAGAGCTTATAAGTTTTATTTTAGCTTAATTTTTTAAATGTAGTCAACTTCCTTAGTTTGCCTTAAACTAGTTCTAAATTTCCTTAGCTTATTTAAGTTTGCATAGTTCCCTTTTAAAGCTTAAATTCCTTTTAGAATTTGTTTGATTGAATAAGGTGAATCTGTTTGTTTTTTTTTTTAATTTTCATGTACTTGCTATTTAAATATGTTTGTTAGTAAGTTTAGATTAGTTAGGATTTGATAAAAAGTTGTGAAGTTTGCTTATTTTCAAAACTAGAAACCAAAAATCAAAAAAAAAAAAAAAAAAAAAAAAAAAAAAAAAAAAAAAAAAAAAAAAGCCAAAAGGTGCCTCCCAGGTTGGAACCTGAGACCTCCTGCACACCATTCCCACGCTCCAACACACTACACACAAACCCATCATGCCCTTGGGTCTTTTAATGTCATTCCTTGCACACTTAATTCCTTTATATACATTTTTACTTTTAATACTAAATAAGTTGTAGTGCTTATTAACTGCTTAGTCTTAACAGCTTTTCCCATCTTTTTATTTTTCCTAGGTTTAGATTTAGGTAAAGTATTTTTCTGCCAAATTTTGTAATTTTCCTAAATGTTTTAGTATTTTTAATAATTAAATTATTAGTTTTTAGTTTTTAGTTTTTAATTCATAATAAATAGATAAATACTCGAAAAAATATTCCGCTTCTTTTACAAAATCATATTTTGTCGTATTCTTCGTAGGAAAAATAAAGTTTCATTTCTAAAGTTAATTTTTCAAATACTTTACGTTTTAGGCTCGGGTTATAACTCGAGCGCGCCCATTTTTGCGTTTTTCTTACGTTTTAAGTTTTAAAAGTTTCTTTTTGTCAAATTACTTTTCTTATTAGTTAAATTTAGTTTACTTTTCATAAAATTAGCTTAAATCCCTTTTATTTTGTTTTAATTCGTATTTTTAGAATTCTCGTAGTTGCATTTTAGGCTTAAAGTTGGTTTTAGGTTTAATGTGCTTTATGTTATTGTTTTATATACTTATTTAGCTTGTTTTAGTTTATGTTTCATTATCATAGTGTAGAATCCCATTATTCTCCCTATTTTCCCGTTCAAAAACTCGAAAAACGCGACGTGAGTTATAAACTCCATTCAGCCTTCGCTGGGAGAACGACCCGGGAAATACATTGCCTTTGTATTTCTTCGGAAAATATCTATACTACGAAAATGAACTTATCAATGTACACATCCATAAACAATCGCTAAAGCCCTGTATTTATAAACATGAACGGACTAACTTGGGAGGGGCGAGTGTTGCACGGGCGGTGACACTCAATTTTAGGCCACTGTCACACCCCCAAATTACCTGTTTTGCAGCGGAATGGAATTCCTGGGGGATGACTATCATAGCATCACAGTTATAGTTATATTGAACCACCTAAAGTGTCGTTTAAAAACACATCGTTTGATATTTATTTAAAGCATTCAGAGTTACAAAAGATAGGTCCCAAAAGGTAGATAACGTTTGCGGAAATAAGTTTGTTACAAACCAAACGATGTTTAAAAGTGCCATAATATACAAGTGAGACGCGTCGTCACCGCGACTCTATGATAGGTCCTTATGCATGCCATGATGAATATGCCTTAGATACCTGAAAATACATTGCTAAAACGGTCAACAATAATGTTCGAGAGAAATCACAGGTTTATGAAAATGTTTTATACGACTACCACAAGTATAAGTCATGTATGACAAATATGTCACATAAAAATGCTACAATTGCTATAAGCACATGACACCGAAGCTAGACTGATCATGATGTTCGCCCCAACAGAGTGTTTGCCAAACAACTCAAATTCTGATATTAAATGAAATGCATCCGTTTGACTAGTTGGAATCCACTAACCAGGATGGAGGAGTCACCCTCAATAGATATATTCACTCACCCTCGCTTCTTCCGGAATTAACGGTTCATGATTATGAAATGGGGACATTCAATTGGCAATGAGGTAACTTAAGCAATGTAAATGAATTTGATATACTTGGTATCGTAATAAAAATGATGTGCAATGTATACTCCCCCGTAGGTTTGAAAATAAGTATAAAGTTGAAAGACGGGGCTATGAAAACTCACCTTAGTCCGAAGAAATACAAGAATCACAACTGACACGAGTGTCATTGAGAAATGTAATACAGTAGTATCACAATGTGGCATCGCACAACGATATAAGAGTACATGCACAACGGTACGTCTTTGGCACAACCTACTAGTATACGGCTTATCTCAGAAAACGTATATTAAAGTAAATAAGTTTTTAGAAGACAACGTGTCTTAGTTTTTGTAGAATACTTGTATCAATGTTTGTTTAAATGTCTACTATCATATCTTAAAATTTTATTATTAACGTTTTGTGTGGTGGTAAGAATACAAGGACTCGACATGTACTCACTCCAAACACAACTTACACTAAATCATAATGTATATCCCAATACATTATAAGGAATCGTCAAGAAGTATTGACCAAGAGTCAAGTTGAGTAGACAATGACGAAAGAGAAATCGAGACATTAACGACACACAAGGAAAAATAAACAAGGAATTTATAAAAGAAATCGAGGTATATAATACGTCACCGGTATTGTATAAGAAAGAAATCAAGAAAATAAATTAATGATAAAACAATAGAATCTGACACATTTCCGGAAACCTCAAAATAAAGAAGAGAAAGTCTTTTATAAAAGAAAACATACTTTTAAAAATATTCCAAATGAATTATAAGAAATTATAAGATTTTTATAAATTTTAGGATTTTTCATCTTTTTGTCGGAATTTGAGAAAATAGAGTTTTTGTAGAAATGTTCACCAAGTATAGAAATTTTAGACAATTTCGGCATGACCCGTTCGTCGATTGGACGTTCTCATATTTTACAAAACCTGTATTAAACAATATAATATGATTCGACAAAACTACTATAATCCGATATGACAAAATAAAACAATAATGGACCCGAGACGCCCCTTTTGGATCATTAAATCCAAAAGTGCACTATAATCAAATATGGCCAATCCGAAGTCTAGAGATAACGAATAATATGGTTTATAAGACAACGTATAGTAATAACAAAATTTTCTGGAAAAATGAAACTTAAGCGATATATACTAATTTCCGGAAAATAAGCAACTTTGACTTTTTCGGACAAATGGTCCGACTTGACCAAGCTTAAATCCTTCATTTTACACTTTCAAGCTTAAAAAACTCACGGCCTCTAAAGTAAAACATCATTTTGGAAAACTTTTGTGCTCTACACTTAAGCCGGTTCGGACTAGAAAGGGTCCAAAACCTTGTTTAAAAATCAGATCAACAAGTAAATATTAAGCAATTGTTGTCAAAATGTCTTATATTTTATCAATCTTAAATCGGTCGTATCTTCTTCGTTATAAGTCCGTTTTTGACGTTCTTTATATCCCCGGAAAGGTAATTAAGGGTACTAACATATTTTTAAGGTTATACATTGTCAAAATTATTTTACGGCTACTGTTTCTTATGAATTAATTCTGGACAGATTCATTTATTAAAACTAAGCATTTCCAAACACCCCCTTAAGTGCAGAAAAATAAGCAACCCAAATGCACCCTTTAGGGGCTGAACAAATCAGATCCAAATGTACCCTTTGTTGGAAAATTTAGTACACTTGTGGGATTAGTTCACACCTTGTAATGGGTTAGGAGGTCCGGAGTGTACACCCATAAGGTCCATGAACACCCTGACTCTTATAGTGGTTTGTATTGGTAGTGCTAGTAGAAAGTACTGCTTGTGGAAAGTACTGCTTGTGGTTTTCACTGATAAGCAGTGTTTCCACTGATAAGCAGTGTTTCCACTGATAAGCAGTGTTTCCACTAATACGCAGTGTTTCCACTGAAGCAGTGTATCCACTGCTAGCACTATGAAAGTACTGCTTGTAACGGCTTTGACCTATTCAAGTGGCAGTTTCAACTGCTTAATGACCACGTGTAATTGGTCATGTAACCACTAACGGCTATAATGGGGATAATAATGAGGCTATTAATGGGCTGATTAATACTCATAATTCCATGGGATTAGCTTAGATTAAACTCCTATTTATAGGAGGTTTGATTATGCATGAGAGACACACACAAAACCATTAACACTTATTAGCGCAAGGGTTATAGAATTGTGCCTAATTCCATAACTGCATTTGGTCTTATCCCAAGTAGATATTCGTGTAACCCAGGCATTAGGGTCGAATAGTTTACTTTGGAAAGTGATCACACGATTCCAAGTGATATACGGTAACCACCTAGTGGTATTTGTTTCTGCTGACCTGTTGTTTGTTTCTGCTGAATTGATTATCTAACCCTGTTCTGGGAGCTACACACCAACAATCAAAGTAAACTTTTTGTGATAATCAATGGCTGCTGTTGCAATGAAACATATGGCTTCAAACTTTGCCAAGCTTGATAAGTTTGAAGGGGTGGACTTTAGGAGGTGGCAGAAGAAGGTGCATTTCTTGCTTTCCAGTATGAGTGTGGTGTATGTGCTAACTACACCTATTCTTGATGATGGGGATGATGCTACTATGGAGCAGATTAGGAGGAGAAGCAAATGGGAGAATGATGACTACATATGCAGAGGTCTTATTCTCAATGGTATGTCTGATTCTCTGTTTGATATTTATCAGAACTTTGAATCTTCCAAAGAACTGTGGGATTCCTTGGATGCCAAATATATGGTTGAGGATGCATCAAGTAAGAAGTTTCTTGTAAGTAATTTCACAAATTATAAAATGACTGATTCAAGACCAGTCATGGAACAATACAATGAACTTCTTGGAATACTTGGAAGGTTTACACAACACAATATGCACATGGATGAGGCTATTCAAGTCTCTTGTGTTATTGATAAACTTCCTCCTTCTTGGAAAGATTTCAAGCATACCTTGAAACATAAGAAAGAGGAACTAACTCTGGTTGAGTTGGGCAGTCATATGCGCATTGAGGAATCTCTCAAGGTGCAGGATAATGACAAGCCAAAGAGTAGCAATGCTGCTGGAACATATGTTGTCAATATGGTGGAGCATAACAACTCCACCAGGTACAATGAAAACAAAGGCAAACGCAAATATCATGACAACACAAGGGCAGATCCTAACAAGAAGGCAACAACTACTTGTTGGAAATGTGGCAAAACTGGTCAAATTAAAAGGGACTGCAAGGGTGTTAAAGTTGGTGGTAAAGCCTATGGATCAGGCACTAATGGTTCAGGGAGTGGTGGATCTTCCAACTCACTGAAAGGTCAGAATATGGTTAATAAGTCTTTTCAGATTTATTATGTTACATATGTATCTGAATCTCATTATGTGCAGGATGATGAGGTTGCATGGTGGGTTGACTCTGGTGCAACAGTTCATGTGTGCAAAGATAGAAGCTGGTTCAAGACTTATGAGTCACTGAATGATGGTTCTATTCTTCACATGGGAAATGAGTCAACAGCCTTGGTGCATGGTCGTGGTTGTGTAGACCTTAGGTTTAGTTCTGGAAAGATTGTAACTTTGTTTAATGTTATTCATGTTCCTGATATAAGGAAAAACTTGGTTTCAAGTAGTGTTTTGAATAATCATGGATATAAACAAGTTATTGAGTCTGATAAATTTGTGCTTTCTAAGAATGGTGTTTTTATTGGTTTTGGTTATTTATGTAATCAAATGTTCAGGCTTAATATTTCCACTGACAGTGTTAATTCAGCATTTGTGACCACCACTGACCTGACTGATTCTACCCTATGACATGCAAGACTTGGTCATGTACAATATAAAAGAATGCAAGATATGTCTAGGGATGGTTTAATCCCAGCATTTGACATGGACACTGAAAAGTATAAAACTTGCATGTTGACCAAGATAACCAAGAAACCTTTTCAGGGTGTTAGTCGTGAGACTAAGTTCTTGGAGCTAATACACAGTGACCTGTGTGATTTGCATGCCACTCCTTCTTTGGGGAATAAGAAGTACTTTGTGACATTTATTGATGATGCTTCTAGATTTTGTTATGTCTATCTGTTACATACCAAGGATGAAGCATTAGATAAATTCAAAGTGTTTAAAACTGAAGTTGAATTACAACTTGGGTCCTTGATCAAAAGATTAAGGACTGATAGGGGAGGTGAGTACATGGATACTCTGTATTTTCAGTCTGTTGGTATAATCCATGAAACAACTTCCCCTTATACTCCTCAGCAAAATGGTATTTCTGAAAGGAAGAACAGGGTGCTGAAGGAGATGGTTAATTCCATGTTGTCCTATTCAGGACTGAGTCAAGGGTTATGGGGTGAAGCTATGTTAACAGCTTGCTATTTAATAAATAGGGTTCCCAACAAAAGGAACAAGGTTACCCCTTATGAACTCTGGACTAAAAGGAAACCCAACCTGAACTATCTCAAGGTTTGGGGTTGTAGGGCTGTTGTAAGACTCCCTGATCCAAAGATGAAAACTTTGGGTGAAAGAGGCATTGACTGCATCTTTGTTGGATATGCTGAGAATTCCAAGGCTTTTAGGTTCTATGTTATTGAACCTAATGAATATATTTCAATTAACTCTATAATTGAATCAAGGGATGCAAACTTTGATGAGAATAGATTCTCATCATTACCTAGACCAAGTCAGAGGATTCCTAATGGAACTCATGACACTGGTGTATCAGAGGTCCCTGATGATGAACCAGCAGTGGTCCCTGATGAGGTTGTGGTTCAACAACCTGAACCTGTGCTCAGGAAGAGCAAAAGGGTCAGGACTCCAAAGTCATTTGGACCTGAGTTTCAACTATACTTAGTTGAAGGAACAAGGGATGATGTCTCTGACCAATACTCCTATTGCTTCATTGTTGAGGATGATCCCAAGACATTTGAAGAAGCAATGAAGTCCCAGGATATTGCTTTCTAGAAAGAAGCAATCAATGATGAGATGGATTCCATCATGGGCAACAACACTTAGGTGTTGGTTGATCTACCTCCTGGTTGCAAACCTTTGGGTTGCAAATGGATTTTCAAAAGGAAAATGAAGGTAGATGGAACTATTGAAAAGTTCAAGGCTAGACTAGTCATTCAAGGCTTTAAACATAAGTCGGGGATAGACTATTTTGATACTTATGCCCCTGTGGATCGTATCAGTACCATAAGACTGCTGATTGCTTTGGCATCTATTCACAATCTGGTTATTCATCAGATGGATGTGAAGACAGCTTTCTTGAATGGTGAATTGGATGAGGAGGTTTACATGAACCAACCTCAGGGCTTCATCATGCCTGGCAATGAAAACAAGGTGTGTAAACTAAATAAGTCTCTCTATGGACTTAAGCAGGCACCTAAGCAATGGCATCAAAAATTTGATGAAGTGGTTTTGTCTAGTGGTTATGTTCTTTACCAAGCTGACAAGTGTGTATATAGAAAATTTGATGAATCTGGTAAAGGAGTTATCATTTTTCTATATGTTGATGACATGTTGATCTTTGGCACTGACCAAAATCAGGTTGACCTGACAAAGGAGTTTTTGTCATCAAGGTTCTCCATGAAAGACATGGGGGAGGCTGATGTTTCCTTGGTATAAGGATTAAACATGAAAGTAAAAGAATTTCTATCTCTCAGTCTCATTATATTGAGAAGGTACTGAGGAAATTCAATTACTTTGATTGTACTCCTGTGAGTACACCTATGGATACTTGTGAAAGCTGATGCCTAATAATGGTAAAGCTGTATCTCAACTTGAGTATTCTAGGGTAATTGGCTGCTTGATGTATGCCATGACTTGTACAAGACCTGATATTTGTTTTGCAGTGGGAAAATTGAGCAGGTATACTAGTAATCCTAGTGCTCATCACTGGCAAGTTGTTCACAGGGTACTGAAGTATTTGAAGAGAACTATGGATTATAGTCTCTTATATTCTGGTTATCCTTCAGTGTTGGAAGGTTACACTGATGCAAGTTGGATCAGTAACACTGAAGACAATTCGTCTACCAGTGGCTGGGTATTCCTACTTGGTGGAGGTGCAATTTCTTGGGCATCCAAGAAGCAAACTTGTATCACCAGTTCAACAATGGAATCTGAATTTGTGGCTTTGGCAGCTGCTGGTAAAGAAGCTGAATGGTTGAAAAACTTGCTTCTTGAGATTCCATTGTGGCCTAAACCTATAGCACCTATTTCTATCCGGTGTGATAGTGCAGCTACATTGGCTAAGGCTTATAGCCAGATCTACAATGGTAAGTCTAGATACTTAGGTGTCAGACATAGCATGATTCGTGAGCTTATCATGAATGGGGTGGTATATATAGAGTTTGTGAGATCTCAACAGAACTTAGCTGATCACTTGACGAAGGGTCTAGCTAGAGACTTGATTATAAAGTCTGCTAAAGGGATGGGTTTAAGTCCAACTTAGTCACTGAATGCTAGGACACCCAACTCCCTCCTGAGGAAACTTAGGAGCTGAGTTCAATGTGGAAAGCTGAACATTCAGTGGACTGGAGCACATGTTTTATTTACATCCCAAGGTTGTGCTCAGAACCAGTTGAAAGGAGGATGAAGTCTTTACTTCTCAACGGTTAATTTTCTTTGAAAAAGTGCTTAGCAGGAGCATGAATAAAGAGGAACCACCTATGTAAATGTTGAAGTTTTGCCGCTTCAGGAAGCTTTGGACTTTTAGCTTTTACAACATTTATGAATTTGGATATGGACACATGGCTTGTATAGTGTCAGGAGCTTTTAAGTGTTTGAAAACTTGCGTGTATTTTATCTTCAGGTATTCAAATGGGTTGAAGGGTTCAATTCTGTTAGGTCACTAGTTTTACAAACACAAGTAATATAGAAAGAGGTTAAGGCGATTGATCAAGTACACAAACACACATACGTGTAAGAAATAAATAAAGGTTAGGCGTGAGTATGAATGAAAGAAAACTTGAACAACCAACCCTCAAATGAGGGTTTACAAGAGTATTTATAGGAGGGAAGCTAGGGCAACACTCCTAGTTCCCATCCTTTCCTTTATGGGCTTGGGCCTAAGCTCATGGGCCTTCTACATAAGCTTAAGGCTAATAACAAACATAAAGGCCATAATAAAGCTAACTATTACATATGAATTACTAACACTTGATTATGGTTTAGGAGTGATTCCAACAATCTCCCCCGCAAGTGTTGGTGATGAATGGTGAAGGCGTTGATGTAATAGTAGCTCTGACGTCTTCTGACATTCTTCTTTCTTGTGAGAGGAATTGCCTTGATTTGAACAATCTCCCTAGTGTAGAGAGATAGTTATCTTTGAACAGTTATTCTTTGACGTCATCATTAACTTTGTTCTTTGATCATTATTCTTTGTGGTGAAAGTGATAGTATGTTGTTGTCTGCCTCAGGTCTGCTTCGCTGCTCCAGTGTCTCCACGTCATTCTTCAACACGCTCACATGATCTATGACGTTGGAATTCAATACTGATGAAGTTCTCTAAGTCTTTAACTTTGTAGATTCTTTGGTTTGACGAAGAATCATTCTGACGGTTGTGTTTCTTTTGAATAGAACTTCCATTAGTGATGATGTTGGCGTGAGCATGAGAAGAATCAGCACGATCATCCCGCTCCGGAGCTTCCATAAGAAGAAAACATTTCAAACGGTTAGTAATAAGCAGGTTCCGGCACTTACAAGTTTGAACTTCGAGAGTGTTAACAGCATAGTGTTAAAACACAACTCTAATTCTTACAAAGGCCGTTCCTGAACTGGAGTCCCACAAGTGAGATAACACGATGTACCGAAGTACATCTACAGTTCAGATGAGTCGCTGAGGTACACCGTAACATAACCTCACGACTGTAGACCGTTTGAGACACACTCCGCGTAATCTATGGGGAGTTACCGAAGTGACCTGCTGTCAGGGCTGTTTGATGTTGACCCTGGCAGGAGTTTCCATTCAATCACTGAGGATCACAGATGTGAACCTCTCATAAATGTTCTCGACAGATTGCTAAGATCTGTGAAGGACTCGATATGAACCACTGAAGATCTTATTTGTTGATCAACAAATGATGAACTGTCAAGTGTCCCTAAGAGATCTTTTGATGAATCTCGTGGCTCTAGACTCAATAGTGCGTTTTGGTTTTCCTGAGCGGAGACTAGGGAGGGGGTCTCCTTCTTCAATACCAGCGATCTCTAAGAGAAAGCCAATAGTTTACGTAGGGTTCCCTGTGAGAATGAAACAAGCTTCTGTTGAGAGAAACTTGAGTGGTTAAGAAGGTTTAGTGCATGCGTCACTGGGTCCATGACGACTTTTAATCTTCAATACCGATGTCACTAGGTGACAACCAGTAGCATAAGAATTGAACCCGGTGTCTGCCCTAAGTTGAATAATCTGGAGGGCTATTTCTTTTTACCCTTTTCTTTGCATTTCTTTTTTATTCTTCAACTCCTTCTTTCTCCAATTCTCATTTTCTCCTTTTTTTTATAATCGTACCTAAGGACTTCTAAGTACTAACTATTTGTGATGTCCTTGGGTAGATCCCTCCGGCTCTGGCGGATCATAGGACGGTTATTCCTAACCTTAGTCACCTTATAACTCCATGACTAACCTATGTTGCCAATAAAACCACTGTATGTGAAACATCTCTCAAAGGGTTTGTAAATGAAAAACATGTTTGAACCACTGTGAGAGACAGGATTTTGCATAAATACTCCCCCTCCACATGTGCTTAATAGTTTTAACGGTTAAATGCACAGTGAGGAAAGAGCGTGCACATTTTGAATTGATCCACTCGAGATAGACAATCCCCTGCGAGACACGGTTACGTTGCGTAGTTAAAGAGTTACATTGTCAGTTTTTAGGTGACAACTAGCTCTAATAACTACCTTGAAGGTGTAGACAAACCTCGAAAGGTTGTCATACCCGTCAGAGTTCATGTCTACCAAGAGTGTCTCGAATGGTACTTTCTACTTGGACAAGTCTTTTGCGAGACACGTTTACATTACTAGCGAACTAGCTTGAAATTATTACCCGTCCAGGACAAGTCTTTTCGAGTTACAAACAGTATAGTACCGTCAATTCGTTGGTTAAGTCTGAGGTACACAGATTTATTTGCATTTTGCACAACATATTTCTTATCACACAATTTTCTCCCCCTCAAAAATGGCATGTGAAAATGTTATTTTTGAACCGTTTGAGAATAAATATGACCATTTCGAGTGTTGCGGGAAGAGTGACCACTGTGAACAATTTGTGAACAAAGTTTTAATTCAAATACTCCCCCTCAACTAGTGATATAAACGGTTGAGGTTTTGAAAATCATATGGGGGAAGTACTTGTTCTTTTGAGCAAAACCTTGAAAAATGAAATGTTTAATAGGTTTTACTCAAAAGTAAGAAGCTTTCGCTCCTTTTATAAGGATTGTGGCACTGAAGCGTACCACAGGGTCCTTTCTTGACAATTACGGGTTGTACACTGTTATGTGTACACAAGCCATTGACATATATAATCACACATCCAAATTTGTAATGAAATAACCAATTCAAGGGGTACCAGGAAGTGCAGTGATGTTCCCAGGAGTGCGCAAAGGGCGTTGAAAGCCGGTTATGTTAATCCTGGGTCGACCACCAACATAGCTCTCCAATCGTCTGAACTGATCCCGTCTGAACAACCTTTCATCAATCATTGTGAAGATTCGTCTCACATCCCTCCTTTCCTGAGAATTCCAGTGCTTAGGAGACCCAATTTTCTGGCGTATGTCCTTCAACCTGTACGCCAATCCGTCCCTAACCAGCTTCAAAGTATGATCCCCAAATTTCTGAAGATCACTACACGCCATTAAGCAGTTTCTTTGAAGTTCACTGCGGTAAACAACTCCGAAAGGTTTGCTGATGAGCGTATATTGAGATAGCTGATTGATGTCGAGAAGATCAAGCATTGGAGGAGTGAGGTTGACACGCGTCTGATAAGATTCAACAGCCAGCTGGATATCTTCTTCACGTTCATTGATCACGATGCGTCTAATGAAGATGAGAAGTGACTTGATAAATTCGCGTTGAACTTCAGTCGAGAATTGTCTCATACGACCCTATACTTTGGCAAGGTACATGTCTTCGATGTCGTTGAGGGACAAATTCTCAAAGTCAGCTTCGGAGAATGCATAGTACTGTTCATCTTGTCGTTTGACTATGATATTCTTCAAGAAGGTGTAGTCCCACTTAGACTTGAGATCAACGTGTTTGATGGCCACGATGTCCTTAGAACTGTACACTGCATGTTGAGACTTCTGAACCAGGCAGCTTCTGTAGTAGATTCTTCGGCGTTCAGGCCAATGATGAATCCCATACAATGCATCTCGGTCGTATGCTTGCACGTTGTTAGAAAACAAGCGATTTGCACGTTCCTCGATAGCTATGCAGTTTGAGTAAATAGCCGCTGGGAATGGAAGAGTCAACGATGTAGCGTATTTTCGCGAACCATCGCTACCGTGTAAGAGAAAATCCAGGTATCAGTTAAAGAAGTATCGAAAGGGAATCCGTGGTTCATCTGCTTGGCCAATGGTCGGTAGGGGTTTGGTCCAATCGGTGTAGTATGGAGGGTTGTCCCTTTGTGTGAAGTCAATGTTTGCTTTCGGATTGAGCCAATCCATGTTGTTAGACATAGCTCGAGCGATGTTCTCAAGATGATATTCGACCTCGAGGGCGCTTTCAGAGATGTCTTTTAGAAGTTGAAACGCTTCATTCTTGATTCGCTTCAACTCAGATTTCGTCATTTTCTTCACATGGAACTTTTCTTGCAAAAGTTTTGCGTTCTCCAATGTAGAACCGTCTACCAAGTCTTGACCTTCATCAGGGTAGGGAGTTTGATTGACAAGTGTGGAGAACCATTCAAACTCTTCGGTTTTATCGTCATTTAGCCATGATACGACTTCAGGCTGAGTCATCTTCTTCTTCTTTTTGGAAGGCCTTGATGATGATTCTGGTTTCTGCACTTGTTTGGGTGAGGTGGGTTGTTGTAGGGGCTCAAGGACATCTTCATCGTCACCGCCCGTATACTCAAAGTAATCACCTGTTTTTTTAGTCATGGGTGGTAACTCGGAATCGTCCCGAGGTTTATCAGTAGAAGACCGAGGTGAAGGAGACTTTTGTTGAGAAGAAGTCCGTTGTGGAGGAGGTGGCATCGAAGAAGATTCACCAGACTGTTTCTGACGTTTAGGTGCAGAGTCCTTGTCTTTATCCTTATCTTCATCGTCTCTAGGACGTTTCAACTTTTCTGCCTCAAATCTACAAGCTTCTTGAAGTTGGTAGTCTAGCAGTGCTTGATACAATTTTGCTTCTTCAGAGTTGAACATTGCAGCTCGTGGCGACATTTGTGTAACAAGCTTGGCCACCAATTCATTGTTAGAGAAAACTACCGGATCGGTTGGATTGATTGTTACGGTTAGGGGCATTGATCGGATAGTTTGCTTGGCGATTTGCATAAGATTTGGATAAAGTTGTCTGGTGAACAATTCCTTTGTGACTTTAGGAATGATATTCTGAAGGTAGTTGTTAGTGTAACCTTCGATCATTTCGTTCAGTTCCTCTTGACGATGACTTTTCATGAATTCCTGAATAAACTTCCTTTCTTCTTTCATCTTTTCATGCTCGTCATACAAATGTTGTATGTGATCAGCAGAAATTCAACTTCTTTGGGAGAATGTCTTTCTTTCTGACTTGTTGGACAGCTTTCACAATTCTTTCATGAGCATGAGAAATCCAAGATCGAGGTGGTTTCTTCATTGATTTGGATGATGATTTGGTTGATCTCTTTGATGGTGGTGGTGATGAATGAGATGAAGAGTCTGATGATGAGGAGACATGAGGAGGCTCGGGGTCCTTAGGCGGTTCAGAAGTTTCCTTCGGTGAATGTGTGGGACTTTCCAGAAGCAACTTGTCATAATCATCATCTTTATCATTCTTCTTCTTGTCAGTTTCTGGATTCTCAAAGTCATACACTATAGTATCTTCCACAGGCGGTTGTTGCATGAGAGTGGTGGTACCAGCTCCCTTATCGGGTCGATTAACCGCATCAGGAGTTGGTTCGGAGTGGGCAGCACCACTTGATCCTCCGGGACCAACCATTTGATCTGTTGCAAACACTTAAGCCTTGTGTTGATGTCTAAGTTGTTTGACTTTCTTCTTGTACTCAATTTCCGGTGGCTCTTCAACATTTTCACTTTCAGAGCTTTCATCAAATGTCTCATGTACAGGAGTCTTCCCTTTACTTTTGGCAGCTTAAGGACTTGGAGGTTTTGGAATGTCTGAGACATCTTGTGCAGTTTCAGAATAATGAATCTCCTCGTCTGATTCTGTTCCTTCAGAACTTTCGTCCAAAAGCTTTCTTGGAGGTTCAGGTGTAGAGGATGGAATAGGAGTAGCTTCTTGAGAGGGAACTTTCTTCTTAGGAGTAGGTTTCCTCTTTGGAATAGGTTTTCTCTTTGGAACATTCCTCTGACTATCTGTACTTGTGGCACTTCCAGCACTGCCTCTTCTGGTCCTTCGAGTAGGAGTCCCAGAAGCCTTTTCATCAAGGTGTCCAACTTTACCTTCTTTAACGGCTACCCGATACCTTTTGTACGTTTCCAGCTTTTTGATTTCCTCTGTAAGAAGGTGATCGGGTAATTCAGCTCCCTGTTTCTTCGTAGACGTTTCTTTGATTCTGACAGATAGAATGTGCTCAGTCTGGATGTCATGATTATCTGGGTCATTGATTCTTCTGGGGATATCAGGATGAAGTCCAAGAGCTCTCTGAATCAATAGCTTGGTGTATCTGACACAGGGAATTTTGTTGCCAAGCTTCTTCTGAAACAGCATCATGTCTTCCCAAAGCAGTGCTTCAATTATGATGTCCTTCTTGTTTATCAGAGACCAGAAAATCTGCAGTTCAATGAGCTTGGGATGCTCATATCCACTGTCACGACCCGACACTGATTTGGTGATGATAATGTAGAGTGTCCTCCATGGTTGAGGAATATTCTTCAGCTCCACGAGAGAGTGCCTAGTAATGATTCCTGCAGCTTCATCATAACCAATATCTATCAAGGATTATAGGACAGTCTGTTCAGTAGGGGTGGCAAAGAAGTCGGTTGAAGCGATGTCTGGAATGATGAGAACAGCTCGTAAGTCATCAGGAGTGATAGTGACTTGTTTGTGATTAAGAGTCACATTCACAGCATTTTGACCAATGATCCTCTGCATGGAATCCCAGAATTGTTGAATGTAAACCTCTGGAACTGTGGCAGAGTGTGAGAGCATGTTTTGGTAGGGATGATTCCTTAGAATATCCACTGCAATGAGACAAGAAGATTCTGAGCATGTGAGGGTGTCAAAGTCAACCCTAAGGTTGTTCTTTCCAAGCTTTCTCGGGTAACCTTCTGGAAAGATATCAGCAATTGTAAGAACTTCTTGTGCATCCACATTCATTTGTTCAGCCATGTCGTGATCTGAAATAACATTAGCCAAAAGAACCAACATATCGAAAGACATAATGTTAGTCAACAGAAGGTCTTATTGTCTAGTTATTGAATGTACAGTGATAATGATTGTTACGAGTCCTAAGTCACTTGTTTGTCCAATAGTCTAATGACGTCGTGAAATGTTTTGTGAGTTAGTTAACTTTAAGTTTTAAAGTTTATGTTATCACTTATTGTTCACAACATATCAAACGATTAAGTTTATTAGTGACATTATTGGATTCGTGATGATATGATTAGTTTATTAACAAGTTTGTACACGTAACACTTCATAATGAAGGTCAATCCAGGCTTAAGCCTAGATTCGGCAAAGTTAAGCGTAAACAGTAATGAGATACGCGTAGACGAAAGCTTACTCGTAGGATCCTAACTTACGCGTAAGAAATGTTACGCGTAGGAAAAGGGGACCTTATGCGTAGAGCTTACGCGTAGGCGTATAAGGACCTTACGCGTAAGGCTTACTCGTAAGAGTAGACCTTATGCGTAGAGGTCTACTGTTTACGCATATCCTTCACAGGATATGCGTAGTCCATTGTAGAACCTTACGCGTAACTGTTATGCATAGGATTATTCTTACGCGTAACATGACTACGCGTAGGGTAATCCTTATGCGTAGAGTTGCAAATGAACTTGATTCTGAATATTAAGTGTAGCAAAGCCTGAAACAAGTTCATCAATTCATCAACATTAACACAAAACATCATTTTAACAACATTTTAAGGCATGAACATTCATAGGAAGATTACGCGTAAAAGGTCATACGCGTAGGTCAAAACCCTAAGGGTTATGAATTACGCGTATGAAATTTAACCATGGGATTTGCACAAGACTATTTCTGGTAGTTTAAGAGTGTTGAGGGAGTCTTTATACCAAGTTATAACACCTAACTCGTTGTGAATCAAAAGTTACCCAATATTATGAACATTAAACCCTAAATACAAATTGTTCACCAATTCGTGTTTCTGGGTGGTTAATAGCAATGGAAATCATTAATTCAACAACTTAAGACTATATCCCAACAATCTTTTATACCAAAACACTTCACATTTGGAAAAACCCAAATCGACACATAAACCCTTGTTTTCAAAAATCGTTGATACGTGTTTCTGGGTGGGTTTGGATGGTTAAAATGGTATCCTTGATGTATAAACAACGTTTTGACACTATCCATATAACCAATAACATACACACACTGATTTTGTGTTCATATGCTTAAGCGTAGAACACACAATCACTTGAAAAACACTTTTTAGCCGTTAGATTTACATGAAATTAAAAACCTTATCTTAAAAACATGTTTTATTCACAAAACAACTTACAAAGTGATGATCAAAACAACGTATTGCTCGAATGATTCTTAGGCGTAGATGTGTTTAGGTTTAGAATTAAATGTGAAGTGAGAGTTAGGTGGGGAGGTGTTTTATTAAAAATAACTTTAACATTTTGACAATTTTGGTCCCTCCACCTTTTCCTTTTTCAAACAAAGCCATTTAATTTCCATTTTGTTACCAAACAAAGATTTTAAATAAGAGATTTTACGACACTCCCCCTCGACTTGAGAGAAATGATGAACGGTTATTAATTTAAGTCCGAGGAGTGTTATTGAACCAGAAACATTAACCACCATTGTTAAATGAAACAACCGAGATATGGTAACATGCAAGTACACAAATGTTTTGAAACAGTTAAGTGAAAAATTTCTCCCCATCAACATTTGATCGTAAAAAATACTGAATTTTGAAGGATTATAGTGTTCAAGGAAGAAATGTACTTGGCATGTTGAAAGATTTTAGGTTAGAAGAGTATTTTTGTTGTTTTATAAGATTTTATATTTTTGTATTTTGTTTTTGAAAAATTATTTACAAAAAATGTTTTGGTGTTTGACAGGTTTTTAAGACTGTTTTAAGAGGTCATCCAATTCCTCTTGAGTCAAACACCTCATACCAATCCGGTGGACCAACTCATTAAACCTAGCGGGAGGCAAGGCTTTGGTGAGAAGATCTGCCAATTGGTATTCTGTACCCACAAAGTATAATTCAACGTTACCCTGTTCCACGTGGTCCTTGATGAAATGATAGCGTAGATCGATGTGCTTTGATTTCGAGTGCTGAACAGAGTTGCACGAGATCGCAATGGCACTCCGATTGTCGCAGTACATCGGGATTCTGTCAAATACGTAACCATAGTCTTTGAGTTGTGTTCTCATCCAGATGATTTGAGCACAACACACGGACATGGCTACATATTCTGCTTCGGTTGATGACAGCGATGTACAATCCTGCTTCTTAGATTGCCAAGACACCAGTTTATCACCGAGAAATTGTAGAGCTCCTGAAGTACTTATCCTTGAGTCTAAGCATCCTGCGTGATCAGCGTCTGAAAAAGTGATTAGTTCAAAACCAGAATCCTTCGGATACCAGAACCCAAGTTAATGGTTCCCTTGATGTATCGTAGGATTCTTTTAGCCTTAGAGAGGTGGGTTTCAGTTGGTCGCGACTGATAACGGGAGCATAGATAAACGGCAAAGACAATATCAGGTCTGCTAGCTGTTAGATACATGAGAGACCCAATAATACTTCGGTATTTGGTAGGGTCAACTAATTTCCCATGTAAATCAGCATCTAACTTCTTGGTATGAGCCATTGGTGTGGCATAAGTGTCACAGGTTGTCATTCCAAATTTTTTTAACAGTTCAAGGGCATATTTGGACTGACTCAAGAAAATACCACGGGGTGATTGATGAACTTGCAGTCCTAGAAAGAACGTAAGTTCACCCATCATGGACATTTCAAAATTTTTCTTCATTAGTTTTGCAAAAGCGGATGAAAACTTTTTATGTGTCGACCCAAAAATGATGTCATCCACGTAAATTTGAACAATTAAGATATGTGGCCCGTGATATTGTATAAAAAGAGTTGGGTCAACCGAACCTTTGGTGAAATTATTAGCAATGAGGAAAGATGATAGCTTATCGTACCATGCCCGAGGGGCTTGTTTGAGACCATAAAGAGCTTTGTTCAGTTTGTAGACATGGTTCGGGAACTCAGGATCAACGAATCCATCTGGTTAGCTGACATAGACCGTTTCTTTAAGTTGTCCATTGAGAAACACCGTTTTGACATCCATCTGATAGACCGTCATATTCATATGAGCTGCGAACGCGAGAAATATCCGAACAGCCTCAAGACGAGCAACCGGAGGAAAAGATTCTTCAAAGTCTATTCCCTCTTCCTGACGATAACCCTTAGCAACTAGACGTGACTTGTTTCGGATGACGTTCCCTTCAGCATCCAATTTGTTTTTCCAAATCCATTTTAGACCAATGACGTAGACCCCTGTTGGTCTTTCAACCAGTTCCCATACTTCAAGACGTTTGAATTGGTTGAGTTCTTCCTGCATGGATTCAATCCAGTTGTCTTTTGTCATTGCGTCTTTAATGTTTCTAGGCTCAGATTGGCAGACAGTGAGTGCATAAATGCAATGTTCACCATCTGTGTGAAGACGTTGTCTCGTAACGACTGGTTGATTCGGGTTGCCAATAATGTTAGCCAGAGGATGGTCTTTTGTCCATCGGTGTGTAGAGGGTTGATATTGGTATACATTGTGCAGATTCTGAGAATTCAAATGGTTTGTTGAAGATTCCGCGACATCTGGTGCAGCAGTCTCATTAGCAAACGGGTTGAAGAACGCATTTGGATCAAAATCTGCAGGTGGGGGTACTTCATTCAGAATATCATCAGCTGGTTCATCATTTTTGGAAACGGTGTGTTCAACTGTTGTGTTGGAGTCAACTGGTGTCGGTGCGTCTTCAACAGTAGTTGTTGTAGCAGGTGTAGCAGGTGTATCAGGTATAGGAATATTATCAGGTTGTGCAGCGGAAACAGCGGATATACCTGGAGCACGGTCATCAATATCGTCACTGAACAGCGGAACAAATAACCTTTCCATTTGTTGACGAGTTAGCTGGGGGCTTTGTTCAGCTGATGATGGGGGTTGAGGGAAGTTTAAACGGTTGTGACCGGGTTCTAAGCTGTTATACTCAGAAGCCATTTACGTGAGTTCATCAAAATGAGCATGAATCGTTTCCATTACCTCCTTAGTTCGACGATTCCAGATTCGGAAACCTTTAGAATTGTCACAGTATCCAATAAAGACTCCAATATCAGCTTTGGCTTTGAGCTTTCCAAAATCATCACGATCATTATTCGGATAGCAAAGGGATCCAAATACATGAAAGTGTTTGAGGTTCGGTTTATAGTTGTGGACAAGCTCGAAAGGTGTTTTGTTGTGGCGTTTTGTGATCATAGAACGGTTTTAAGTATAGCATGCAGTAGATACAGCTTCTGCCCATAAGTAATCTAGAAGTTTAGCATTGATTAACATTGTTCTTGCAGCTTCCACTAACGTTCGGTTTCGTCTTTCAACAACTCCGTTTTGTTCAAGTGTACGTGCAATAGATGTTTGATGCTGAATTCCCACTTTCTCATAGAATTCACGGAGGGTTTTGTTGACAAATTCAGTTCCTTTGTCTGTTCTGATGAGCCTGACGGTGTTGCGGAGCTGAACCTGTATTTTTGTGAGAAAGGTGATGATCATTTGTGGAGCTTGGTCTTTGCTTCGAAGAAAGTAGACCCAAGTCCATCGTGAGTAGTCATCAACAATTACTAATATGTAGCGTTTGCCATTGATTGTTTGCACGCGCATCGGGCCACACAAATCCATGTGAAGAAGATGAAGCACATGCTGAGAGCTGTGTTCCACCTTTGAGGGAAAGTGAGCACGAGTGCTTTTCCCTTGTTCACAGGCTGAGCAAAGGTGATCTTTTGAATACCGGAATCGTGGGAGTCCTTCAACTAGTTTGTGTCGAGCAAGGTTGGTGATGGTTTGAAAGTTTAGATGTGAGAGACGACGGTGCCATAGCCAGGATTTTGTAGATGTTGCCTTTGAAAGTAAGCAAATGGGAGAGGAAGCAACCATGTCTTGCATAGAGATAGTGTATAGACTAGAATTACGCGAGCCAGACATAAGGTCATTTCCTTGTAAATCACGAATGAAACAAGTTTTCTCCCTGAAAGCAACCTCCAAATCTCCATCACAAAATTGACCTACTGAAAACAGATTGTGACCAAGGCCTTCCACATAGTAAACCCTGCTGATTTCGATGTTCCCATTGACATAATCTCCGTAGCCCATGATAGCTGCGAAGTGATCGTTCCCGAACCTGACAGTGCCAATGAACTTTGCAATAAAGTTGATAACAGTATAAGGTTGCCTATCATGTTTCGGGAACATCCGCTATCAACAATCCAGAGAATGATCTGTATCACCTGCATTACACACAGACGACACAGATGGAATAGAAGTAGATGTGGAACCCGAAATGTTAGAGGGTTCTGAAGCAGGTATATTAGACATACACACATTAATAATTTTAGGCATCCATTTAAATCCTAGTGTGTTATATATCCATTTCTGCCATCTATAACTACTCTTTGCTTTAGTCTTAGTGAATGCACTAGGTGGTACTATATTCTTAGGAGGTGAAACGGGAGCTATAGTGACAGCAATGTTTGCCTTAGAATCTAAAGAAGGCGATCTACCAAGCACAGACTTAGAATGATTAGTGGGCCTGGAGGTATTCCGATTCTTAGAATTCTGTAAACGAGAGATTATAGCTTTAGCAACACATTTGTCATGACAATCAGAATTCATACTCTTCCGACAAATAACACAAGGTGCATCAGACTGAATATCAAAAGTACTTAACGGTTTAGCATTCGTTACATCACTATTTCTATTACATTTGCCAGATGCAACATCTATAGTGGAAGCAACATGAGTCTTATTGTAAAACCCTAAAAATATAAAACATGTCAAAAGACTATTTTATCCTTAAAATAGTCAAAATACTAAAATACGTAAAATATAATAACGCTCATCGACGTAGAATTTAATACCTAACTTATATTTGTTTAACCTAACGTGTTTATAAAATTAACGACATTAGTACGACGAAAAATAATGAGTACGCACCATAAATCATTTGGGTCGTTTGTTTTTTTTGTGAAAGCCGAATACCCGACATGAACTTTGGGCCGATTCTTCCTTTTTGTGCAAATCGATTTAACTTAAGCCATGGGATCGGTTGGGCTTGTGAGCCGATCCACACCAAAGCCCACCCATTATACCAATCGGTATATAGTATAAATACAAACACAAACATCAAATTTTGAAACCCTAGTACTCTCCTCAAATAAGTGACGGCAAACTTTACTTCTCCACCTTTTTCTAGTCAACACAAGGAGAAAATCAAGAGTAGGATTGTACGTGGTCTTTAAGCTACTGATATCGTGGGTACTTTTGGGTTCAAGAGCTATTGTTGTCGTGGGTTTTAAATCTCCTGCTGGTCGTTGCATTCTAGGGCACGAAAGGGAGTATCAGTTGCTTCATTCGATCTTGTCTTCTTTCCTCTTTCACACCACAAGGTAACTATATCAATTGTCCCTTCTCCTTGTGTTCCTGATTTGATGTCGTGGGGTTTGGTCCTCCCATTAGCACACGTTTAAACCACTTAACATGTTACGTAAGACAATAAAACATGGCTATGCGAATCGAGTGATTAGGTTACATAAAATCATGGTATAAAACCACAAAGAAGTCGAGCAAATACTCACTAAGGACCTTGATGTTGAATCTACTTTTGAACCCCTTTACTTGCATGTTATTCTGTTGGCTACGTCAACTTTAAATGGAAATAAACATGTCACATGAATTGCTAAATCATATAAACTCATTGGTAAACGTAAAACAGGATATTATATGTTGACTTCAGTTTGACATTTCCTCTTTTGATTCTGTTGTAATACGCGCCTATGCTTGGTCATGAAACCAACTCAGTCAAGTACTAACAATTTTCAAGCATGGTCTTGTGGGGGGCAACTTCGAGGGTCATCGCGGGATTATGGGTAAGTTATACGGTATGGTTAAAAGTGCGCCGGGGAAGTTGAGGCGGGGGTTAATCATTATGCACATTTACTAGGTCGTAGATATTAGTCCTTTGAGCAGCGAATCATCTTAAACATGTAACGAAACTCAATATGGAAGATGTTGTGTAAATAATAAATACGTATCTCACTTGGAATATGAAATAAATTTAAGTTATATAGTTAAGTTTAATTACACTTTAAACCTTCATCTTTGAAAATTTTCACATGCGAACCTTACACTTTTAAGAATTGGCATATTAAACCTAACTATGGTAAGTTGCATTTGTAAACCCTATACTTTGAAAGATGATCATATAAGTCCTCAAATAAGATAATTATCATATTAAACTCTTAAGTTTACCGTTTGTCATTTGCAACCCATAAGTTTGGCTAATTAATGACTAATACTCTAAAATGTTGGAATTCCTTCCGTCACTAAAAATGAGAATAATCTGACAACTCTAAAAGTATTAATGAGATTAATCCGTTATGACATTAATGATGCTAATAAGTATTAAATAAATCATAATCCCTGTAGATTCGTTGGAGGAGACGCGACGTTACATCTTCGTATTCCTACATTCGTTGCTTTTCTCTCATTTGCTTTAAGGTACAGATATTCTGACCTTTTTAGTAAAGGTTCCTTATGATGTTCTTTTCGTTCGCTTTTCTATTTCACTTATTAGGATTCCCAATGCCATTGCTATGAACCCTTTTTCTTGAATGTTTGATCTGTTACTTATCTGAACTTATGTTCTAGTGAACTATGCAATATCTGATGTGAACTTATGTTAGGAAGATTTTGATATACACATCTGTTGAACTTTGCTATGGTTGATTATGAACTTCTGATTATGAACTTCTGCTTATGAATATATGATATGCCACTATGATATGAACTTATGATTTCTGAATATCTGAATATGAACCTTATGATATGGACTATCTGATATGTTATCTGTGACCTTTGGGTTTGGATTATGATCTGTGTCGTTTATGACAATCTGTTTGACTTAAGTTGGTTGATAATAACCAAATATTTAACTAGTCATGGGGGTTCCATGTCCGTATCAGTGATGCACCTCTGATATGACTCTAGGGCAGTAGAGTGATGTTCTGCCACGTCTCTGGATGGTGAAGCATATTTTTGAATATGTAGGAAGGGGCGTATGGATGCATCCTAGATCTGTTATCTGTTATCTGATATGTTTTCTGGTGAATGATGTCGTGTGCAATACGCGTCTTCATAAAATTTTGGGAGCTAGCTACTCCATTGGTTACCTGAGGTCTCCCCTCATATTATATATGGTATTCTGAGGTCACCCCTCCGAATACAATGGTTACTTATGATATGTTATGATCTGATATGTTTCTGGGCTCGTGGTGGATGACTAAACCTTATCTGTTAATTCTGTTTTATGAATTCTGTTTATGATTATGTATTTGCCAATACTTCTGTTTGCATACTGAGTTATTATATGTTTATTGAAGATGTTTATGCTTTTACATGTTTATGTGACTACCGCTTGCCATGTTAGGATAAGACTAATACGTTAAAACATGATTCGTATATCTGATATTATGATTTGTTATCGTTACGTGAATGTGTTGATCTATGAGATGAATGTGCTAGTGTGTATTTGAGTGTTTTGAAGGTTAACATGTATGATGGTTCAGCTAAATTTGTAAACCTTGTCAATTGGTTAATTATCTGTCTGTATATGTGACCTGCCATATTAAAACTCTACTAAGGTTAGGATTTGATCTGAGAACTGGTTTAGTTATTATGTCTGCCATGACTTGTCTGCTAGTTCCGCTGCTACAATATTGTATTAAGTGCTTTAAATGTTGATTAATTGATTTGTATGAATGCCATGTTTATTTTCTAGAAAGTGTTTCCGTTAGTTTTGAGACTCTTCGTTTGGCTTATATGTAATCTATTATTCTTGGTATGTTATGTGTTTGGTTGTTCTGATGTGTTCGTGTTTGTGTCATTAATGTGTTATGTGATGTCTAAACATTTATGTGGTTGTTTGGATTTCTGTATATTTGTGCTTCCGCAGAATCCTAAAAGATCCTTCGTCATTATTTCATTTTATTTTCGTTATTCGTATATTTGTTTTGTTTAGCTTTTGTTTCGTTATATCTGTTCACTGGGCTTTGTAAGCTCAGCCGCACTTTTCTTTTCCTGCGGCAGGTTTTGGCATTCAAGATGAGCTTGTGGGATGGCTGATCTGGGTTGAGAGTAGAGCTGAGAGCAAGAGTTGACCATAGAGATCTTAGATTTATTTTGAATATAAGTTATTTATATTATCTTTTGTAAGTTTTTGTAAAGGCTTCCGCTATTTTACATTAGTTAAAGTTCTGATATGAAACAGTATTGTGATATCTTTACCTTTGTCGGGTTGGGGTGTTACAATTTATGGTATCAGAGCTCTAGGTTTTAGGACCCTTAGAGCTTAGGCTATGACCTGTGAGAAGTGGGTAGACATTAGGTTTCCGTCTGTTAAGATCTCTTCTGATTCCTTTTGATTGTCGTTCAGATTTGACTTCGATATCCTTTTGCCTTCACTGAATTGGCCCTCCTTTGTTCGCATCGAATTTTGTTATTTTGTTTTCGCTCGTCCATTTGTCGATCGTTAGATGGAGACTACCCGTGGAGCCGAAGAAGATGGTGCCGACCCTGCGTTGCTGCGACGGTTCCTGTGCTGGAGAGGTTCGTGAAGCAGAAGCCACACTCGACTACCGTGCTGTTGGAGGAAGTTGGATGGACCAACCAAAGACGCAAGAGACGGAGACAAGATTCAACCGGTGGCTGAGAAGATTCATCTACTTCATATGATTTGGGCGCGACTTATGTCACTCTGATTCGTTTGTCATGCGTTTCAAGTCGGTTTGATATTCTGATAAGTGATTCTGATCTGTACTGCTTTTCTCTGATTTGTTCGGAACTCGGTGTGAATCGTGAAGTTTTATCGTTTAGCATTCTGGTATATCCCGGCTTTTCTTTCTGGATCGTCAGTAATGAGTCATGAGGAAGAATACGAGGTGGACTCAGATTTGGAGTCTACGACTACTAGTAGGTTTAATCCGACACAAGAATAGGAATTTCGCTTCCGATTAGTTGTCCTCCTTATGAGAAATTTCTGACATTTGATTTTGAGTTTGGTTCTTTTGTTTTCATTTAGACGATTGAATCTTGAATTATTAAGTTTCATTTTGGAAGTTCATCTTATGACGATTTTGCAAATTTTGTTTGATTAATGGAAAATAAAACAAAATTTTGAAAGTATAGTTCCTGTCTGTTGTTTCTTTCTGATAGATCCGTTAAGTTTCCGTTAGTCCTCATAAGTTTCGTCTGCTATTTATTTTCTTAGTGTTGTTGTTTAATTTACCGCTTGAATGAAGTATGGCCATCATGATGGTATACTCATGAGTATCTGGTTTGTTATAGTATGTAACCTGCTATCTGTATGTGGTATGTTATTAGCTATGTGTTTTGTCATGACCCGAGACCGAATATAATGACAATAAGAACTTGTTATGTGATGCAAGTATTATGACGCCTGATCAACGTAATAATACCGAGATCACATAATCTGAACTTATTGAAGGTATACGACGTCTGGGAAATGCCTGTGGTTGATGTGTGTATAGATTTTGACTTGTATCTGTTATTTGGTGCTCCTCATGTTCGTTTGAAATTCCGTACCTATTTGTGAGATTTCGTCGATATTTGTTACGTATAAGTTTTGTACGTTTGGAATCCGAAGTTGTTATGATCTGTACGAACCTATAGATTGCTATGACCACCTTAAGCTTATATGTCTTCACATATTTCTGCGACTATTGAGGCCGATAGGATTTATTTCGTCTATGTATATGATGTCCTCATCATTAGATATCTGAATAAGTCAGAATTTGTCGTTTGATTTTCTGCGTCTCATCTGTTCTCCGCCATTACTGGATAAGTATATAATTATCTATTATAAGTATTTGACTATTGATTTAATTTCTGAATAAGTTTGAGTTTGAATATTCTGATAAGAAATCCATTTGTTCCGAGATAAGATTAACGTTCGCTATATTCTTTGAAATTCTGAAATCCGATTCGTTTTCTGTTCTGTTCCGTCTTGTTCAATTTCGAGGACGAAATTTTCTTTTTAGAAGGGGAGAGTTGTAAAACCCTAAGAATATAAAACATGTCAAAAGACTATTTTATCCTTAAAATAGTCAAAATACTAAAATACGTAAAATATAATAACGCTCATCGACGTAGAATTTAATACCTAACTTATATTTGTTTAACCTAACGTGTTTATAAAATTAACAACATTAGTACGACGAAAAATAATGAGTACGCACCATAAATCATTTGGGTCGTTTGTTTTTTTTGTGAAAGCCGAATACCCGACATGAACTTTGGGCCGATTCTTCCTTTTTGTGCAAATCGATTTAACTTAAGCCATGGGATCGGTTGGGCTTGTGAGCCGATCCACACCAAAGCCCACCCATTATACCAATCGGTATATAGTATAAATACAAACACAAACATCAAATTTTGAAACCCTAGTACTCTCCTCAAATAAGTGACGGCAAACTTTACTTCTCCACCTTTTTCTGGTCAACACAAGGAGAAATTCAAGAGTAGGATTGTACATTGTCTTTAAGCTACTGATATCGTGGGTACTTTTGGGTTCAAGAGCTATTGTTGTCGTGGGTTTTAAATCTCCTGCTGGTCGTTGCATTCTAGGGCACGAAAGGGAGTATCAGTTGCTTCATTCGATCTTGTCTTCTTTCCTCTTTCACACCACAAGGTAACTATATCAATTGTCCCTTCTCCTTGTGTTCCTGATTTGATTTCGTGGGGTTTGGTCCTCCCATGAGCACACGTTTAAACCACTTAACATGTTACGTAAGACAATAAAACATGGCTATGCGAATCGAGTGATTAGGTTACATAAAATCATGGTATAAAACCACAAAGAAGTCGAGCAAATACTCACTAAGGACCTTGATGTTGAATCTACTTTTGAACCCCTTTACTTGCATGTTATTCAGTTGGCTACGTCAACTTTAAATGGAAATAAACATGTCACATGAATTGCTAAATCATATAAACTCATTGGTATACGTAAAACAGGATATTATATGTTGACTTCAGTTTGACATTTCCTCTTTTGATTCTGTTGTAATACGCGCCTATGCTTGGTCATGAAACCAACTCAGTCAAGTACTAACAATTTTCAAGCATGGTCTTGTGGGGGGCAACTTCGAGGGTCATCGCGGGATTATGGGTAAGTTATACGGTATGGTTGAAAGTGCGCCGGGGAAGTTGAGGCGGGGGTTAATCATTATGCACATTTACTAGGTCGTAGATATTAGTCCTTTGAGCAGCGAATCATCTTAAACATGTAACGAAACTCAATATGGAAGATGTTGTGTAAATAATAAATACGTATCTCACTTGGAATATGAAATAAATTTAAGTTATATAGTTAAGTTTAATTACACTTTAAACCTTCATCTTTGAAAATTTTCACATGCGAACCTTACACTTTTAAGAATTGGCATATTAAACCTAACTATGGTAAGTTGCATTTGTAAACCCTATACTTTGAAAGATGATCATATAAGTCCTCAAATAAGATAATTATCATATTAAACTCTTAAGTTTACCGTTTGTCATTTGCAACCCATAAGTTTGGCTAATTAATGACTAATACTCTAAAATGTTGGAATTCCGTCCGTCACTAAAAATGAGAATAATCTGACAACTCTAAAAGTATTAATGAGATTAATCCGTTATGACATTAATGATGCTAATAAGTATTAAATAAATCATAATCCCTGTAGATTCGTTGGAGGAGACGCGACGTTACATCTTCGTATTCCTACATTCGTTGCTTTTCTCTCATTTGCTTTAAGGTACAGATATTCTGACCTTTTTAGTAAAGGTTCCTTATGATGTTCTTTTCGTTCGCTTTTCTATTTCACTTATTAGGATTCCCAATGCCATTGCTATGAACCCTTTTTCTTGAATGTTTGATCTGTTACTTATCTGAACTTATGTTCTAGTGAACTATGCAATATCTGATGTGAACTTATGTTAGGAAGATTTTGATATACACATCTGTTGAACTTTGCTATGGTTGATTATGAACTTCTGATTAGGAACTTCTGCTTATGAATATATGATATGCCACTATGATATGAACTTATGATTTCTGAATATCTGAATATGAACCTTATGATATGGACTATCTGATATGTTATCTGTGACCTTTGGGTTTGGATTATGATCTGTGTCGTTTATGACAATCTGTTTGACTTAAGTTGGTTGATAATAACCAAATATTTAACTAGTCATGGGGGTTCCATGTCCGTATCAGTGATGCACCTCTGATATGACTCTAGGGCAGTAGAGTGATGTTCTGCCACGTCTCTGGATGGTGAAGCATATTTGTGAATATGTAGGAAGGGGCGTATGGATGCATCCTAGATCTGTTATCTGTTATCTGATATGTTTTCTGGTGAATGATGTCGTGTGCAATACGCGTCTTCACAAAATTCTGGGAGCTAGCTACTCCATTGGTTACCTGAGGTCTCCCCTCATATTATATATGGTATTCCGAGGTCACCCCTCCGAATACAATGGTTACTTATGATATGTTATGATCTGATATGTTTCTGGGCTCGTGGTGGATGACTAAACCTTATCTGTTAATTATGTTTTATGAATTCTGTTTATGATTCTGTATTTGCCAATACTTCTGTTTGCATACTGAGTTATTATATGTTTATTGAAGATGTTTATGCTTTTACATGTTTATGTGACTACCGCTTGCCATGTTAGGATAAGACTAATACGTTAAAACATGATTCGTATATCTGATATTATGATTTGTTATCGTTACGTGAATGTGTTGATCTATGAGATGAATGTGCTAGTGTGTATTTGAGTGTTTTGAAGTTTAACATGTATGATGGTTCAGCTAAATTTGTAAACCTTGTCAATTGGTTAATTATCTGTCTGTATATGTGACCTGCCATATTAAAACTCTGCTAAGGTTAGGATTTGATCTGAGAACTGGTTTAGTTATTATGTCTGCCATGACTTGTCTGCTAGTTCCGCTGCTACAATATTGTATTAAGTGCTTTAAATGTTGATTAATTGATTTGTATGAATGCCATGTTTATTTTCTAGAAAGTGTTTCCGTTAGTTTTGAGACTCTTCGTTTGGCTTATATGTAATCTGTTATTCTTGGTATGTTATGTGTTTGGTTGTTCTGATGTGTTCGTGTTTGTGTCATTAATGTGCTATGTGATGTCTAAACATTTATGTGGTTGTTTGGATTTCTGTATATTTGTGCTTCCGCAGAATCCTAAAAGATCCTTCGTCATTATTTCATTTTATTTTCGTTATTCGTATATTCGTTTTGTTTAGCTTTTGTTTCGTTATATCTGTTCACTGGGCTTTGTAAGCTCAGCCGCACTTTTCTTTTCCTGCGGCAGGTTTTAGGCATTCAAGATGAGCTTGTGGGATGGCTGATCTGGGTTGAGAGTAGAGCTGAGAGCAAGAGTTGACCATAGAGATCTTAGATTTATTTTGAATATAAGTTATTTATATTATCTTTTGTAAGTTTTTGTAAAGGCTTCCGCTATTTTACATTAGTTAAAGTTCTGATATGAAACCGTATTGTGATATCTTTACCTTTGTCGGGTTGGGGTGTTACACTTATTCAGAGTCCTAGGGTGTTCTTCTACTTTAGCATTCCTTATTGATCTTTTCTTAGGTTCCAACTTCCTATTCTTCGATTGAGTGCTCCTAGGCTGTGAAGTGCGGACGTTTGGAAAAGACGCAACTATTCCTGTTTCAGTAGAGGGAAACACATTAGCAACTTGTGATTTGGCAGTAGGGATTCTAGGTTCACGATAACTAAGTGTGACTGGTGCTAATCTCTTAATCACGGTAGGCGGAAGTTGTTCATACTTTCCTAACATTTCCCTTAACTTAGAGATAGTGTGAATCAAATCTTGATTTTCAGAACGAATATTACCAGCAAAATTCATGACTTCTCTAGTGTGAGCAAGATAGTGATCAAGTTCGTTAGATGCTTCATGACGAGTCTTATTGAGTAAATCAAATATGACACCATATTCCTGTTTAACTTTTACAAGTTCTTGTTCATATTTAGAAATTTGATTTTTCAAAGACACGTTTTGAACATCCAGTTGCTCAATTTTAGGATCAGAAGATTTTGCACTCAACTGAGCGATTTTATTTTGAAAACTAAGTTGATGATTGTGAATATCTTTTTCACACCAATGAAGACGACGTTTTGCATTGTAAATTTCGTTGAGTAATCGTTTATTTTCAGCTTTTAAAGACTCGATCTGAAGCACATTATCGGTGTTCTCAACAGTTACAATATTTTCAACAATATCAGTAGAGATATAATCAGATGCATAAGGCAAAGAATGAAACAACACAGCATTATGGACATCAGCACAGATAAGGTCTTCCAAGAGTCGATCAACATCTTTTCTCAAAAGTTTCTTTTTACGTTTAGTATTGGAAATAGATGTTTCTGTTTTCTCGAAAACGACCTTCATAGTTCCAAGTTCCTTATGAAAATCCCGTTCCCAGGCTAATGCACAACTTTTCAAGTTTTTAACATTAGGTAAAAGATTTTTCTGAAAAATGTCTCTTTGTTCTCGCGCCAGAGGCGATTGAAAGTGTTCAATTTTGATTTCAGAACGATATTCTATCTCATGTTGTAAAATTTTGAGGTCAGCCATGAAAATGTCAAAATATCTAAGAATATTTCGATTTTTAGGTTTTGAGTTTACTTCACTAATTGGAGGTAAAGGACCATAAGTTTGTGCATAATCTGTTTTGGGATTAACATTAGAAGACTCAGGTATTTTGATGATAACCCTTGGTGTGTTAGAAGAATCCGTTGGTGTGACGAAAGTGACCGCGTTTTTATAATTAAAAGGTTTGTTGTAAACAACGTTTTTTAGTTTTTATCGACTCTCGTCTTCTGCATCTAATTCCTCTTGACGATGATATTCAACAACACTCATAACAGTATTATCAATTTTGTATTCTGCACTAGAAACTTCAGGAGTTGGTTTGAATGTTTTTAGTGAAAGCTTTGGTTTGTAATCAGCTAGATTTTTTCCATATCCTTTTGGATTGGGTTTTAAGGTAAACTTTTCAATAGCTGTTACTGATTCACCATGTTTGTAAACAACAGTTTTAAACTCTTTAAGTTTTTTTTGCAAGCCGATAATTTCTTCAAGAAGGTCATCTACCCGATTCTTTGAATGCTTTTTGTATGCGGAGAACTGTTTTTGACAAGTTAACAACTCAGCCTTAGCTTTTTGATTTTCCAAGGTGAGAGCGTTAATTTGCTTTTTATGTTCATGTTTCAGTTGTTCTAATTCAGACAACAAAGCATTCTTCGAGGCGGCTAGATCACGCATCTGTTTCTCTAAATAATTTTCGTTTTGATGAGATTTAGCAAAAGCGGCTTCAAAACCTTTTTCACGATTTTCTTGAGTTTTGAAAAAGTTGAGTTGCATTTGTAAGTATTCAAAATCCTTGGTTAACAGTGCATTTTTACTTTTTAAGGTCTGATTTAATGCAACACATTCAGCAATTTAGGATTGTTGGTCTTTAAGTAATAGAACAAGATCTGGATGAGGCAAAGGTTCAGCGTGTTCAACGTGAGTCACAACATGATCATTATTGAGATCCTCAAGTATAACCACGGAGTCAATTTGATTATCAAGGGAAACCATAAGGTCATCTGGATCGTCAAATGTAACTACGGGGTTTATTTGAAAATCGTCAGAATGAGATGTAGATGACTCATTTTGAACAATTTGAGCCGTGTCGAATTCAGATATTGGCGGAGATATTAGTTCAGATATGATGATGGTTTGTTCGGGTACCTGAGACAAGCCATCAGTGTCATACACTGGGCCTGTTTCACTCATGTGTAACTCTTGCATATTAGCCATCAACATAACAGATGCATTGGCCTGCAAGTCCTCCATATCATCATCTGAGTCTGCATCTGCCATAAAGCTATGTTCTTTGTCTGTGAGAGATCCACCAGCTTCATCCTTAAGAGCCAAAAGTAAAGCCTCTTTGAAATAAGCACTGCCCCTAGTCCTTGGCTTTGGGCATGCATTAGCCAGGTGTCCCTTCTCATTGCAGTTGTAGCATCTAAGACCATTTAACCGATTCTGAGCATTTCCATGTTCCACCACTTGAGCTCTGTTGTTATTCCTACCCACAGCATTAAACCCTTGACCACCGCCCATCTGACGACCATAATCACAATTCTGAACTTCAATACGTCCATTGTTCACAACAGCTTGAGTCCGTGTGTTAGATGAGGAACGAATACGATTGTTGGATTTGTTGGTGTAACGGCCAAAAGCATTAGCAATCATCACAAATCCTTGTTGCAATGCTTCGAACGGATCGATTTCCTCAGTCGCTTCACTGACATATGCTTGAGCATTTTTGTTGTTGTATGGAACCAATTGATTTTGTTGAGGTTGTTGCTGTGAAGGTGTGTTTGAAGCAGTTGGTTGAGTTGTTGGTTGAGAGGGATAATTCTGTTGAGCATACAAGGGAAGTTGTTGATTATCCGGATGTGACTGTTTAGCAATTTGAGCACGGAGAATCCTTTCCCGATCAACTTCCTTTTCATGAGGCTTCAAGTAATCGTACAACAATCCATAAGTAGAATGATGCATATTCTTCGCTTGACGGAGAAAAATGACATACTTCTCCCATTCAGGACCAAGACTACTCAGGAACTTAGTATTCACTGCAATTCTTGGCATGATGATGTTGTGTTTATCCAAATCATTGATGATGTCTGAAAATCGATGATGATAGGACTCTAGTGTCTCTCCAAGTTCAATCATGAAGTGTTCATAAGCCAAGTAAATTTTGGATTCCAAATCCTCCTGATTGAGTACAGATCCTTCCATAAGAAGACGAATATGATCCCACATTTTCTGTGCAGTCTTTTGAGCATCAACACTATGAACAATTGGGTTTGGTAATCCTAAGAGGATGTATTCCATTGCAAGTTCATCTGCTTCATAGTGTAGAAGTTCATGAGGATTCAATTCTGCAACAGTAGCAATGTTCGTTTTTTCATCTCTTGGTGGAACGGCAGTTGGATCTCCGGGTACAATGACAGTAGGCATCTCAAATGGACCTTCCAAGATAACCTTCTTTAAGAAATTTCCATGTGGCTTCTTCAGATCACAAAACCTAAAGAACCTTATCACCCATTGATCATAGTTGCCTGGAGTTAGCATTGGAGGTCTATCAAGTGATCCAGCCTCATGAATTGATTGTTGGCTGCTTAAAGCTTCACACATCTTTGCAAACCAAGTGGGTTCCTTCATAGTGTTCCTTGATGGATGTTGATTGAAATCATTTGTGTAGGGTTGAACTTGAAGGCTTGGTGTGTTTGAACCATTTGTGGTGGTGGAATTGCACCAATTTGTGGATTATGTTGTTGATTAAATTGTTGTTGATAAATAGCTTGTTGTTGATTCCATTGTTGATGTTGTAGAGTTAATTGATGTTGTTGTTGATGATTATAAGTGTGAGGGAAATAGTTAGAGTATGGTGGTTGAGACATGTTGATAAACTTGTGTAGTAAAAATGGATCTTTGTAGTCGAATGAACCTCTGTTGATGAAGTGTCCTTAGGCGTAGAAAAGACAAGAACCAAGTAGCACTTACGCGTAAAAACACCAAAGTTACGCATAACAATGAGAAGTTACGCGTAGGATTTAGCTTACGCGTAAGTAGGAAAAGCACTAAAGTTAGGCGTAGACAAAAGTTAGGCGTAGAAAGTTATGCGTAGGATTTTCTTATGCGTAAGACTAGGCTTAGGCGTAGGAAAGATCTTAGGCGTAGGATTTCTATGCGTAAGCTTATGCTTATGCGTAATTTTAGGGTTTTTGCCCAAATGATCTTTTACACTATCACAGTGTAAGAGATATCCAAAGTCGACGTATTTTCAGACTTATCCAAGTAAGAAAACACGGAATAAACCAGGAAAATGAAGATCAAACCAAGGAAGCACTTACGCGTAGTTTTAGGGTTTTACTACGCGTAGGAATGCTCAAAATTTTGATTCTGTCCAAAAGTGTTTCTAAACCAGTTTTTGTGTGAAAAATAGCTTCAATAACACCAAAATACACAAAAGTGTGAAACTTGATGAACCAAAGCCTCTAAAACAGTTATGCGAAGAAATACACACACGTTCAAAAACTAGATGAAAAACAATTATCCACGCATAAAGTTTGAAACTTTTTGACAAAAACAAGTACTTTAACACCCTAAAACGTTGAAAGTACAAGAATCTTGGATTCAAAAGTGTAAAAAACAAGTTTTTAAGCGAACCAAAGTATCAAATGTGCGTTTTAGGCGTAGGACCGAAACCCACTTCAAAAACAAACACGATTCACCCAACTAGTAGGCGATTGATACCACTGTTAGGTCACTAGTTTTACAAACACAAGTAATATAGAAAGAGGTTATGGCGATTGATCAAGTACACAAACACACATACGCGTAAGAAATAAAGAAAGGTTAGGCGTGAGTATGAATGAAAGAAAACTTGAACAACCAACCCTCAAATGAGGGTTTACAAGAGTATTTATAGGAGGGAAGCTAGGGCAACACTCCTAGTTCCCATCCTTTCCTTTATGGGCTTGGGCCTAAGCTCATGGGCCTTCTACATAAGCTTAAGGCTAATAACAAACATAAAGGCCATAATAAATCTAACTATTACATATGAATTACTAACACTTGATTATGGTTTAGGAGTGATTCCAACAAATTCTTAGAACACCCTGATTCTCGAATATTTGAACGTGTAATTTACTAAGATGGAAATTCAATCCTCAGGACATTTTCGTTTATGCACATGTTTTGCTTGATGTTTATTTTTCATGTAAAGGAAGTGAACTAAATTTGGGGAGGATTGTTGGAAAATTTAGTACACTTTTGGGATTAGTTCACATCTTGTAATGGGTTAGGAGGTACGGAGTGTACACCCATAAGGTCCATGAACACCCTGACTCTTATAGTGGTTTGTGTTGGTAGTGTTAGTAGAAAGTACTGCTTGTGGAAAGTACTGCTTGTGGTTTCCACTGATAAGCAGTGTTTCCACTGATAAGCAGTGTTTCCACTGATAAGCAGTGTTTCCACTGATAAGCAGTGTTTCCACTGCTAGCGCTATGAAAGTACTGATGAAAGTACTGCTTGTAACGGCTTTGACCTATTCAAGTGGAAGTTTCAACTGCTTAATGACCACGTTTAATTGGTCATGTAACCACTAACGGCTATAATGGGGATAATAATGAGGCTATTAATGGGCCGATTAATACTCATAATTCCATGGGATTAGCTTAGAGTAAACTCCTATTTATAGGAGGTCTGATTATGCATGAGAGACACACAGAAAACCATTAACACTTATTAGCGCAAGGGTTATAGAATTGTGCCTAATTCCATAACTGCATTTGGTCTTATCCCAAGTAGATATTTGTGTAACCCAGGCATTAGGGTTGAATAGTTTACTTTGGAAAGTGATCACACGATTCCAAGTGATATCCGGTAACCACCTAGTGGTATTTGTTTCTGCTGACCTGTTGTTTGTTTCTGCTGAATTGATTATCTAACCCTGTTCGGGGAGCTACACACCAACACCCTTTAGTGCAGAAAATAAGCAACAAACGCACCCTTTAGGGGCTATAAATCAGCAGATACAAACAGCCCTATATGGGCCTAAAATGGTGAAACCAACAACCATGGATGGCTTAAATATAACCAGAAAATAAGTTGTTCTAAACGCCCCTTATGGGCCGAGTTAAACCGAGACCGAACACGAAGCAAACAAGCCGAACACAGAAGCAAGAATAAACACCAAGCGCCCTTAGTTGAGCTATGATACGTAAGATAAACGAACACCTTTTGTGTGGTTGCAATAGCAGGTAAATAAACAAACCCAAGGGCACCCTAGACTGAAAACCAAAATAACAATTGCGCAACTTTCTTGTTGCAAACCGAGACCCATCTTTGTTGCAAACCAAGAATCAAACCAAACATATCCTAGATGGGTGACGGTTTGGTAGGCTAAACTTACAAGCCTAACACCCTTAAGCGGTGTGGCTGAAACAAACGTACACAAACCAGACCCACACCCTCTTGGGTGGGCTGGTGGACAGCGACTCACAAGCCAAAACGCACCCTTGTTGGGTCGTTTATGTGAACCACAACTCAAGACAAACCACCCTTGTGGTGTTGTCTGCCAAACCCGATCACGACCAAACAGCTTAAACGCTCAAAACTAATAAATATATATACTCAAATCTTTACCAAGACAAAACAAGGAGTAAGCAAATTTAACACATCACGTGACCCTATATGGGTCGACTCGCACCCTATACAGGTTTAACACCAAAACTGAATACCAAAATGTCACCCCCATCAGGTCGAACTCAAAACCCTTGTGGTTTCATAGACCAGACCCGAAATCAAATTATACTTACCCACGAATTTTGTTGATTCCACCACATGATTTATTGTTAAAAACATGTTTTAATCCGGTTTTTAATTCCACGAAATCTATAACAACGCTTTCATAGTCGGTTTGAATAAAAAGGTTAACAAAGATAGCTCTTTGTGTGTCGACTTACCAGGAAAACGAAGAGAGGAAAAAGGTGAGGAGATGGTCGGGTGGTGGTGTTAGCTCCGATTGTTGGTGAAGCGAGAGGAGAAGAGCGTGGGAGGGAAAGATGGATAAGATATGTGTTGTGTGTTTGATACGAAAGAGATAAAGACAGATTATTATTTGGTGTCGGTTTGATAAAAAGAGATATGTATAATGAGGCGGTTTGGGTATATAAAAGTAAAAGATATTTTTTTGTCTTAACAATGAAGTTTTGAGATATAGCGGGTATTTGGTTATAGTTTGATTCCGGTTTCAAATGGTGAGTCCTTAAGTTGTGAAACTTAATATTGGGTAAAGTGAAGCTCATAAAAATGTTAAAAATTTTCAACATACTCAATCTTAATATTTAATATGAGTCGTGGGTTTATCGAAGTGTGTAAAAGTGATAATAAATAAAAGTTTATAGTTAATTTAATAGTCGTAAAAGTACGGGTGGTTATATAATTATTGTATCGAAATTACATAAACCGTTGTAAATATATATATATATATATATATAACAATATATATACAAAATAAGTTCAAAACATCGGGTAAACTAATAATATAAATTTTATAATCTTAAATGAGTATAAAAATATATCAATATAATTGTTGGAAGTGTCGGATCAAATATTCAAAATAAATGATCGTGCGATAACGTCTATTTAATAAATAAATATACGTTAATGAAATATGCAAACCTATGCATGAACTAATATGGAAATTGTTGATCCCAGTTGAGCAAACGATCTAATATAGAAACTGACTTTAACAAAGAACTTATTAAGTATTACGTGGAATTTAACTCTTAATCTTAAGAAGAAGAACAGTAAATATTCAACACCTCAATATTATTATTAATACGAATACTCTAACCAGTATTAGGGTTTTACAACCTTGAAGTGTGTCGACCTTAGATATAAAACATACGTATATCTAATCTAACCTAGGACCTCCTTTTATAGGCTAAAGAGTCCTTCACATTATACAATACGTAACCTACAAGATAAATATCTTTTCCATATTTATCTAATACAAAATACTAAACCGACTATACAAGACTAGCAGTGGTTACAATGGTCTATCAGTAGTTACACAATACTACTAGCCACAGTTTGTCTTCATCAGTGGTTACATTCTTCTGTCCGTGGTTATATCAACTCTGTCCGTGGTTCCATTACTTAGAATAATTCTTGATCCAAGGAACCAAAAACCCAACAATCCTCCCCTAAACTTGATACATTCCAATAGAATTCTCAAGTTTCCTTTAAGCTCAAAACATATGGATTGGAGGATGTAGCCAAACACTTACCAGATTTAAGAATATTCTCATACTTCAGCAACAAACTATAAGCTTGACCATCATAGGGCAACAACATCTTGATAATACCAGGCTTCAACATCTGAGCAATAACTGATGGATACTTATTCAGTTGAGGATAATCACCTTCTACAAGCATATGAATAACTTCTCCAGAAACAGTTAAAACATGAACTCCACAAGTTTGATATAAAAACCATCTTGTAACCTGACCATTGTAGAGTCCTTTCCATTCAGGTTCATCATGAGTAGGTTCAAATAAAATCTTCAAATGATAATAAATCAGTCTCTCATGATTATCATTTGGATGTACTTCACCAAACTTATTCTTGTAAAGTATCCAAAGATTCATCAAATCATATCTATCAAAATACTGAAGCATCTGTGAAAATTTATTATACTCATAAACTTCATTGTTGAGTCTTTGAATTTTCCAAACTCCTTCACTTCCAACTTTAACCTTAAACTCATAAGAAATAATTTGATTAACATCTTCAACTACTTTCAATCTTTTAGAATCAGATGTCTCCTGAACCTCATATTTTCTCTTTCGTTTACATTGAATCCACTCTTCATCCTTTTGAATCCACTCTTCTTCCTTTTTAGAATTCATTGGATAAAATTCATCATTATTAATCCTCATACATCTCTCATAAAGCTCATAAATTCTTTCAAAAGTACATTTATTAAGATTATCAGGAACATGGATGCCTGAATTCTTAATAATCTTCATCAATACATTCCTCATCTGTGCAATTAAAGGAGGTTTCTTTCTTATAACTTGCTTCCTTTCTTTACCAATCCTCCTTGCCCATTGACCCAAAAGTCTAGCTCTTTCCTCATCATCCAACAGTGCCCATTCTTGTGCAGTATACTCATCATGTATTTGTTGAGAAGCTTGAAGATAGTTTTGTGATTCATACCATGTAGCCAACCATTTCTGACTAGCTTCCTCTTCTTCTTGCTTCCTTTTCTCTAAAGCTGCTTGTTCTTCAGCTAACATGTTTCTTACATACTCTTCATCATAAGCAACTTGTTCTGCTTTACTTTTAAACTTCAGCTCTGGTACTGCAACCCCTTTACCTTTTCCAATATCAGATTGAACCACTTTCTTCTTCAAAGGTTCACCAATAACTAAACTTTTTCCTTTGGGTTTAGTTGCAGTAGATTGAACAGATAAAACAGGTGCAATGATAGGTGTAGAAATAGATGAGGTTTTGCTTAGATTTATCAATGTACTTGCAGCTTCTTTCTCAACTTCTTTAGATTTAGGTGGTGATACAGAGAGAGTTGTGACAACAGTGGAAGTGGTTATGATAGCAGTGGGTATGATAGTAGTGGGTACAATTGCCATGTCTGAAACTGCAGCAGTGATTTCAAGAGTACTAATCGTGGTTGCAGACATACCATCAGTGATTGTGTCCTGCACTACTTCATCTTCTACAACATTCTTCAAATTTTCAAGAACTGCCTCATTCCCATCTTTATCAGATACCAAAAAATCTTGATCTCCACTATCAACATCTTCTTCCATAGATCCATCAACAGCCTCCCCTGAATTCATGCCTTCACTCCCCCCTGTTTGGATACATCCTCCATATTTAGAGCTGGAGAGGAATCCACCTTCTTTTTCATCCTTCTCATTTTTCTCAAAACAGCAATCCCAGGTCTTCGTATTTTCGCCAATATCAATACCCTATGCTTTAATCGCCTAATATCTTTACCCTGAAACACAGCCAGCTCCTGAAGACTTGAGATTGTTTCCTTCATTTTGGCACATTTATCCGTCAATTCATTAAAACGTTCAAGAATATCCTCCCCACTTCGACCTGTGTGAACTGGTCCGAGAGGTGGTTCATTGGAAAAGTCATCATGTACCAGCATAGGATCCATCAATTCATGTTCATGTTACAAACTATCCTCATCACTTCGAGCTGTATGACCTGCTTCGATAGGTGAATCCTTGGATAAAGTAAACATAGCATCAGACCGTGCCTGATCATCTATGCACCCTGTAGTAGCTAGTTGGCTAGGGATGCCTCCACCTGTGTGAAGTTCCAAGGAACTCTCCACATTAGGAGTTGCCAAAGGTTGGGTCTTATTTATGTTTCCACTATCCTGACCAGCATCTAAGCATGAATCAGTAGTGGAAGCCCTTCCAGTCATGTCACCTCCACTCCATGTGACAGCCTCATTAACAACACCACTAACACCATCCTGAGGTAGCTTGGTGCCCTTCAGTCTCCTAGTCTATACAATTGGTTTAACAGTGATTTGGGTTTGACTAGAAGTAAGTTGAGTGTCACTAACAGTGGTTTGAGGTGAACTAGCATTGGGTTCAGATGAACTAGCAGTAGGGTCAGTGACTAGAGGTTGGGACGCAAGACCTTCATCAAACTCAGGATCAGTAGGCAAAGTAAGCATATAGGGAAACAAAGGAACATCTCTAATTTGAACATTTGGTTTCTGATTCCTCATATGTGCAAAAACCTTAAGAAGCATATGATGTACTTCATACTCTCTAGAATGCTCAACAGGTTCATCAATTTGGCTTTCCACAATAAATTGAACAAACCTAAGATACAAATAGTATTTACCCTTCTTCCTAATGTTTTGTACTAACCCCTCATAAATCATCCTAGACCAATTGAACTTTCTTCCATCAGACAAACAAATAACAGCAGTAGCAATTTTGGAAGGAAAGTCATTAAACCCAGTGGTCTTATTACTCATACACATCAACAAGGTATGAATAAGAAACTTCCATTGTGGTGAAAACAAACTCTTAAAAAATTGTACCTTATCACCCCTGTGTGTATATCTGATGCGTGCCAAACAGTCAAGCTAAATCACTCAAGCCGGCCACTTGTGAATGGCAGACCGTAATCAACTTAAAACTGCTTAAGCACGAACTCAATGAAGATCTGAGGAGTATAGTGTATCCCCGGGTCGTTATGTCCCAGCGAGCTATGCAATGGATTATCAAACGTAAAGTGATCGAGAAATTTGAACGAAAAAGGGATTTGAATTATGATTATAACTAAGGAAAAGCCAACAAATTACAACGGCTTAAATGCAATTTAAAGAAAGTTAAAAAGATAAAAAATATTAAATAAACGCTATCACTATTTTTAAAATTGATGAACGTTTAAAACTTAAAACTTAAAACTTACGTTTAAATAAAATTACGTAAACGTACAAAATAAAAAGTGAGATCTAAGAAATAAAAGTCCTAAAAATATGAAAAACACATTTTTACAAACCTAATGATAAAAGAAAATTTATAGAAAATGAAAATTATTTTTATAACTATTTAATTAATTATTATTAATTAAAAACTATTTTAACTATTTAATAATAACCTAAATTACAAGAAAATAGAAAATAAAGCTAGAAAAATAAAATTAAGACTTAGAAAAATCTAAAATATCAAAAGAGAATTTTCAAAACTATTTTTGTATTTTTCTGATTATTTTTCTATTTTCTAGGAATTAAAAACTATTAAAAACTAATTAAATTACTTAAAAATACAATTTTAACTAAGAAAAATCTAGAAAAATATTTTTTTGGCTTTTTATATTTATCTAAACTTAAGAAAAATGAAAAATTATTTTTTTGAACCTTTTCTTAATTTTTTATATTAAAAGCTAATTAAAAATGCTTAAAAACTAATTTAAATTAAGAAAAATAGCAAACAAGCTTGGAAAAATATGAAAATTTCAGGAAAAGTCTAAAATATTATTAGGAAGCTAAGAAAAATGGAAAAACAGGTGCTTGTTTGGAGGAAATAGAAACTGATGTGCAAGTGCTTATTATAATAAGCACTTGAATAAGCTAAAAAGCACCAAGACCCACCAAACTAAAACAGAAGCTTGTATAAGCTTAGAGAACCAAAATGAAACAAAAAACAACTGACTTAAACCACTAGAATGCAAGTTGCAACAGATTTGAGGATATGAGCTTTAAGCTAAAAACAGGTTTCAGGTGCTACTTATGGACTTAAGCACAAGATTCAAGATAAGCTGAAAAGGAAAACTGAAAGCTGGATCCTAAGCTAGACCTGGGTGAGAGCTTGTGAGCCAAATATCAGACCTAGGTGAGCTCAAATGAGCTCTGCACAAGCTCTGCAAAATCTGGACAAGTCCTGTGCAGACTTGATGCCCTGCACAGGGCAACTGACACCATATTGACAAGCTCTTTTGAGCTTTTAGAAAAAATTACAAAAATCCACTAAAATAGACATAAGAAAATAGACCATTAGTACTTTCTAAAACCACAAGTTTCATAGAAAATGACTCAGAAATGAGTCCTATAAAAATCCTTTCAGTTGAGCAAAAACTAAGAATTGGCAAATTTTGACTTTTGAAGAAAAAGTGAAAGGTTGACTTAAATGAGATTTGAGCTTAATTTTTGGACTGATATAGATGTTATATGATGAAATGACACTAAAGCAACCTTTATCTATGTTTTTTAAACACAATTAAAGACTTTGGATTTGCAAAAATCTCAACAGTTAACTGTTGAGATAGTTTAAGTTGGATTTTGACTTTTGCAGGTAACAAGCACAAAAATAAGACAGAAATGAGTTTATTTAGACTTAACAAACATGATCCAACAACTATTATCCACTGCAAATGCCAATGAGATAGATTACAGAGCAAAGCCAAACACACCTATAATTGACTGTTTTGCCAATTTAATGAGACAAACACTGATTAAGCTATGATTAATGATCAAACTAAGTCTATAAGTCCTAGATACAGCTAATGAAACAGGTTTTAACTACTTAATACAAAAACAGATTAAGCTTATGAACTTGAAATTTGCACTTACAAAGGGTCCTAGCCACTATGGCTTGAAACAATGAACCAAAGTACCACTAACCTATCCAAACCCCTACCCTAGCTCAATATCAACCCAATTCCATGGCTGCTTCACCCATTGACCAAATCTGCATCATATTTGCCCCCGTTTGTCTTTTGTTGACCAAGTCCCAAAATTACTTAAATCTTGAATGTGAGCTTATACAAAGCTATCATAAGCTTATACAAGCTTGTTTAAGCTTAAAGATAAGCTAAGAAGAGCTTTGATACATGAGTTTGAAAATGAGAATTGCAACAGTAAGCTTAACAATGTAAAATGGTAATTTGACTTAAACTGAGACTTGAAAATGATTTATATTGATACAATAACTTAAACTGAGTACATTATAACAAAAGGTTACAGATTTTTGAGCTTAACTAAAACTTTATATTAAAGTCGACATTAATGAAAATTTAAAGAACTAAAAACTACTCTTTGCTTCATCTCTTGCTTCCTTCTTATATCCAAAGTCTTTCTCTCTCTATTCTAATTAAATCCCACCATTTTCTCAGCCATTGGATTGATTAAAATGATCCTAGCCGTTTAAATGGATTTTTGGCGCCAAACTCTTATCTGCCAGTTGGGGTTGAGTGAGGAGGGGGGAGGATCATTTAATGCTATTTGGAGGGTAGCTGAGGTGGGGGGGACATGGTTGAGTGGAGGAGAGGAGGGGGGATGGGAGATAGCTTGGTTGCAGGTTAGCAGTTGAGAGGGAAGACTTTTTGGCGGGTTTGGGGGCTTTGACCAGATTTGACCAAGGTTAATGATAAAAGGGGGGTCCAAAATTCATAATGACAGGGGCCAAAATGCAAGGCAGGGTCCAATTGGTTGTGATAGGGTCCAAGGGTCAAAAAGGGTCTTTAATATGACAAGAACCTATGTTGTATTTTCTGAAAATTCAAGGGACCATTTCTGCCAATTCTGAAAAGTTGCTCCAAGGACTAAAAGTGACAATCTCAAAAAGTACAAGGACCAAACTTGCCATTTTCCAATTTCCAGGGGCCATTTTTGCCAAATTTGAAACTTGGAGGACCAAACTTGTAATTTTCTCAAACTTTTTATATTTTTCACCAAAGGACTAAATTTGACAAGTTATGATTTAAAAAGGACCTTTGGTGATTTTACTTTTGAAAATTTGACTCAGGGACTATTTTTGACAATTTTAGAAACTTGGGGGACTGAAACTGCCAATTATGCAAACTTAGCTCATTTTTCATCTGATTTTGAACATTTTGCATCTGAAACATATAAAATGCAATTTTGGAATATTTTCAGTATTTTGATGTATTTCTGAGCATTTTTAAACGTTTTGCAGTTCAGATTTGACTAAAAATGATGAGTATTTACACACTCATCAATCCCCCACACTAAACTATTGCTAGTCCCTAGCAATCTTTTGAGAAAAACTTAATGGATTTGAATCTCTTTACCAAAAGCCATTACTTCTGGAGTAGCCAAATGTTTTAGTTCAAGTAAGAACCATGGTACACTGATAACCATGTGATTTTGAGCAAATCACCAGCTTTCAACGGATTTGATTTTGTCTTTACCAGAAGCCGTTTGCTCTGGACTAGCCAACTCTTAGATAAATTATCAATATTATCTTTGGTGAGCTGATTACCAATTATGGTGTTTCCACTGCCTTTACCACAAGCCATAAACTTGCGGGCTAGCCAACTCTTCACTTTTTAGGATATGGTGAGCTGAATACCATACAATTTTGGGCAAATTGCAAGCCGTAAACGGATTTGATATATCTTTACCAAGAGCCGTTTTCTCCTGGATTATCCAATCCTTTTGTTTTACAGACATGGCGGACTGATAACCCATTGAGTAAGTGTAGAACACTTACTCCAAAAAAACAAAAAAAAAATCGGCCAAAAACGGGGGAATTGGGCGGTATAATTACATGATAAAATTCGTGAGAATTCCCCCCCACACTTAGAAATGAATATTTCCCTCAATATTCAAAGTACCGGCGGTTATGCCGAAACTGAGAACGTAAAAGGGAAATACTACGGCCATTATTTAGAAAGAAGATTTTTTTTTTTCTTTTTTTTTTTTTTTTTTTTTTTTAGAAAACTTATATATATATAACATGTGGGGTAACTCCCCCACACTAGGATGGTACACACGGGTGAAAACCCATGTTCAGCTACTGTTTTTGATTACCGAGTCGCTAGCTTGACTCGACCCCGAATTCATTGGTTCATGGGGAAACAAAGTGGAAGAAGCAATCTCCATCGGACTTTCATTCAAGATGTTTGGACAAACATTTGAAGCACGTGAAAGTTCCACACCGATGAGACATATTCCCGGCTCAAGATAATGGTACATGAAAATGCCGGGATCAAAGATAATGTCTTCATTCCCGAAGGAGTGAAGAACAGGAGAAGCCACGGGATAGGTAAAGAAGAGATAAAAAATCATGATAAACATCATGATTAACTCATCATCATCAGAAGGAGAATTCATAATAGCATGAATCTCATCATTTAAGCTCAATTGGTCTAGACATATCCCGGGTGTGTCTAGATCAAAGTAGAAGTTATCATACTCCGGCGGAGATATGATATGAGTGAGTTCATCTGAGAACTCCATGAAGGTGAATGAATCATATTCAGAATTGATATGAGTGGGTTCACTGGCGAACTCCTCAAAAGTAAATGATTCATGATCGAGGAGAGAATTATGAGAATGAGAAGTGGTACTGCCACTAATCTTCTCTCCCATATTATCAAAACAGAAGGCTTTCATTTCCGGAATAGAATCATCGGAAAGAATGTCACTATCCTTAATGGGGATAGGAGATGAAATAGGTTTCTCTTTGAAAGCCTCGATTTTAGAAATGAGAAGACTGACATTCAATAATGTTGCTCGAAGAGCTTCATCTTTGATTTCAGTGTCAGTAACTTCATCATTCTCTTCTTCTAAGCTAACAAGCTCAGAAGGTGAATCTTCCACATAAATGATGTCTCCACAAGATAACGAATCATCATCATCAGAATCGGAGAACATCTCAACATGATCATTTTGGAAGACAAGAGGAGGAGGGATATCACACACATGATCAAGAATTCCCTGTGACTCTCTTGGGATTGGGACAAGGTCCTCAACACTAGACTTTATGAATTCGTCCGATTCCTTTTCAGGAACAGTGTCGAGATGCTCGTCCCCCATGTTCAGAGAGTGAGTGGGAGCCTCGGGTGTGATAGCAGTTGTTTGAGATGGAATCTCAACTGCTGGGATATCAACTGACTGAGGGAGTTGAGAAATATTATCTTTAAAAGGATAAAAACTCTCCTCGTCATCGTCATATAGAGCTGCCTTGAGAAATTGGGAACGCCTTAGAGCTGCTTGCTCTAGGATTAATAATTCTTCCCTAGATTTGCGAGCTTCTCGTTCTTCTCGTTCTTTGGCCAGCAATTCTCCTATGGTCTTTTCACCACTCACTTGATTCTTAAAGTTACTAATCATATCATCAAGTGTTTTCATTGTGGTTTCAAAATCTTGGGAGATTTCTTGAGATAACGGCTCAGGTGGAGTTTGAACCGTATAGTGCTGTGGAGGTTGGAAATTATCAAACATGTGAGATTCATGATTGTTACAAGGAACTGGGTTCCCTATTTGACAATCAGAGCTGAAGTGGGGACCTCCACAGTACTCACAACAGTAAAACTGTTGAGTCTGGAATGGTGAATCATATGGATTTTGGTCATAACCAAAACTCTGAGCATCACCGGATAACTGTTCATAGACAAACGTGTTTCCGGATTGACACTCAAATCCTTGGTGAGGACCTCCACAAAATTCACAGCAGTAATGTTGGTTATACGAAGATAAGTCGGGCTGTGGTGGGTAATTGGAAAAGTTTGAGGAGTCGTTAAATGAGTTCTGATTAGGATCATAATCAAATGAATTCCTCGAACCACAAAACAAACAACTCCCGTTATGAATATCATTACCACATTGTACACACGTACACCAACGACAGGGTGAACCAAAGAGAGGCTCACCACAACCGACACAAGGAATAAACGATTACATTTAAGAGTTATGAAGAGGAATCAGTTTATTCAAAGAATCAACAAAACCAACATGGTGATTCGAATGACTATCAAGTCTCGAAGAACATTCAGAAAAATCAGGAGGTGGGACAAGTGGTGTGCTCTGAGAGCTAGCAATTTCCACCACTTCCGTTATGGTCTCCGGTTTTGGTTCTTGAGAAACGTGAAGATTAGGCAAGTCATTCTTGCTAGTCACCGGTGTTTGAACGGGTTCCTCGTAATCAATTCTGATTCTCGACCTTTTTTCATCGGCTTGAATTTGTTCGATTATATTACGGGCTCTATCTTCGGTGGGTGCTTGGGGTAGCTCCGACGTTTGAACTGGTTTGTCAAGATTAGAATGTATTTCAGGTTGTGGCGGGTGGTCGAAATAACTTTGAAAAGAATTTTTGATGGATAATTCGCACGAATTGCAAAATTCGCTTGAACTAGGCCCTCCACACCGCTCACACACATTTGTGACGATGATGTTGACGATTGTCGACATAAGAATTAAACATATAGAGGATTAAAGAAATAGAATTAAACGGTTTTGAGGTTAAAGAAGAGTAGAATCAAACGGTACGAGGGGGTAAGAGAAATAGAATCATATGGATAAGAGGAATGAGAAGAGTATTTTTGGATTTTTGGATAAGAAAATATAAACATATACAGATGGATGGTATGAACAAAGAGTGAATATCCAAATTACTAATCTGCTAGACGGAAGATTATCAGCACAGCTCCCCGGCAGCGGCGCCAAAAATTTGATGCGTGCCAAACAGTCAAGCTAAATCACTCAAGCCGGCCACTTGTGAATGGCAGACCGTAATCAACTTAAAACTGCTTAAGCACGAACTCAATGAAGATCTGAGGAGTATAGTGTATCCCCGGGTCGTTATGTCCCAGCGAGCTATGCAATGGATTATCAAACGTAAAGTGATCGAGAAATTTGAACGAAAAAGGGATTTGAATTATGATTATAACTAAGGAAAAGCCAACAAATTACAACGGCTTAAATGCAATTTAAAGAAAGTTAAAAAGATAAAAAATATTAAATAAACTCTATCACTATTTTTAAGATTGATGAACGTTTAAAACTTAAAACTTAAAACTTAAAACTTACGTTTAAATAAAATTACGTAAACGTACAAAATAAAAAGTGAGATCTAAGAAATAAAAGTCCTAAAAATATGAAAAACACATTTTTACAAACCTAATGATAAAAGAAAATTTATAGAAAAAGAAAATTATTTTTATAACTATTTAATTAATTATTATTAATTAAAAACTATTTTAACTATTTAATAATAACCTAAATTACAAGAAAATAGGAAATAAAGCTAGAAAAATAAAATTAAGACTTAGAAAAATCTAAAATATCAAAAGAGAATTTTCAAAACTATTTTTGTATTTTTCTGATTATTTTTCTATTTTCTAGGAATTAAAAACTATTAAAAACTAATTAAATTACTTAAAAATACAATTTTAACTAAGAAAAATCTAGAAAAATATTTTTTTGGCTTTTTATATTTATCTAAACTTAAGAAAAATGAAAAATTATTTTTTTGAACTTTTCTTAATTTTTTGTATTAAAAGCTAATTAAAAATGCTTAAAAACTAATTTAAATTAAGAAAAATAGCAAACAAGCTTGGAAAAATATGAAAATTTCAGGAAAAGTCTAAAATATTATTAGAAAGCTAAGAAAAATGGAAAAACATGTGCTTGTTTGGAGGAAATAGAAACTGATGTGCAAGTGCTTGTTATAATAAGCACTTGAATAAGCTAAAAAGCACCAAGACCCACCAAACTAAAACAGAAGCTTGGATAAGCTTAGAGAACCAAAATGCAACAAAAAACAACTGACTTAAACCACTAGAATGCAAGTTGCAATAGATTTGAGGATATGAGCTTTAAGCTAAAAAAAGGTTTCAGGTGCTACTTATGGACTTAAGCACAAGATTCAAGATAAACTGAAAAGGAAAACTGAAAGCTGGATCCTAAGCTAGACCTGGGTGAGAGCTTGTGAGCCAAATATCAGACCTAGGTGAGCTCAAATGAGCTCTGCACAAGCTCTGCAAAATCTGGACAAGTCCTGTGCAGACTTGATGCCCTGCACAGGGCAACTGACACCATATTGACAAGCTCTTTTGAGCTTTTAGAAAAAATTACAAAAATCCACTAAAATAGACATAAGAAAATAGACCATTAGTACTTTCTAAAACCACAAGTTTCATAGAAAATGACTCAGAAATGAGTCCTATAAAAATCCTTTCAGTTGAGCAAAAACTGAGAATTGGCAAATTTTGACTTTTGAAGAAAAAGTGAAAGGTTGACTTAAATGAGATTTGAGCTTAATTTTTGGACTGATATAGATGTTATATGATGAAATGACACTAAAGCAACCTTTATCTATGTTTTTTAAACACAATTCAAGACTTTGGATTTGCAAAAATCTCAACAGTTAACTGTTGAGATAGTTTAAGTTGGATTTTGACTTTTGCAGGTAACAAGCACAAAAATAAGACAGAAATGAGTTTATTTAGACTTAACAAACATGATCCAACAACTATTATCCACTGCAAATGCCAATGAGACAGATTACAGAGCAAAGCCAAACACACCTATAATTGACTGTTTTGCCAATTTAATGAGACAAACACTGATTAAGCTATGATTAATGATCAAACTAAGTCTATAAGTCCTAGATACATCTAATGAAACATGTTTTAACTACTTAAAATTACAAAAACAGATTAAGCTTATGAACTTGAAATTTGCACTTACAAAGGGTCCTAGCCACTATGGCTTGAAACAATGAACCAAAGTACCACTAACCTATCCAAACCCCTACCCTAGCTCAATATCAACCCAATTCCATGGCTGCTTCACCCATTGACCAAATCTGCATCATATTTGCCCCCGTTTGACTTTTGTTGACCAAGTCCCAAAATTACTTAAATCTTGAATGTGAGCTTATACAAAGCTATCATAAGCTTATACAAGCTTGTTTAAGCTTAAAGATAAGCTAAGAAGAGCTTTGATACATGAGTTTGAAAATGAGAATTGCAACAGTAAGCTTAACAATGTAAAATGGTAATTTGACTTAAACTGAGACTTGAAAATGATTTATATTGATACAATAACTTATACTGAGTACATTATAACAAAAGGTTACAGATTTTTGAGCTTAACTAAAACTTTATATTAAAGTCGACATTAATGAAAATTTAAAGAACTAAAAACTACTCTTTGCTTCATCTCTTGCTTCCTTCTTATATCCAAAGTCTTTCTCTCTCTATTCTGATTAAATCCCACCATTTTCTCAGCCATTGGATTGATTAAAATGATCCTAGCCGTTTAAATGGATTTTTGGCGCCAAACTCTTATCTGCCAGTTGGGGTTGAGTGAGGAGGGGGGAGGATCATTTAATGCTATTTGGAGGGTAGCTGAGGTGGGGGGGACATGGTTGAGTGGAGGAGAGGAGGGGGGATGGGAGATAGCTTGGTTGCAGGTTAGCAGTTGAGAGGGAAGACTTTTTGGCGGGTTTGGGGGCTTTGACCAGATTTGACCAAGGTTAATAATAAAAGGGGGGTCCAAAATTCATAATGACAGGGGCCAAAATGCAAGGCAGGGTCCAATTGGTTGTGATAGGGTCCAAGGGTCAAAAAGGGTCTTTAATATGACAAGGACCTATGTTGTATTTTCTGAAAATTCAAGGGACCATTTCTGCCAATTCTGAAAAGTTGCTCCAAGGACTAAAAGTGACAATCTCAAAAAGTACAAGGACCAAACTTGCCATTTTCCAATTTCCAGGGGCCATTTTTGCCAAATTTGAAACTTGGAGGACCAAACTTGTAATTTTCTCAAACTTTTTATATTTTTCACCAAAGGACTAAATTTGACAAGTTATGATTTAAAAAGGACCTTTGGTGATTTTACTTTTGAAATTTTGACTCAGGGACTATTTTTGACAATTTTAGAAACTTGGGGGACTGAAACTGCCAATTATGCAAACTTAGCTCATTTTTCATCTGATTTTGAACATTTTGCATCTGAAACATATAAAATGCAATTTTGGAATATTTTCAGTATTTTGATGCATTTCTGAGCGTTTTTAAACGTTTTGCAATTCAGATTTGACTAAAAATGATGAGTATTTACACACTCATCAATATCCTAACCTCTCTAAACCAGCTACAATCTCAGCATCAGAAAGATTAGCAATATCATCATCATCATCATCATCATCAAGTGAAGAGTCTGATCCATGGCGTCTGTACATCCCTCCACAAGAACCACGACCAATAAAATCCCCATTTCTTCCATCATCTGAAGATGATAGTGTGTTGAATCCAAGTGAGGCTTCTGAGGACTCTGATGACTCCTCTAAGAAGAGAAATTCAAACCCCCAAACTTCATCATCCCAACCCCAACCAAGACCACGAGCAAGAAATCCACTACTCCCAAAGGACAGAGAGGTGATTCTTGGTCTTCCTTCACCAAGTTGTGGTGCTTCTTCACATATCGTAAGGGGGAAGGAAAAAAGGAAGATGGAGTGATGCTTTTTGGTGAAACCAGTAGATGACAGTATGATATGACTATGTCCTTTATGCTTCATCTACTGTATTCATCTTCATCATCTTCGGTTTCCTTAATCCATCCTTTCCATTTTGATCCTTAGCTCGTCATGCATATCCAACAGCTGTAATAGATGTTATGGGCTAGGATAGTAGTAGGAAATCATGTATAGAACTAGTCTTTTAATTTGCACTTGAAGTTTCATTGTAAGCTGTAAGCTGTAAGCTGTAAACTGTTTCTTGAATGAATGAACAATTTAACTTCAGTACTTCTTTTGCTTCTATAATGAACTTTCTTTTATCTGCAAAATGGTTAGTGGAAAAACAGAGCAACAAACAGTGGTTTGAACACAACTATCAGTGATTAGAAACAAAAATAGCAATAATAAGATTACATAATAACAGTCCAATACTTATACAAATTGGTACAAAACAATTTGAGAGTTAGAGATTTATCATTCCAATACTAACAACAAGGTACTGAAACCTCCCCACATCAAAAGCTTTGGTGATAAGATCAGCAACATTGAAATCATTATGGATTTTTACCATTTGAATCAACCTTTTCTCATTACAATCTCTAATAAAGTGATGCCTTATCTCAATATGTTTAGTTCTAGAATGTAAAACAGGATTTTTAATGATGCAAATTGTACTATTATTATCTATGTAAATCTTAGTATGCATAAAATTGTACCCGAAATCCAGCAATTGATTCTGAATCCAAAGAACTTGACCACAACAACTAGCAGCAGCCACATATTCAGCTTCACTTGTAGAATTTGCCACAATAGTTTGCTTTTTACACTGCCAAGAAATTAGTCTGCTTCCCAAAAACTGACATCCTCCAGTAGTAGACTTCCTATCCGAACTAGCACCAGCATAGTCACTATCTGTGTAGGCCACCAAATCAAAAGGGGAATCCTTAGAGTACCAAAGGCCCAATTTAGGATGACCTTTAAGATATCTAAAGATCCTCTTAACATCATTCATGTGTGAGGTATTTGGTGTGACTTGAAATCTTGCACACACACATACTGAGAACATAATATCTGGCCTAGATGCTGTGAGATACATCAAAGATCCAATCATACACTTGTACAACTTCAAATCAACTTTGGGACTTCCATCATCTGGTAGCAATGGTTTCTGAGTCTCCATAGGTGTACTTGCACTCTTTACATCTTGAAACCCAAACTTCCTCAAAACATCTGCTACATACTTATCTTGACTAATGAAGATACCATCAGTCCTTTGTTGAACCTGTAGCCCCAAAAAGAAAGTGAGTTCTCCCATAGAACTCATCTGAAACTTATCATACATAAGTTTCTCAAAATCCTTACATCGCTCACTGTTTGTTGAGCCAAAGATGATGTCATCTACATAAACCTGAACCAATAAAATATCATCTTTGTGCTTTCTAATGAACAAGGTTTTATCAATCAGCCCTCTTTTAAACCCATTGTCCATCAAATAAGTAGATAGGCACTCATACCATGCCCTGGGAGCTTGATGCAATCCATTCATAGCCTTTCTTACCCTATAAACCTTGTCAGGATGATCAGGATCTTCAAAACCAGGAGGTTGACAAACATAAACCTCCTCATCAATTGTGCCATACAAAAATGCACTTTTAACATCCATCTGATACACAACAAAATTCTTGAATGAAGCATAAGCTAAAAATAATCTAATAGCCTCTATTCTTGCAACTAGAGCAAACACTTCATCATAATCCAAACCTTCAGTTTATGTGTATCCTTGAGCAACCAACCTTGACTTGTTCCTTACTACAACACCTCTTTCATCCCTCTTGTTTCTGAACACCCATTTAGTCCCAATTGCCCTCTTTCCATTTGGAAGATCAACCAATGTCCAAACATCTTGAAGCTTAAACTGTAAAAGCTCCTCTTGCATTGATTCTACCCAGCCTTCTTCTGATTAAGCTTCTTCTACTCTTTTGGGCTCCTTTTGAGACAGAAAACAAGCAAATAGACAATTTTGCAGATCTTTATGACTGTTTCTTTTGTGAAGTGATCTTGCAAAGAACCCATGTTCAGGAAAGGGTTCAGTGTTTTTAACCCTGCTTCTTGTTTGAACTGGAGTATTCAAGTTTCCAAGTATTTATTCCTTGGGATGAATCTTGTGAATCCTTGTAGTGGTGATAGGACTTTCATGAATGACAGTTTCCAAATTAGACAAATCAGCATTGAAGAAATCATCCATGTCTTCATCATCAGTAGGAGTATCAATTTCTATCAAAGCAGGCATGTTAGGATCATGTGGATACTCCTCTTCACCAAATAATGGCTTTGCATTTGGTCCAAAGAAAGTACTATCATCAGTACTTGCAGCCGGGATTTCATTTGACCTATCAGTGGTTAAAGATGGCTTAGCAGTGCTTTCAGTTGGCTTAGCAGTGCTTGCAGAATTCCTCTTCTTCTTTTCAATTTCTTCTACCGACACTGAGTTATCTTTCAACAACTCATCCTTATCTGGATGATGATCAACATTTCCTCCATTATCCAGTACATCATCATCAGTGGGACCTTGCTTGTGAATGATTGGTGAGACAGTACCAGCTTTCCACTTTTCAACCAAATAGAATTCCTTTGGAGAATCAGCTTCCTTAGAATCTGTTTCTGCATCAGAATCCTTTTGTGTACGTGCATTAACATTAGTGGAAGATCCTGCAATGATAGGCTCATAATTCATAGATTTGGTTAGCATATCAATATTAAACAGCCAGTCTGGTCCTTTGGTCTCAACACTAGGAGTCTTTTCACTGAATTGAACATGTAGATTCTCTTCAACAATTCTAGTCCTCCTATTGTATACTCTAAAGGCTTTACTATTTGAAGAGTAGCCTAAAAAGTATCCATCATCAGCTTTTTCTTGAAACTTTCCTAGGTAGTCTATGGTATTCAAGATAGTAACAGGACACCCAAAGGGTTTTAGGAATGCAATCATTGGCTTCCTATTATGTAACAGCTCATAGGGGGTCTTGTTATGAGGCTTCACTACCTTACTTCTATTCTGAACATAACATGCAGTGCCTATAGCTTCAGTCCAAAAGGTAGTTGGTAACTTAGATTCTGACAACATTGTCCTAGCAGCCTCAATTAGTGTCCTATTTTTCCTTTCAGCTACACCATTCTGTTTTGGTGTTCTTGCAATACTAAACTGTCTTTCTATACCCTTAGCTACACAGAACTGATTCATCACTTCATTCTTAAACTCAGTTCCATTATCACATCTGATTACCTTTACCTTATGATTTACTAGATTTTCTATCTTAGTAATGAAACTCTTGAGAATCTCACTAGTCTCACTCTTAGCAGACAAAAAGTATACCCAAGAAAATCTACTATAATCATCAGTGATAGCTAGGCAGTACTGCTTATGGTTCAAACTTCTAATAAAGGTAGGTCCAAATAAGTCCATATAAAGCATAAACAGTGGTTGTGTGATGGTGTTTACAATTTTGGTCTTACAAGAAGCTCTATGTTGTTTACCTTTTTGACAGGCCACACACAGTTCCTTACACTCAAAAACCATAGAAGGTAACGCTCTCACTAAGTTTCCTTTTACCAGTTTATTGATTGTTTTGTAATTGAGGTGACCTAGCCTTCTATGCCATAATTTTGACTCATCTACAGATGCTTTAGCAAACAAACATGTTAAGGACCTATTTGGAAGAACATCTTTAAGACGAAAACAATATATATTTTCCTTCCTAGGTACCCTAAGTTGTATAAACTTCTCATCAGGCATCTTAAACTCGAGAGACAACACCACACACTCAGTTTCACCAAAAAGTACCCAGTTTTTCTTATCACACATTTGAGAAACACTGAATAGATTATACTTAAGTCCCTGTACCAGATAGACTTTTTCAAAGTATAAATTCCCTGTTCTGATTGTGCCTTTGCCAAGTATCTTTCCTCCCTTTGGATCATTGCCAAATGCCACATATCCTCCATCAAAAGCTTCAAAATCTTCCAGGTTGCTCCCATCCCAAGTCATGTGCCCAGAGCAACCACTATCAAAAACTCCTTTATCTTTTAACTCATCTTGTAGATTGCCCTGCACATGAAATTACACAAATTAGTTCCTTTTGTGGACCAAAGCCAATACTGATTTGGGTCTGCCCTGTGCATCAAAATATTCAAATTTCTTTAGGTCCATTGATGCACAGTTGACATGTGGTAAAACCTTGGTCTTAGGCTTCCATTGCCAACTAGCTGAGGCCTTAACAGCATAAAAATGATTTCCTACCACTGTGTCAGTTATCACCTTTGGAATTTTTAAAACTTCTTTTGTATCAGTAGTGATATGTTGCTTAACAGTGGTTTGATTCTGCTTAGCCGTGTTTACATTTTGCTTGGCAGTGGTTGGAACCCATTTAGGTGCAGTAGTAAATATTGATTTTGTATTCCCATTCCTCATCAATACTGCCCTAGGATTCATGTTTTTGTTAGGATGAGGGTTTGTTTTCTTTGAAAAGTTTTGATGATTTACCCTCTTCCAATGATTCCAAACTTGTGGTTTGTTTTTTCTAACAATTTCTCTGTAAGTGCTCAAAACTACCACATATATAACAAGCCTTTTTAACACATTGAAACTCATCTCCTAATATGTTTGAAATTAGTCCATTGAAGTTTCTCTGGTTTCCCCTAGGTATATATCTTTTCATCTGTTCCCTAGGTATTTCCTTGTACTCAACTACTCTCTTAGCAATTTGAGCTTCAAAACTAGGTACAAGGTTAACTTGTTTAGAATCAACTTTCTTAACATGCTCTATCTTTTCAGGTTGAGTTGATTCAGATCTATCTTCCTCAGAATCTGATTCCCAATCTTCAATTATGGGAGCATCAGATGACTTATCAGAACCTATCTTAGGTGATTCAATCATTTTAGTCTCTCCTACAGGTTTATTGAAGCTAAATTCACTACTAAATGGGAGCTCTTTTGCAGGTGGTGCATGTTTCATAAGAGATGGCGGTGGCATATCATTGTAACCTAGGCCAGTACCATCTTTGAAATTTTTTTGACCTATTGGTTTATTCACTAGATCAGAACCATATTGTGTTTTAGCAACCCTAACAACATGTTTTTCTTTTTCTTCTAGGGCCTTTTGTTTTACACTCTCTGCCTCTGCTAGTTTATCTTTAAGCATCTTAATCTCTATATCCTTAAGATTAACTTCACCACCTAGTATATTAATTTTATCAACATACTCAAACTCACATTTAATACAGAACTTTAGTGTCTCTTCAACACTTTCTAGACCAACTCTATAACCTAGGTTGTCCATAGTCAGTCTTTCTACTTCTTTCCTCATACTCTCAGTGATAGTTTTTTAAGAATCTAAGTTATCATGAAATGATTTAAAAGAACAAGTAGAATCATTGGATACCTCAGAATCAGAACCAGAAGATGAAGCATAGGCCATTAGAGTAAAGTTATGCTCTTTTGAAGCTTCACTAGCAAGAAAAGCTGCATTAGGACCTTCTTCAATCTGATCACTCCAGTCATAATCACCAATCTCATCTTGAGCAACCAAAGCTGAAGAAGAAGCAGGCTCTTCTTTGGTCTTCTTAATGCCTTCAATTCTCTTAGGAGCTCGACATTCCCTAGCAAAGTGACCCTTCTTCTTGCTGTTAAAGCACTCCATCTTGCTTTTGTCGAATCCAGCTCTCCTTTGACCATCATACTTAACCTGTCTTCCAGTCCTCCTCAGAAACTTCCTTGCTTGGAGAGTCAACATTGCCATTTGCCATTGAAGATTAATCTCCTCAAGATCATCAGGATCAATTTGATCTAGATCTTGATTTAAAACAGTAACACTGGTGGTTAAATCAGCCAGAAAAGCACAAATTGCACTATCACTGACATTATCACTAACAGTGGTATTGTTTGCAATAGCCGTGGTTATTCCATAAGCAGCAGTGATTACATCTTGTGAACTCATATGATTGGTGGACACAAAAGCAATGTTTTGATTAGCAGAAGATGCACCAGCAACGTTTTTCTCAGACTCATAAACCTTCAAGTTGTTGTAGAGATTGTCTAGAGTCATCTTATCAAAGTCCTCCTTATTTCTCCAAACAATTGTATGTAAAGCCCATTCAGGAGATAAACTTCTAATGAACTTCAAATTTATATCTTCTGGAATAACATTGTAGTCCACTGACTTCAATTGGCTGATAAGTTTTTGAAGCATGTTATAAGTGCCATCAAGTTTTTCTCCACTTAGTGCAGTGAAGTTTTCAAACTGATGCTTGAGCATGTTCTTCCTTGATTTCTTTGTAGCTTCATTACCAGCAAATCTTGTCTCAAGAGCATCCAGTAACTCTTTAGCAGACTCATATCTTTCAAAGTCCAAAGCATACTCATTAGGTATTCCCATAGAAAGAATACTATGAGCTTTAATCTCCAATTTCCTTTTAGCCTTGTCAACTTCACTAACAATTTCTATGGCTTTACCATCAGCACCCTTCAAAGGAAGAGTATCACCTTTTTCAACGACATCCCAAATGGCATAGTCAATCATACGAATGTATTGCCTCATTCGCATTCTCCAGATTTGATACTCACCATGCTTAAGCATGGGAACCTTTGATGCAGTCACCATGTGAGTTTCATCAGACATCTTAGCTTTCTTGAATAGAACTTCTTCTTGGTTACAGTTTCTAGATCACAAGCTCTGATACCACTTGTTGATCCCAGTTGAGCAAACGATCTAATATAGAAACTGACTTTAACAAAGAACTTATTAAGTATTACGCGGAATTTAACACTTAATCTTAAGAAGAAGAACAGTAAACATTCAACACCTCAATATTATTATTAATGCGAATACTCTAACCAGTATTAGGGTTTTACAACCTTGAAGTGTATCGACCTTAGATATAAAACATACGTATATCTAATCTAACCTATGACCTCCTTTTATAGGCTAAGGAGTCCTTCACATTATACAATACGTAACCTACAAGATAAATATCTTTTCCATATTTATCTAATACAAAATACTAAACCGATTATACAAGACTAGCAGTGGTTACAATGGTCTATCAGTAGTTACATAATACTACTAGCCACGGTTTGTCTTCATGAGTGGTTACATTCTTCTGTCCGTGGTTCCAGTACTTAGAATAATTCTTGATCCAAGGAACCAAAAACCCAACAGAAATGATGTTACTGATGATATGTAGACTAACTCTAGTCTATATGTAATGTTCTCAATGACGTTCCATAAATACGCAGCTTAACCCCCAAGGTTACGCGTATTTGATACTCGTAAACCTAGTTTACGAAAAATGTTGAATAGTGAATCATGAATACTGATTTTTCTCCGGGAATGAATAGTGTTTCGTGAATATTAAAATTTTGAAATAACCTCTCAAAGTCTCAAACTGACTTCAAAAATGATGAATAGTAACCAGTGAATAGTAAATTCTCGAGATGAATAGTAAATTTGAGAAATGACATGAAATTACGAGTTGTCACATTCGACCACCCAAAAAGGAATTCAGTCCCTGAATTCAGTTCATGTTGGTTTCTACGGTGTTATTTGTGAAAAGGTGAGGATATTTGAGTCGCATCCGGTCTTCCCGCGGTTTTTTTTTTTTTTTTGAATAGTACCACGCCTTTTCAAGGCGGGACTTTCAACATAACTATGTTGCCAACTTGAAATTCTAATGGTTTGTGACTTATGGAACACATTTCCAATATTTTGCGTTGTATATCGACGTAGCTTTTCTATCTATTTGTTGTTGCTTGTAACTGATTCTTGATCTATACGATTTCTTTGTTGTTTCATGAATAAGTTATGGACTAGTGAGTTGAAGTTTCCTGATTTTTTGCTTGTCAATAGGTGATTGACATTTCATCCATGGAGTGCCTCAAATGGTGTAGTCAGTATGTTCATGTGATAAGTATTGTTGTAAGGGGACTGGTTCGATGAAAAATGATTTGCCTAATCATTTCCAGAAAATTACACATGCTATAAGTATCTCTTCTGATGTTTGAATCGTTCTCTCGTTCTGTTAATACAAATAAGCCGTAAAAATGTTTATTTATATTTTACGATCTTCTAATGTTTTGTCGATAACAAACGTAAAATCATATTAACGAAACAAATAAATTACGTAAATGGTTTGAACTAATAGTTTCTAACATATTCACATTTTCACATAAAACACTAAAACAAGTATAAGTGATTTTATGATTTAAGTAATACATATGTACAACAACTAGTGTTTACATATTTGGATAAAATATACACATAACTAGTATGTAGTATATTGGGTAATATAAATAGGTAGAAACTTAAGTATCACAACCCATTGGGCAAATACATTGAATGTAGTTGGGTACAACCCAAAGCCCATAACCCATAGATCTTGACCCATAACCCATTGCATGACATCATGCTTATATCATACATGGATAATATCCATAACCCATGGATCAACCCATACCCAAGTGACTAAGTGCATTGCACTCAAAGATACATTGTATCTAGCCAAAGATCCATGGTTCAACCCATGACCCATAACCCATAACCCATAACCAAAATACCCATGGGCAAAGAGGAGCGTTCCACGGATCCCTGGCTTAACACTAGACGGATCCCTTGTGGAAGGGATCCGTAGGATCTGGGGAACAGTAGAATTTTTCCTCTATAAATAGTGAGCTATTTCTTCATTATTTCTCACACTTTTCTAACACACTTTCTCCCCTGAGTTAAATCTCACTAACCTTAGATCCAAGAGATCTATGTTTGTAGTTTTGTGTTTGTGTGATATTTTAGGTTCCTCTTAAAGGCAAGATCACCACCTTTGAAGTCGAGCAAGCTCAAGTCCATGAGTTGCCAAGCTTCCTCATCATCAAGGCTACTGAAGTCTTCTTGTTGATGATTCCTTTCTTTCTTCAAAGAAGTGTAGTGTTGAAGACATTAGTGAAAGATGTCTCAAGTGTCAAGACGAAGATATTAGGGAAGGGTATCTATCGTCTATGGCATAAGCACTTGTGGTAGGTGCTTAGAAGTCAAGACAAGAAGCATTAGTGAAAGGTGCTTAGAAGTCAAGACTTGAAGCATTAGTGAAAGGTTCTTAGAAGTGAAGACATAAGATATTAGTGAAAGCTGTCTTGTAGATCTAATCAAAGGCATTAGTGAAAGGTGTCTTAGATGTACATTTGATATAGTGTGTTTCAATGTACTAGATAGACTAGCATTAAATCCAAGGATATTGATGTCCTTGATGATGTTGTAAAGGAGTAGATGTCCTTTGGGATTAGTCATTGGTGTAGTGTGGTAGTAGTTCCTCCATTGCAATGGAACTAGGTGCTTAGCCTAGTACCTAATAAAGGGTAGGCGACGTTGTGAAGGTGTAGTTCACCTTGGTATGAAAGAACTAGGTACTTAGCCTAGTACCTTATAAAGGGTAGGCGACATTGTGTAGGTTTGGTTCACCTTGGAGTGAAAAACCCGGTGGTTAGCCTAGCACCCAAAAATGGGTAGGAGACGTTTTGAAGGCTTCTCCGCCATAAGGAGATTGGTGTAGTGTTTACGAACTCTCGAGTAGGTGACTCGGGGAGTAGAGTAGGGCAAGGAAGGTGTCCTTGTAGCCGAACCACTATAAATACTCGCATTGTGGTTTTGTGCTTCTTACTCTTATCTTTTCATTACATATCTTTATATGCTTGTTTATCAACATCCAACACACACAACCAAATAGATATACAAGTGAGACTCGTCGTCACCGCGACTCTATGATAGGTCCTTATGCATGCCATGATGATTATGCCTTAGATACCTGAAAATACATTGCTAAAACGGTCAACAATAATGTTCGTGAGAAATCATAGGTTTATGAAAATGTTTTATACGACTACCACAAGTATAAGTCATGTATGACAAATATGTCACATAAAAATGTTACAATTGCTATAAGCACATGACACCGAAGCTAGACTGATCATGATGTTCGCCCCAACAGAGTGTTTGCCAAACAACTCAAATTCTGATATTAAATGAAATGCATCCGTTTGACCAGTAGGAATCCACTAACCCGGATGGAGGAGTCACCCTCAATAGATATATTCACTCACCCTCGCTTCTTCCGGAATTAACGGTTCATGATTATGAAATGGGGACATTCAATTGGCAATGAGGTAACTTAAGCAATGTAAATGAATTTGATATACTTGGTATCGTAATAAAAATGATGTGGAATGTATTCTCCCCCGTAGGTTTGAAAATAAGTATAAAGTTGAAAGACGGGGCTATGAAAACTCACCTTAGTCCAAAGAAATACAAGAATCACAACTGACATGACTGGCATTGAGAAATGTAATACAGTAGTATCACAATGTGGCATCGCACAATGATATAAGAGTACAGGCACAACGATACGTCTTTGGCACAACCTACTAGTATAAGGCTTATCTCAGAAAATGTATAGTAAAGTAAATAAGTTTTCAGAAGACAACGTGTCTTAGTTTTCGTAGAATACTTGTATCAATGTTTGTTTAAATGTCTAATATCATATCTTAAAATTTTATTATTAACGTTTCATGTGGTGGTAAGAATACAAGGACTCGACATGTACTCACTCCAAACACAACTTACACTAAATCCTAATGTATATCCCAATACATTATAAGGAATCGTCAAGAAGTATTGACCAAGAGTCAAGTTGAGTAGACAATGATGAAAGAGAAATCGAGACATTAACGACACACAAGGAAAAATAAACAAGGAATTTATAAAAGAAGTCGAGGTATATAATACGTCACCGGTATTGTATAAGAAAGAAATCAAGAAAATAAATTAATGATAAAACAATAGAATCTGACACATTTCCGGAAACCTCAAAATAAAGAAGAGAAAGTCTTTTATAAAAGAAAACATACTTTTAAAAATATTCCAAATGAATTATAAGAAATTATAAGATTTTTATAAATTTTAGGATTTTTCATCTTTTTGTCGGAATTTGATAAAATAGACTTTTTGTAGAAATGTTCACCAAGTATAGAAATTTTAGACAATTTCGGCATGACCCGTTCGTCGATTGGACGTTCTCAGATTTTACAAAACCTGTATTAAACAATATAATATGATTCGACAAAACTACTATAATCCGATATGAGAAAATAAAACAATAATGGACCCGAGACGCCCCTTTTGGATCATTAAATCCAAAAGTGCACTATAATCAAATATGGCCAATCCGAAGTCTAGAGATAACGAATAATATGGTTTATAAGACAACGTATAGTAATAACAAAATTTTCCGAAAAAATGACACTTAAGCGATATATACTAATTTCCAAAAAATAAGCAACTTTGACTTTTTCAGACAAATGGTCTGACTTGACCAAGCTTAAATCCTTCATTTTACACTTTCAAGCTTAAAAAACTCGCGGCCTCTAAAGTAAAACATCATTTTGGACGACTTTCGTGCTCTACACTTAAGCCGGTTCGGACTAGAAAGGGTCCTAAACCTTGTTTAAAAATCAGATCAGCGTAAATATTAAGCAATTGCTGTCAAAATGTCTTATATTTTATCAATCTTAAATCGGCCGTATCTTCTTCGTTATAAGTCCGTTTTCGACGTTCTTTATATCCCCGGAAAGGTAATTAAGGGTACTAACATATTTTTAAGGTTATACATTGTCAAAATTATTTTACGGCTACTGTTTCTTATGAATTAATTCTGGACAGATTGATTTATTAAAAATAAGCATTTCCAAACACCCCCTTAAGTGCAGAAAAATAAGCAACCCAAATGCACCCTTTAGGGGCTGAACAAATCAGATCCAAATGTACACTTTGTTGGAAAATTTAGTACACTTGTGGGATTAGTTCACACCTTGTAATGGGTTAGGAGGTACGGAGTGTACACCCATAAGGTCCATGAACACTCTTACTCTTATAGTGGTTTGTATTGGTAGTACTAGTAGAAAGTACTGCTTGTGGAAAGTACTGCTTGTGGTTTTCACTGATAAGCAGTGTTTCCACTGATAAGCAGTGTTTCCACTGAAGCAGTGTATCCACTGCTAGCGCTATGAAAGTACTGATGAAAGTACTGCTTGTAATGGCTTTGACCTATTCAAGTGGCAGTTTCAACTTCTTAATGACCATGTTTAATTGGTCATGTAACCACTAACGGCTATAATGGGGATAATAATGAAGCTATTAATGGGCCGATTAATACTCATAATTCCATGGGATTAGCTTAGAGTAAACTCCTATTTATAGGAGGTCTGATTATGCATGAGAGACACATAGAAAACCATTAACACTTATTAGCGCAAGGGTTATAGAATTGTACCTAATTCCATAACTGCATTTGGTCTTATCCCAAGTAGATACTCGTGTAACCTAGACATTAGGGTCGAATAGTTTACTTTGGAAAGTGATCACCTGATTCCAAGTGATATACGGTAACCACCTAGTGGTATTTGTTTCTGCTGACCTGTTGTTTGTTTCTGCTGAATTGATTATCTAACCCTGTTTTGGGAGCTACACACCAACAATCAAAGTAAACTTTTTGTGATAATCAATGGCTGCTGCTGCAATGAAACATATGGCTTCAAACTTTGCCAAGCTTGATAAGTTTGAAGGGGTGGACTTTAGGAGGTGGCAGAATAAGATGCATTTTCTTGCTTTCGAGCATGAGTGTGGTGTATGTGCTAACTACACCTATTCTTAATGATGGGGATGATGCTACTGTGGAGCAGATTAGGAGGAGAAGCAAATGGGAGAATGATGACTACATATGCAGAGGTCTTATTCTCAATGGTACGTCTGATTCTCTGTTTGATATTTATCAGAACTTTGAATCTTCCAAAGAACTGTGGGATTCCTTGGATGCCAAATATATGGCTGAGGATGCATTAAGTAAGAAGTTTCTTGTATGTAATTTCACAAATTACAAAATGACTGATTCAAGACCAGTCATGGAACAATACAATGAACTTCTTGGAATACTTGGAAGGTTTACACAACACAATATGCACATGGATGAGGCTATTCAAGTCTCTTGTGTTATTGATAAACTTCCTCCTTCTTGGAAAGATTTCAAGCATACCTTGAAACATAAGAAAGAGGAACTAACTCTGGTTGAGTTGGAAAGTCATCTGCGCATTGAGGAATCTCTCAAGGTGCAGGATAATGACAAGCCAAAGAGTAGCAATGCTGATGGACCATCTGTTGTCAATATGGTGGAGCATAACAACTCCACCAAGTATAATGACAACAAAGGCAAACGCAAATATCATGACAACACAAGGGCAAATCCTAACAAGAAGGCAACACCTACTTGTTGGAAATGTGGCAAAACTGGTCACATTAAAAGGGACTGCAAGGATGTTAAAGTTGGTGGTAAAGCCAATGGATCAGGCACTAATGGTTCAGGGAGTGGTGGATCTTCCAACTCACTGAAAGGTCAGAATATGGTTAATAAGTCTTTTCAGATTTATTATGTTACATATGTATCTGAATCTCATTACGTGCAGGATGATGATGTTGCATGGTGGGTTGACTCTGGTGTAACAGTTCATGTGTGCAAAGATAGAAGCTGGTTCAAGACTTATGAGTCACTGAATGATGGTTCTATTCTTCACATGGGAAATGAGTCAACAGCCTTGGTGCATGGTCGTGGTTGTGTAGACCTTAGGTTTAGTTCTGGGAAGATTGTAACTTTGTTTAATGTTATTTATGTTCCTGATATAAGGAAAAACTAGGTTTCAAGTAGTGTTTTGAATAATCATGGATATAAACAAGTTATTGAGTCTGATAAATTTGTGCTTTCTAAGAATGGTGTTTTTATTGGTTTTGGTTATTTATGTAATCAAATGTCCAGGCTTAATATTTCCACTGACAGTGTTAATTCAACATTTGTGACCACCACTGAGCTGACTGATTCTACCCTATGGCATGCAAGACTTAGTCATGTACAATATAAAATAATGCAAGATATGTCTAGGGATTGTTTAATCCCAGCATTGGACATGGACACTGAAAAGTATAAACTTGCATGTTGACCAAGATAACCAAGAAACCTTTTCAGGGTGTTAGTCGTGAGACTAAGTGATTGGCTCCCAATTGGTCAGGTTTTATCACACAAATCAACCACTTGTGAATGGTCAACCGTAATAAAAGCCAGACAGGCTGAGAGACAATGCAATGAAGATCGGGAGAGTTTAGTGTATCCCCGGGTCGTTAAGTCCCAACGAGGTGTGAACACTGTAATACAACGAATCTGTGATCGGGTGATATTGAATGGAAAAAGGGGTGGACCGGGTAATGGATTTGTCCAAGGGTTTTTATTTGGGCTTGGTTAGTTATTAGGACTTAGGATTAGAGTTGTAATCCAAGGCTAACATAGAGACTTAACATGTATAATTTTGAAGTTCAAGGGGCCATAGCTGTGATTTCTGAAGAGTTTTTCCAAGAGCCAATCTTGACAATCTCTGAAAATTCCAAGGACCATAAATAATATTTTCCATTTTTGAAAATCCCGGGGACTTGTTTTGCCATTTTTGAAAGTTGGGGAATTGAAACTGCCAATTATGCAAACTTTGCTCATTTTTCATCTGATTTTAAACATTTTGCATCTGAAACATATAAAATACACTTTTGAGATATTTTCAGTATTTTGATGCATTTCTGAGCATTTTTTAAATGTTTTGCAGTTCAGATTTGACCAAAAATGATGAGTATTCACACACTCATCAATCCCCCACACTAAACTATTGCTAGTCCCTAGCAATCTTTTGAGAAAAACTTAATGGATTTGATTCTCTTTACCAAAAGCCATTACTTCTGGAGTAGCCAAATGTTTCAGTTCAAGTAAGAACCATGGTACACCGATAACCATGTCATTTTGAGCAAACCACCAGCTTCCAACGGATTTGATTTGTCTTTACCAGAAGCCGTTTGCTTCTGGACTAGCCAACTCTTAGATAAATTATCAATATTATCTTTGGTGAGTCGAATACCAATTATGGTTTTTCTACTGCCTTTACCACAAGCCATAAACTTGCGGGCTAGGCAACTCTTCACTTTTAAGGATATGGTGAGCTGAATACCATACAATTTTGGGCAAATTGCAAGCCGTCAACGGATTTGAGATATCTTTACCAAGAGCCGTTTGCTCCTGGATTAGCCAATCCTTTTGTTTATTAGACATGGCGGACTGATAACCGTAAGCTGAGTAAGTGCAAAACACTTACTCCAAAAAAAAATTTTTGGCCAAAAATGGGGGAATTGAGCGGTATAATTACATGATAAAATTCGTGAGAATTCCCCCCCACACTAGAAATGAATATTGCCCTCAATATTCAAAGTACCGGCTGTTATGCCGAAACTGAGAACGCAAAAGGGAAATACTACGACCATTATTTGAATTTTTTTTTTTTTTTTTTTTTTTTTTTTTCATTTTTTTTATTTTGAAACTTTATATACAACAGCGGGGGGCAACTCCCCCACACTAGGGTGGTACACATGGGTGAAAACCCATGTTTAACTACTGTTTTTGATTACCGAGTCGCTAGCTTGACTCGACCCCGAATTAATTGGTTCATGGGGAAGTAAGTGGAAGAGACAATCTCCATCGGACTTTCATTCAAAATGTTTGTATAAACATTTGAAGCACGCGAAAGTTCCACACCGATGAGATATACAGAGACAGACCCGGCTCACAAATGGTACATGGAAATGCCGGGGTCAAAGATGGTATCTTCACTCCCGAATGAGTGAAGAAGAGAAGAAGTCACCAGGTAGGTGAAGAAAAGAAGGAAAATCATGATGACGATCATGATAAGATCTTCTTCCTCAGGATCAAGTGCAGTTGCACTCGTTTGGATTTTATCGGTTGAGCTCTTTGGTTTGAAAAGCATCTCGGGAGGGAGGGTTGGAAAATTTGTCATAGAAATACAAACTCTTATGATTGAGAATTTTTCCCCCCGATCATGATTTTTGCCATCCAAGCGATCATACTCCGGCGGAGTCATGATATGAGTGAGTTCACCGGCGAACTCCTCATGAAGAGAATCATTCACATGATGTGAATTTGTGAATTCTTGTTCCACTGTAGACTCATCACTATCCTCAATCTGAGTATCAAAGAGTGGATTCTCATAAATTAAAGTGAATTCAGAGTCGAATTCAAATAGAGGATTAGTGAGAGTTGTTTTGAATGCTTCAGGAACAAAGTGACTAATATTCTCTATTGGACTGTTGGGATAAGAAGTGAGTGAACGATCATTATCAAGGAGATTTTCAAGCTCTCCCAGATCGGCTTCGAAATCAAAGAGACCATCTTCACTTTCTGATGAAAGTGGAATGATGTGAGTGAGTTCATCGGTGAACTCCTCAAGAAGAGGATCAGACTGTGGGAGTGATGCCTCAACATACTCGATGTTTCCATAGGAAGCGCAATCGTCGCTAAGATCAGAGAAAGTTTCAAAATGATCTTTTGAACACTCAAGAGGTGAAAGAGAATCACACATATGATCAGAAGTTCCCTGTGACTCTCTCGGGATTGGGACAAGGTTCTCAACACTAAACTTTATGAATTCGTCCGATTCCTTTTCAAGAACAGTGTCAAGATGCTCGTCCCCCATGTTTAGAGAGTGAGTGGGAGCTTTGGGTGTGATAGTAGCTGTTTGAGAATGAATCTCAACTGCTGGGATATCAACTGATGAACTTGATGAATCTTTATAGAATTGAAGGATATCAAGTGTATCCTCATCATCACTGTCATCAGGAATAAAACGAAATTGAGAGCTAGATCTGGCTGCTTTTTCTTTTGCAATTGATTCCCTAATAGATTTTTCAAAAGCAATTTGGGAATTTATTTTAGCAGCCCGCTCTTCGACTAACAATTCTTCCATGGATTTTTGATTTGGATTATCTTGGGAATGTTTATATTCCTTCAAATCTTTCACTAAATCCAAAAGATCAAGGAGAAGATTTTGAGGAAGTGGCTCAGGCTGAGGTGGTGCCTGATTCATTTGGTACTGTAGAGGTTGGTTATGATACGAAGAGTCGTAATTGTTAAAAGGAAATGGATTCCTTGTTTGACAATCAGAGCTACAGTGTGGACCTCCACAATACTCACAACAGTAAAACTGATGTGGCTGTGAGTTATATGTGTGGTAGTCATAATTGTTATCAGGAACCTGCTCATAGACAAGCGTGTTTCCCGATTGACAATCAGAACTGGAGTGTGAACCACCACAGTACTCACAACAGTAAAACTGCTGAGTCTCACAGTGTGGTAGCTGATGGAATAAATCAGTTGTGTTATGGTAGGAATAGGGATCCTGGTTATAGACAGACCCGTTTCCTGATTCCACCATGCTACAACTTAGGCAATTGCCACCATTATAAGGACCACCACACCATTGACAACCAAGAGGGTGAGGATAAGACATAGAAAGAATCAAATGTTTTCAGAGGGGTTGGGATGAAGAATCAAAGATGTGAGAGGGTAAAGATGGATATTTTTGGATTTTTGAATAAACATTTTGTAAAAATAAGAAAGAAAATCTTTTTGGTTTTTTTGTGTTTGTTGAAAACTGATATTAAAATGTTTTTGGTAATCGATCCGTCAAACAAATTAACTTCACGATAATTTTGGTTTTATATGAAAACAAGGAAATATGGACAAAGATGGTAAATATACAATGGTTGTATATTCAACAACACTGATGCTTCAAATTCGTAGAACGCAGCACGCCTCCCCGGCAGCGGCGCCAAAATTTGATTGGCTCCCAATTGGTCAGGTTTTATCACACAAATCAACCACTTGTGAATGGTCAACCGTAATAAAAGCTAGACAGCCTGAGAGACAATGCAATGAAGATCAGGAGAGTTTAGTGTATCCCCGGGTCGTTAAGTCCCAACGAGGTGTGAACACTGTAATACAACGAATCTGTGATCGGGTGATATTGAATGGAAAAAGGGGTGGACCGGGTAATGGATTTGGGCCAAGGGTTTTTATTTGGGCTTGGTTAGTTATTAGGACTTAGGATTAGAGTTGTAATCCAAGGCTAACATAGGGACTTAACATGTATAATTTTGAAGTTCAAGGGGCCATAGCTGTGATTTCTGAAGAGTTTTTCCAAGAGCCAATCTTGACAATCTCTGAAAATTCCAAGGACCATAAATAATATTTTCCATTTTTGAAAATCCCGGGGACTTGTTTTGCCATTTTTGAAAGTTGGGGGACTGAAACTGCCAATTATGCAAACTTTGCTCATTTTTCATCTGATTTTAAACATTTTGCATCTGAAACATATAAAATACACTTTTGAGATATTTTCAGTATTTTGATGCATTTCTGAGCATTTTTTAAATGTTTTGCAGTTCAGATTTGACCAAAAATGATGAGTATTCACACACTCATTACTAAGTTCTTGGAGCTAATACACAGTGACCTGTGTGATTTGCATGCCACTCCTTCTTTGGGGAATAAGAAGTACTTTGTGAGATTTATTGATGATGCTTCTAGATTTTGTTATGTCTATCTGTTACATACCAAGGATGAAGCATTAGATAAATTCAAAGTGTTTAAAACTGAAGTTGAATTACAACTTGGGTCCCTGATCAAAAGATTAAGGACTGATAGGGGAGGTGAGTACATGGATACTCTGTATTTTCAGTCTGTTGGTATAATCCATGAAACAACTAATCCTTATACTTCTCATCAAAATGGTATTTCTGAAAGGAAGAACAGGGTGCTGAAGAAGATGGTTAATTCCATGTTGTCCTATTCAGGACTGAGTCAAGGGTTCTGGGGTGAAGCTATGTTAACAACTTGCTATTTATTAAATAGGGTTCCCAACAAAAGGAACAAGGTTACCCCTTATGAACTCTGGACTAAAAGGAAACCCAACCTGAACTATCTCAAGGTTTGGGGTTGTAGGGCTGTTGTAAGACTCCCTAATCCAAAGATGAAAACTTTGGGTGAAAGAGGCATTGACTGCATCTTTGTTGGATATGCTGAGAATTCCAAGGCTTTTAGGTTCTATGTTATTGAACCTAATGCATATATTTCAATTAACTCTATAATTGAATCAAGGGATGCAGACTTTGATGAGAATAGATTCTCATCAGTCCCTAGACCAATTCAGAGGATTCCTAATGGAACTCATGACACTGGTGTATTAGAGGTCCCTGATGATGAACCATTAGTGGTCCCTGATAAGGTTGTGGTTCAACAACCTGAACCTGTGCTCAGGAAGAGCAAAAGGGTCAGGACTCCAAAGTCATTTGGACCTGAGTTTCAACTATTCTTAGTTGAAGGAACATGGGATGAGGTCTCTGACCAATACTCCTATTGCTTCATTGTTGAGGACTAGCAGGGCACCCGCGCGTTGCAGCGGCGGGTACCCTGAAATAAAATTTCCCGATTAATCATGTATTTTAGTTTATTATGTTCTTTTTGACAATAAATTTACGGATATTAAGAATTTTGTTTATCCCGTGCCCGTTCAGGCTCGAGCCCATTTGGCTCGTGCCCGTTCGGACTTGAATATTTGTATAATGTGCTTTATTATTTGTATTAGTGACATTTAATAATTGTGTTTGAGTAGGTTGTACAATATGCTTGATAATTTGTATTTCTTATGTAAGGGGTGTTTTAATAACTGCATTAATTGTATTTATTGACATGTTAATTAATTAATTGCATTAAATGTTTTTACCACATTATTGTCTTGTTAATTTCTTATTATAGAAATGTTTTTTGTCTTATTTTTTTAAGACTTCTAAATATAGATGTCCTAAATACATTATAAAGTAGTATAGATGATCCCAAGACATTTGAATAAGCAATGAAGTCCCAGGATATTGCTTTCTGGAAAGAAGCAATCAATGATGAGATGGATTCCATCATGGGCAACAACACTTGGGTGTTGGTTGATCTACCTCCTGGTTGCAAACCTTTGGGTTGCAAATGGATTTTCAAAAGGAAAATGAAGGTAGATGGAACTATTTAAAAGTTCAAGGCTAGACAAGTCAGTCAAGGCTTTATACAAAAGTCAGGGATAGACTATTTTGATACTTATGCCCCTGTGGATCGTATCAGTACCATAAGACTGCTGATTGCTTTGGCATCTATTCACAATCTGGTTATTCATCAGATGGATGTGAAGACAGGTTTCTTGAATGGTGAATTGGATGAGGAGGTTTACATGAACCAACCTCAGGGCTTCATCATGCCTGGCAATGAAAACAAGGTGTGTAAACTGATTAAGTCTCTCTATGGACTTAAGCAGGCACCTAAGCAATGGCATCAAAAATTTGATGAAGTGGTTTTGTCTATTTGTTATGTTCTTAACCAAGCTGACAAATGTGTATATAGCAAATTTGATGAATCTGGTAAAGGAGTTATCATTTGTCTATATGTTGATGACATGTTGATCTTTGGCACTGACCAAAATCAGGTTGACCTGACAAAGGAGTTTTTGTCATCAAGGTTCTCCATGAAAGACATGGGGAAGGCTGATGTTATCCTTGGTATAAGGATTAAACATGAAAGTAAAAGAATTTCTATCTCTCAGTCTCATTATATTGAGAAGGTACTGAGGAAATTCAATTACTTTGATTGTACTCCTGTGAGTACACCTTTGGATACTTGTGAGAAGCTGATGCCTAATAATGTCAAAGCTGTATCTCAACTTGAGTATTCTAGGGTAATTGGCTGCTTGATGTATGCCATGACTTGTACAAGACCTGATATTGGTTTTGCAGTGGGAAAATTGAGCAGGTATACTAGTAATCCTAGTGCTCATCACTGGCAAGTTGTTCACAGGGTACTGAAGTATTTGAAGAGAACTATGGATTATAGTCTCTCATATACTGGTTATCCTTCAGTGTTGGAAGGTTACACTGATGCAAGTTGGATCAGTAACACTGAAGATAATTCGTCTACCAGTGGCTGGGTATTCCTACTTGGTGGAGGTGCAATTTCTTAGGCATCCAAGAAGCAAACTTGTATCACCAGTTCAACAATGGAATCTGAATTTATGGCTTTGGCAACTGCTGGTAAAGAAGCTGAATGGTTGAAAAACTTGCTTCTTGAGATTCCATTGTGGCCTAAACCTATAGCACCTATTTCTATCCGGTGTGATAGTGCAGCTATATTGGCTAAGGCTTTTAGCCAGATGTACAATGGTAAGTCTAGACACTTAGGTGTCAGACATAGCATGATTCGTGAGCTTATCATGAATGGGGTGGTATCTATAGAGTTTGTGAGATCTCAACAGAACTTAGCTGATCACTTGACGAAGGGTCTGGCTAGAGACTTGGTTATAAAGTCTGCTAAAGGGATGGGTTTAAGTCCAACTTAGTCACTGAATGATAGGACACCCAACTCCCTCCTGAGGAAACTTAGGAGCTGAGTTCAATGTGGAAAGTTGAACATTCAGTGGACTGGAGCACATGTTTTATTTACATCCCAAGGTTGTGCTCAGAACCAATTGAAAGGAGGATGAAGTCTTTACTTCTCAATGGTTAATTTTCTTTGAAAAAGTGCTTGGCAGGAGCATGAATAAAGAGGAACCACCTATGTAAATGTTGAATTTTTGCCGCTTCAGGAAGCTTTGGACTTTTAGCTTTTACAACATTTAGGAATTTGGATATGGACACATGGCTTGTATAGTGTCAAGAGCTTTTAAGTGTTTGAAAACTTGCGTGTATTTTATCTTCAGGTATTCAAATGGGTTGAAGGGTTCAATTCTTAGAACACCCTGATTCTCGAATATTTGAACGTGTAATTTACTAAGATGGAAATTCAATCCTCAGGACATTTTCGTTTATGCACATGTTTTTCTTGATGTTTATTTTTCATGCAAAGGAAGTGAACTAAATTTGGGGAGGATTGTTGGAAAATTTAGTACACTTGTGGGATTAGTTCACACCTTGTAATGGGTTTGGAGGTACGGAGTGTACACCCATAAGGTCCATGAACACCCTGACTCTTATAGTGGTTTGTATTGGTAGTGCTAGTAGAATGTACTGCTTGTGGAAAGTACTGCTCGTGGTTTCCACTAATAAGCAGTGTTTCCGGTGATAAGCAGTGTTTCCACTGATAAGCAGTGTTTCCACTGAAGCAGTGTATCCACTGCTAGCGCTATGAAAGTACTGATGAAAGTACTGCTTGTAACGGCTTTGACCTATTCAAGTGGCAGTTTCAACTGCTTAATGACCACTTTTAATTGGTCATGTAACCACTAACGGCTATAATGGGGATAATAATGAGGCTATTAATGGGCCGATAATACTCATAATTCCATGGGATTAGCTTAGAGTAAACTCCTATTTATAGGAGGTCTGATTATGCATGAGAGACACACAGAAAACCATTAACACTTATTAGTGCAAGGGTTATAGAATTGTGCCTAATTCCATAACTGCATTTGGTCTTATCCCAAGTAGATATTTGTGTAATCCAGGCATTAGGGTCGAATAGTTTACTTTGGAAAGTGGTCACACGATTCCAAGTGATATCCGGTAACCACCTAGTGGTATTTGTTTCTGCTGACCTGTTGTTTGTTTCTGCTGAATTGATTATCTAACCCTGTTCTGGGAGCTACACACCAACACCCTTTAGTGCAGAAAATAAGCAACAAACGCACCCTTTAGGGGCTGTAAATCAGCAGATACAAACAGCCCTATATGGGCCTAAAATGGTGAAACCAACAACCATGGATAGCTTAAATATAACCAGAAAATAGGTTGTTCTAAACGCCCCTTATGGGCCGAGTTAAACCGAGACCGAACACGAAGCAAACTAGCCGAACACAGAAGCAAGAATAAACACCCAGCGCCCTTAGTTGGGCTATGATACGTAAGATAAACGAACACCTTTTGTGTGGTTGCAATAGCAGGTAAATAAACAAACCCAAGGGCACCCTAGACTGAAAACCAAAATAACAATTGCGCAACTTTCTTGTTGCAAACTGAGACCCATCTTTGTTGCAAACCAAGAATCAAACCAAACATATCCTAGATGGGTGACGGTTGGGTAGGCTAAACTTACAAGCCTAACACCCTTAAGCGGTGTGGCTGAAACAAACGTACACAAACCAGACCCACACCCTCTTGGGTGGGCTGGTAGGCAACGACTCACAAGCCAAAACGCACCCTTGTTGGGTCGTTTATGTGAACCAAAACTCAAGACAAACCACCCTTGCGGTGTTGTCTGCCAAACCCGATCACGACCAAACAGCTTAAACGCTCAAAACTAATAAATATATATACTCAAATCTTTACCAACACAAAACAAGGAGTAAGCAAATTTAACACATCACGTGACCCTATATGGGTCATAACTCGTACCCTATACAGGTTTAACACCAAAACTGAATACCAAAATGTCACCCCCATCAGGTCGAACTTAAAACCCTTGTAGTTTCAAAGACCTGACCCGAAATCAAATTATACTTACCCACGAATTTTGTTGATTCCACCACATGATTTATTGTTAAAAACATGTTTTAATCCGGTTTTTAATTCCATGAAATCTATAACAACGCTTTCATAGTCGGTTTGAATAAAAAGGTTAACAAAGATAGCTCTTTGTGTGTCGACTTACCAGGAAAACGAAGAGAGGAAAAAAGTGAGGAGATGGTCGGGTGGTGGTGTTAGCTCCGATTGTTGGTGAGGCGAGATGAGAAGAGAGTGGGAGGGAAAGATGGATAAGATATGTGTTGTGTGTTTGATACGAAAGAGAGAAAGACAGATTATTATTTGGTGTCGGTTTGATAAAAAGAGATATGTATAATGAGGCTGTTTGGGTATATAAAAGTAAAAGATATTTGTTTGTCTTAACAATGAAGTTTTGAGATATAGCGGGTATTTGGTTATAGTTTGATTCCGGTTTCAAACGGTGAGTCCTTAAGTTGTGAAACTTAATATTGGGTAAAGTGAAGCTCATAAAAATGTTCAAAATTTTCAACATACTCAATCTTAATATTTAAAATGAGTCGTGGGTTTATCGAAGTGTGTAAAAGTGATAATAAATAAAAGTTTATAGTTAATTTAATAGTCGTAAAAGTACGGGTGGTTATATAATTATTGTATCGAAATTACATAAACCGTCGTAAATATATATATATATATATATATATATATATATATAACAATATATATATAAAATAAGTTCAAAACATCGGGTAAACTAATAATATAAATTTTATAATCTTAAATGAGTATAAAAATATATCAATATAATTGTTGGAAGTGTCGGATCAATTATTCAAAATAAATGATCGTGCGATAACGTTTATTTCATAAATAAATATACGTTAATGAAATATGCAAACCCATACATGAACTAATATGGAAATGATGTTACTGATAATATGTAGACTAACTCTAGTCTATATGTAATGTTCTCAATGATGTTCCATAAATACGCAGCTTAACCCCCAAGGTTAAGCGTATTTGATACTCGTAAACCTAGTTTACGAAAAATGTTGAATAGTGAATCATGAATACTGATTTTTCTCCGGGAATGAATAGTGTTTCGTGAATATTAAAATTTTGAAATAACCTCTCAAAGTCTCAAACTGACTTCAAAAATGATGAATGGTAAAATGATGAATAGTAACTAGTGAATAGTAAATTCCTGAGATGAATAGTAAATTTGAGAAATGACATGAAATTACGAGTTGTCACATTCGACCACCCAAAAAGGAATTCAGTCCCTGAATTCAGTTCATGTTGCTTTCTACGGTGTTATTTGTGAAAAGGTGAGGATATTTGAGTCGCATCAGGTCTTCCCGCCATTTTTTTTTTGAATCGTACCACGCCTTTTCAAGGCGGGACTTTCAACATAACTATGTTGCCAACTTGAAATTCTAATGGTTTGTGACTTATGGAACACATTTCCAATATTTTGCGTTGTATATCGACGTAGCTTTTCTATCTATTTGTTGTTGCTTGTAACTGATTCTTGATCTATACGATTTCTTTGTTGTTTCATGAATAAGTTATGGACTAGTGAGTTGGATTTTCCTGATTTTTTGCTTCTCAATAGGTGATTGACATTTCATCCATGGAGTGCCTCAAATGGTGTAGTCAGTATGTTCATGTGATAACTATTGTTGTAAGGGGACTGGTTCGATGAAAAATGATTTGCCTAATCATTTCCAGAAAATTACACATGCTATAAGTATCTCTTCTGATGTTTAAATCGTTCTCTTGTTCTGACCATTGAGCTAAGGAAAATAGGCGGTACTCATGTCCCAGTAGGTTCTGTTAATACAAATAAGCCGTAAAAACGTTTATTTATATTTTACGATCTTCTAATGTTTTGTCGACAACAAACGTAAAATCATATTAACGAAAAAAATAAAATACGTAAATGGTTTGAACTAATAGTTTCTAACATATTGACATTTTCACATAAAACACTAAAACAAGTATAAGTGATTTTATGATTTAAGTAATACATATGTACAACAACTAGTGTTTACATATTTGGATAAAATATACACATAACTAGTATGTAGTATATTGGGTAATATAAATGCGTAGAAACTTAAGTATCACAACCCATTGGGCAAATACATTGAATGTAGTTGGGTACAACCCAAAGCCCATAACCCATGGATCTTGACCCATAACCCATTGCATGACATCATGCTTATATCATACATGGATAATATCCATAACCCATGGATCAACCCATACCCAAGTGACTAAGTGCATTGCACTCAAAGATACATTGTATCTAGCCAAAGATCCATGGTTCAACCCATGACCCATGACCCATAACCAAAATACCCATGGTTAAAGAGGGGCGTTCCACGGATCCCTGGCTTAACACTAGACGGATCCCTTGTGGAAGGGATCCGTGGGATCCGGGGAACAGTAGGCTTTTTCCTCTATAAATAGTGAGCCATTTCTTCATTATTTCTCACCCCTTTCTAACATACTTTCTCCCCTGAGTTAAATCTCACTAACCTTAGATCCAAGAGATCTATGTTTGTAGTTTTGTGTTTGTGTGATCTTTTAGGTTCCTCTTAAAGGCAAGATCACCACCTTTGAAGTCGAGCAAGCTCAAGTCCATGAGTTGCCAAGCTTCCTCATCATCAAGGCTACTGAAGTCTTCTTGTTGATGATTCCTTTCTTTCTTCAAAGAAGTGTAGTGTTGAAGACATTAGTGAAAGATGTCTCAAGTGTCAAGACGAAGATATTAGTGAAGGGTATCTATCGTCTATTGCATAAGCACTTGTGGTAGGTGCTTAGAACTCAAGACAAGAAGCATTAGTGAAAGGTGCTTAAAAGTCAAGACTTGAAGCATTAGTGAAAGGTGCTTAGAAGTGAAGACACAAGACATTAGTGAAAGGTGTCTTGTAGATCTAATCAAAGGCATTAGTGAAAGGTGCCTTAGATGTACATTCGATATGGTGTGTTTCGATATACTAGATAGACTAGCATTAAATCCAAGGATATTGATGTCCTTGATGATGTTGTAAAGGAGTAGATCTCCTTTGGGATTAGTCGTTGGTGTAGTGTGGTAGTAGTTCCTCCATTGCAATGGAACTAGGTGCTTATCCCAGTGCCTAATAAAGGGTAGGCGACGTTGTGAAGGTGTAGTTCACCTTGGTGTGTGATAAGGTTTTAAAATGTACCTTTTTGAGGGGTCGTTTAAGCCTTTATTTGATCACTTTTGTATCCGTTATTGCTTAATAACGTTCATTTTCACTTTTTAGGTCTCTTGAAGGCAAACTGCTGTAATGGCACTTATTTGGACGAAAAGGCACGGATATATGAAGAAAATGGCCAAAGTCATGAATCGAGACACTCAAGCTGCTAAATTACAAGGGGACGACGTCACTGCTTAATCTGCGACGCCGTCGGAGGAATTTGTGACGGCTCAGAAGAGAAATTGCTATGTTTTGAAGGACGGCGTCGGGCTTTAAAAGAGTAGGCCGTCGCAACTCAGACGGCCTAGATTCAATCCAGACGGCGTCAGAGGCTAAAGAGGACGGCGTCACAAGCATAAGGTGACGCCGTCGCAAGATTAACTTGGCCAAGACGAAACCCTAATGACGGCGACACGACGACGTCACAAATCATAAGGTGACGCCGTCGCACATGTAATCTTATATATAGAATCCGAATTTTTCAGTTTTAGAGAGTAGTCTTTTGGGTAAACTTTTGGAGTAAAACCTAAACCGAACCAAGGTCTTATTTTAGGGTTCTAAACCCTATCTTACACCAAGATATGTTGTTTACTTCATTAATTTAGTTATGTCTTCAATTATTTGTGTGTATGCTTGCATGTTCTCCATGTCCGGCTAATTTACTTGTGTTTTTGCTTAGGGAATATGAAACTTAATTATTGAATATTGATTGGTTGTTTCTTATTTTAGTTGATTAATGATCTAGTAATGCGATAGGTCATTCGTTGTGTACTTAATGCTTGATTAATCTTTGTGAACCTTAGGTTGTAGCACTTTGAGTTGTTGTAAGCTAAACTATCCAAAGAGGCCTTAGAGTTAGAGTTTATCATCCCTTGTGGGTTTTGTAGACGAGACCCTTTGGTAACTTCAAAGAGTTAGGGAGAAACGCATACCCTACAACTTTAGACACACAACGCAATTAGGAATAAGGACGTGACAATTCAACCACCAATAGGAGATAATTAAGGAGTAGTAAAACCTAAGTAAACACATCTTTAAACTATCATACGAGCACACAATAATTAGACATAGACTACCACCACCTCAGTTTAGATAATTAGATAACAGTAGAGTAATCGGTAGAAATACCAACCCCCCAAATCCAAACCCCGAGATTCGTACTTTTCCTTTTCTAAAAAACATAAAAAGATAAAAAATAATCTTCCTCAACCTCAACCTTAGTGTAGTAACTTCTCACTAGCATTCCTATTCCCCTAGAGAACGATATCAATTCCCGTGGCTTACCCTAATACTACACTACAACGATTAGGTTCACTGCCTAGGGTGTTGAAAAACTTGCTCGACGAAAAGGAAGTTCCTTTGACCCCGAACGCGCTGCGTAAGCGTATCAAGTTTTTGGCGCCGCTGCCAGGGAATAGAATAGCTAGTTAGTAGTCCACTTAGGCTATAGGAACACCATTGAGCTTCCCGACCAAGCCCAAATTACGGCCCTGCGATCTGACAGCATCCGGTTGGTGCAAAATGGATGTGCATTTCATGGACTTCGTTCCGAAGATCCTAATCAGCATCTTAAGGACTTCCTTAAAATTGTCGATTCTATTGACCTTGATGCTACTACTCGGGAGACCACGCGTCTGCGTCTCTTCCAATTCTCTCTACGGGACCAAGCTAGTAATTGGCTTGAGCGACTTCCCGCCGGCTCCATCTCAAGTTGGGATGATCTCACCCCTCGTTTCCTTGCTCAATTTTTCCCACCGGGGAGAACCACAAAACTCAGACGAGACATCTTGACGTTTCAACAACTTCAAGGTGAGTCTCTCCACAACGCATGGACTCGATTCAAAGATTCACTCCGTAAACTCCCTCACCATGGCATTGACCTTTGGCTTCAAATCCAAATATTCTATGACCATATCGATTTCATCACTCGACGATCCCTAGATCAAGGCGCTGGTGGAAGGCTCAGCGACTTTAATGTAGAGGAATCTTGGGATATTATTGAAAAGCTCGCTGATCAAAGCTATGAAGATTGGAATGAATCTCATGTAACCACTGATAAAATGGTTAATGCCCTATCAACTCGTCCTGAATCCCCTGACATCACCGAGGAGCAATTGAGTGCTATTGAGAGAAGGATTGATTACCTTATGGAAAGGCGTAAAGCTCCCATACACATCCCTCATGAAGTGTTCATATCCGCCAATTCCACCCACCACCTAACACATTTTTCAGGATCCCCAAGTCGTGAGCAAAACATCGATTCCGAAAGGCGCTTCCGCTCTACTTCCCCAATACCACTCTCACCAAGCTTTAAGGAACAAATGAGGGAGTATATGGCAGCTCATATGGAAAGATTAGCCAAATTCGAAGAGGAAGTTTATAGGCAGAGAGAGGAAATGCAAGCAAAAATGACGGAAATGATGAACCTGGTAATAGAATATACCAAGACGAAAGTCCCCGAAAAGGTACTAGTAAGAAGCAACGATTGTCCTCCCACCTCATATGTTAACGCCATTTCCATCATGCCTGAGGATGGAAAGGTTGAGGTGAAAAAAACTAAGGAAAGGAAGGAGGAGGAGGGCAAACTTAACGATGAGCCTGAGACCATTGAGTACTACCTTAAGCATGAAATCAATAGAAAACCCGTTGCGAACCAAGTAAACAACTTTAGGTAAAATGAGGTTCTTAGGGAAGCCCTTGAAGGAAAGATGACTGAGGAAGAGTATGACGCCCTGCCTGTGGGACCTCTGTATGAGTTGGTTCTAAAAAAACCATTAACAAAAAAACAAGACACCACTGGGAACTTCGTGATACCATGTAGAATAGGTGATATTGATAATATAAATGCCTTAGCTGATCAGGGAACTGATGTGAACATAATGCCATTATCAATCTATAATAAGTTAACTAAGGAGAAACCAGCCAAGACCGATCTTAGACTTTCCTTAGCCAATCACACATATGTTTACCCCATAGGAATCGCGGTGGATGTTCTAATAGAGGTAGCTAATATCGTTTATCCAGTGGATTTCATGATCATAGATGTTGAGGAAGATAAAAACGTGCCTCTCATTCTTGGGACACCATTTCTGGCCACCGCCAAGGAAACCATCAAATGCGGAGAGGGCATCATGGTACTTAAAAGCGGGAAAGGGTACGCTAGGATACCCATCATTCCAAGGTATCCTCTTAAGATCATGGAAATGATTACGGGTGGAAATCCACAAGCCCCTAAAAAATTTGTTAAGAAGAAATTGAATGATTAGGAAAAGGGGCTTAGGGACTTTATGGTTCAGGGATTATATGCAACGTTGTGGAAACCCGATAAGAAGTTAGGAAATAATCCCACTTCGATACCAAAGGCACAAAGGAGCCCTAAGGAATTTCTAAAAGGAGAAAAAGTACTTTTGTACAAATCTCGGATAAGGGCATTACGAGGTAGAAACAAACCAAGATGGTTTAGGCCTTTCACAGTGAAGGAAACTAATCTAAAGGATAAAACCGTCACCATAATAGACGACGTTGGCAAGGAATCCACAGTAAGCATACAACGTGTACACTCTCTCGACGATGGAAAAAAGGAAGAAGGTGACAGTAATGAAGTAACGTAGGGACACGACTACGAGTCTAGCTACAAGACTCTTAAATAAAGAAAAGCGCTTCGTGGCAGGCAACCCATGCTTAATTGTTTGCTTGTTATTGTCATATATCTTTTATCGATTGTTTATTCTCATGTTTAAATTTGTAAGAATGCTTTATTTTGTTTTTAACCTCGTCTTAATTGCATATAAAGGTATTTTACATTAAGGATAAGTGTATGGAGGATTACACACGTTTTCATAAGAAACGTAAACATGAGAATAACAATTAATTAAAAGATATATTTGCATGTTTGTTCGAGTCAAATGCTTGTATCGAGTCATAATGGATGTTTTGTAGGAATTTTTTCCAGATTTTAAAGATAAAAATTTTCCAGAATTTTTTCCAGAAAATCGCATACCAGTTTTTGTCAGGATAACCTGACGGCGTCAGGAAGGAGTAAAAACATCAGATTACTTTTTCTCGTTTTCTGAGCTACTTAAAATTTTTTGGAATTTTCCAGGTCTTAATTTTCCAGAAATTCTGTAAACTTCCATTCCACAAGCATTATATCCTAGTTTAAATCGAGTCTTATATATATTATTACGGCCGATTTTACGCGAAGGTTTCGTTTGTTTTCTTCAAGTGTGCAGGTTTTTTTTATCAAGAAGAAGATACATAAAGTTGGAAGGAGCTTTTCACGCATACATTCTTCTTGGAAAGGATTTAACCACTACTTCACACACGAATCCTACCGAGCTTATCAGAGGAGTATTAGTTTCTTTCGTTTTTGATTACCTTCTTTTATCATAACTTTGATACTTTCGGGGAACATTGGGGACAATGTTCAGTTTAAGTGTAGGGAGGGAAAATAAAACGGGAACTTTGAAACTATGCTTATCCTTGATTATTTGCTTTGTCCAATTGTATTTGCGTAATAAACCATGAGAAAATGTCGGTTAGGGTAATTTTGGCACCAAATTTAAAATTTTTCATGACATATAGGAGTGGGCCATTAGTCTTAACAAAAGCGTCTCACGGATAGGAAGTTGTATGACTAGCACAAAACCCTTTACCACTTAAATTCCACCAAAAATGTGAGGATCGCCCTTAGATTAGTAGGAATTAAAGCATTCATCTTTAATGCTTAGAGTGTGAACCGGTAGTATATTAGATTCTAGAACTTGTTTTGTGATGCATCCCGAGATCGCTAGTAAGACTACACTTGTGTAGTTAGGAATAACTAAATGATAAGAGGCATTAGGATAACCCTTGTTTGATACCCGTAATATAATTACTTCTTCCACATCGGTTGAGTAATTCCCCCACACCCTTGCGTTGTACTCATAGTTAGTACACGATACCCCTAGTTAAACCCTCAGAGCCTATCCTTTTCGCGGTTCTCGTGATGTTTCGGTTTTTCCGGAATATTAATGAAGAGCATTGTTTACACTCCACCCCCAAATGTACACCCAAATCGCCTTAGCCTACCTTGTATGCACTCACTTTTAGTGCATTATTGTTATCACCTTAAACCCTTAGTTCAATTATCTAGTTGCTTGCATGAGTTGCTAAGTCGAGTCATATCCTTTGTATACAGTTTTGGAACGATTGGGACTCATGGGAAAAGTTAAAGTTTATGAAATGACGGGAAGGGAACGTTAAATTCAAATTCCCTTTGTTTGCGTAATAATGTACCCCAAGTGTTTTGATCTTTTCAATTCGGGTCATATTAGTGTTAGAGTAATAAAAACTCAAGTGTAGGGATGTGCTATAAATCCCTATTATTTTGATGTTATCGTAGAGGATGGTAGAGTAAAAGTGTATGAAAAAAAAAATAATAAATAAAAAAAAAATCGAAAAAAAAAATCGAAAAAGAGAAAAAGAAAAAAATAGTGATAAAAAAAAAAAAAAAAAAAAAAAAAAAAAAAAAAAAAAAAACATACGGGATACCATCCTACATCTATCTTTAAATTTATGTTTGTTTATTTCAGTTATCTACAGTTTAGAGTGTCGAGTCTTGGCTTAGCAACGCCATTCTTCGTATGCATGTAACATTGAGATTTTTGACTTGCCACCACTAAATAGCCTATCCCACCAAACCCTTTGTTTCCCTACCGTAAGCCTAACGTTACAACCCTTTAAAGACCTCTTTGATAGTCTTTCTTAGGTGCTTACGCCAAAGCGATGGAGGTTTGATCTATTCTCAAGCCTATGGTAATCTATGTACTAGGACCGGTTAATGAGTGTTTATCTTCCATTTCCACTTTGTTATATTTCATATACACCCGAGAGAGATGTGAATATCCAAACACCCCATGTGAGGTGCTAGTATGTAATTTCCGTGCTTGTTATGACTTTTGCGGGGCTTATATGTGTTGTGTACTGTTTTAAACCAATGCTTCATGACCCCTAACTTATAAATTAATTGGCTAAAAGCACATTTACTTGAGGACAAGCAAATACCAAGTGTAGGGATATTTGATAAGGTTTTAAAATGTACCTTTTCTAGGGGTCGTTTAAGCCCTTATTTGATCACTTTTGTATCCGTTATTGCTTAATATCGTTCCTTTTCACTTTTTAGGTCTCTTGAAGGCAAATTGCTGTAATGGCACTTATTTGGACGAAAAGGCGTGGATATATGAAGAAAATGGCCAAAGTCAAGAATTGAGACACTCAAGCTGCTAAATTACAAGGGGGCGGCGGCACTGCTTAATCTGCGACGCCGTCGGAGGAATTTGTGACGGCTCAGAAGAGAAATTGCTAAGTTTTGAAGGACGGCGTCGGGCTTTAAAAGAGTAGGCCGTCGCAACTCAGACGGCCTAGATTCAATCCAGACGGAGTCAGAGGCTAAAGAGGACGGCGTCACAAGCATAAGGTGACGCCGTCGCAAGATTAACTTGGCCAAGACGAAACCCTAATCATGGCGACACGACGGCGTCACAAATCATAAGGTGACGCCGTCGCACATGTAATCTTATATATAGAATCCGAATTTTTCAGTTTTAGAGAGTAGTCTTTTGGGTAAACTTTTGGAGTAAATCCTAAACCAAACCAAGGTCGTATTTTAGGGTTCTAAACCCTATCTTACACCAAGATAAGTTGTTTACGTCATTAATTTAATTATGTCTTCAATTATTTGTGTGTATGCTTGCATGTTATCCATGTCTGGCTAATTTACTTGTGTGTTTGCTTAGGGAATATGAAACTTAATTATTGAATATTGATTGGTTGTTTCTTATCTTAGTTGATTAATGATCTAGTAATGCGATAGGTCATTCGTTGTGTACTTAATGCTTGATTAATCTTTGTGAACCTTAGGTTATAGCACTTTGAGTTGTTGTAAGCTAAACTATCCAAAGAGGCCTTAGAGTTAGAGTTTATCATCCCTTGTGGGTTTTGTAGACGAGACCCTTTGGTAACTTCAAAGAGTTAGAGAGAAACGCATACCCTACAACTTTAGACACACAACACAATTAGGAATAAGGACGTGACAATTCAACCACCAATAGGAGATAATTAAGGAGTAGTAAAACCTAAGTAAACACATCTTTAAACTATCATACGAGCACACAATAATTAGACATAGACTACCACCACCTTAGTTTAGATAATTAGATAACAGTAGAGTAATCGGTAGAAATACCAACCCCCCCAAATCCAAACCCCGAGATTCGTACTTTTCCTTTTCTAAAAAACATAAAAAGATAAAAAATAATCTTCCTCAACCCCAACCTTAGCGTAGTAACTTCTCACTAGCATTCCTATTCCCCTAGAGAACGATATCAATTCCCGTGGCTTACCCTAATACTAAACTACAACGATTAGGTTCACTGCCTAGGGTGTTGAAAAACTTGCTCGACGAAAAGGAAGTTCCTTTGACCCCGAACAACGCATGTAACGTTATCAGTGTGAAAGAACTAGGTACTTAGCCTAGTACCTTATAAAGGGTAGGCGACGTTGTGTAGGTTTGGTTCACCTTGGAGTGAAAAAACCCGGTGGTTAGCCTAGCAACCAAAAAAGGGTAGGCGACGTAGTGAAGGCTTCTCCGCCATAAGGAGATTGGTGTAGTGTTTACGAACTCTCGAGTAGGTGACTCGGGGAGTAGAGTAGGGCAAGAAATGTGTCCTTGTAGCCGAACCACTATAAATACTCGCGTTGTGGTTTTGTGCTTCTTACTCTTATCTTTTCATTACATATCTTTATATGCTTGTTTATCAACATCCAACACACACAACCAAATAGATTGACATAAGTCGATCTAAATAGTTTAAAAGGAAGTTTTAACTGGTAAAACTATTCAACCCCCCCCCTTCTAGTTTTCCACAATTGGCATCAGAGCTTCGTTACCAAGTTTATTGAAGTATATTGTACTTTAAAAACTTGATACGATCCATGGTTAATTGAAAACTACAAAGAAGTTTTTTCATAAAAACAAACGCCATGTCTTTTAAAACTATATGTTTGGATTTTGATTTGATAACAACATTTTTCTTATTTATTTTTTCATTTAATTGCACTAATCTTCTTTGTCATGTTGATTAGTCAAAGCTCATACCCACCAAGTTTTAGGAGTCGCTTGGTAACAAGAATACGTTCCTTAAGAAGGTATCTTAAATGCAAAGGAGCGGGAATAGTCTAAGTGACATTTGTTGTGTCATTTGTAAAGACATTCCTAAGTGCGCTAGAGGTATGATTTTCTTTTTACTTTGCTTGATAATTGAGTATACCTATTTAGGTATTTATATGATTATATTTTGTGCAAATTACATGTTTTACATGAAGCTTCATTATGAAGCCTTTTTTCTTTCATACGTGTCTTATTTCTCGTCTAAAGTCGTGATATATAAAACTTATGTTTTGTTTTCTTTTAATCCAATAATAAAACAAAACACGAATTTCAAAAATTTCCTCTCACTCATAAACTTCATCTTCCTCCTCATTCCATCTCAACCGAAACCAAGAAGATCCGTCATCAACATGGTTTACATCGTACTCCTGCTCATTGCCTTAACACTCATCGCACTTGTGTTCCCTATGATGAAGTTCACATATGGAGACATTTACTTTGTGTTATTAATCTACATTGGGATCATATACCCAATCCTTTGTATCATCCTTAGTATTGAAATGCAATATTACTAATAATCTTGTTATCTTTGTTATTATTTATTCTCTTGTGATTCATATGTTTCATATTCCTTCGTGATACATTAGAAGTCATGTATGCATGCTAAAAGAATATGTAGGATAAAACACTTCTCGTGGTATAAAAATATAAAACCTATGTTTTTATCACATCTATTTCTGTTACTACAGATCCACGGATCCCGGAAGTTATACTAGCCGGATCCCTTTTTTAAAGGAACCGTAGGATCCGTCCTACTAGAAAACAGTTTTCATGCAAGATTAAAAACTACTATCTTTCTAAAAGTAATAATCCACTTGAAAGTCAAATCCTTGAGTGAATTAGAGTGTTAAAAACCATTGTTAATAAAAATCTAGTAAAAACATTAGATAATCATAGGTTGACCAAAAACATCTCTGTTTTAACTTATCATTTCTATAGGATCAACTATGACGCATGAATATGAGTTTGATTTTTCACTCACTAGCGTCTACACTCCGAACATCTCTCTTGAACCCAACACACCTGGCAATCATGTCCGTGGGTTCGACAATCTCGAAACCCGTCACTTCCATGAAGGACGTATTGTAGACACCTCTCTACAATTCGAAGAAGGTATCAATACCTCCTTCCGAGCAATAGGACTAGAATGTCTTCTTGAAATCAACGAGAAGATATGTACAAGTTTCATAATGGAATTCTTCCGTCAAGTCGAACTCGTTCGTAACGAGGATCGCTCTCTATCTCTTTGGTTTTATATCAAAAACCAAAAGTTTACTCTAACCCTTGGGCATTTTGCTCACATCCTCCGGATTCCAAATCATGGACAATGTGCCTTCATCGAAGATTGGTCTCTTGATTCTCTCTTCAACTTTCGTGAACAAAATAGCCCATATTGTTCACACATACCCTCTCCGGAAGATTTAAATCGCATAATATGCAAACCTCGACCATATTACTCCGATCCAAACATTATCTTCACACGGGACATCCAAGAAGAGTACAAGCCTCTTGCATCCTACGTGAAAATGTTTGGAGTCTTAGGGGAAATCGAGAAATTCTTCCCGCTTGTTGTGATCACATGTTGTACTGTTTGCTAACACAACAACCATACAATCTCGCCTACTTCTTCGCAAGGCGAATTGCAAATCATCAAGGCTCCAAGAATAAACTCATCCCTTATGGAATGTTCTTGACACACCTCTATCATAATGTTATGCACTTCCATCCTCAATTTCAAAGTCCGTTGTACGTACTTGTGAACAAAATGATGGAACCGCTAAACATATCTCTCATGAAGACTTTCTTCATTCTTGATTCCATCAACACTCATCAATCACATAATGATACTTCTAGCGAAACCACTCAAGGAACCTAGTAGTATTCCAAAATAGGATCAATTCTCTTGTACTCGTGCTTTATCAATGTAATCTAATTTCTTTCATGAAATAAAACATCTTACATTTGATATCTTAGTATTAGAACTATTTTTAGACTACCCTTGAGATATATTTCATTGTCAAAGATCATTGTATACCTTTAGTAAAGGTCCTGCTGAGCAGATAGGCGGATCCCAAAGATTGTGCTAGGCGGATCCCTACACTTAGGGAACCGTGGGATCCGGCAAACAGAAAATGCAATTGCAAGCATTATATTTCAAAGATATCTTTAGAACACCTCACACTAAGCTGAACATAGTGTCTTAAGGCAAATTAAGTCCTTATCAAGATAGGTTGATCCTTTCTACTCACACACCTAGATCACACTCTAAAACGCTTGTAGATCTACCATTTCATTTTAATCCGTTACTCTTCCGCTCTTAAACTCACACTTCATTTTTTTATCCCTCACATCTAGTCTTAGAAATCTTTCGATTATGACAAAATTGATCATAAATCATCCTCACCACAAATTTGATCAAAGTTGATCAAAATCTAGTTTTCCCATCTGAAAGCTTCTAGGATATTTTCCAAAGCACTATCCTAAGACACAACCTGATCTCTAGGATTATTTAGCTTCAATTGACACTCTAAATCTTTAGTGTCATCCTTGCTCATCCATTGGTACTATTGAAAGTTCCAAATCCTTCCGTAAATAACAATCATTAGCTACATCACTCATTACCTTCAAGTACTCAAGCACCCCTTCATTTAAAACACTTAGGAGGACTGAAACACTCAAGATGATATAGGTCTTAGATCTTAGAAACATCATTTCCACTCTTTCATAACTGCTGAAAACCGGTTCCCTAGGATTAGCCTAGACGGATCCCTCTGAGGAAGGAACCGTGGGATCCGGATGACAGGTTATGCCAAATCTTGCTAAAACAATCATTTCAACTCATCTTCCTAACTCAAACACTCCATCTCATCTTAAATGAATTCCTAGATCAGTACAACCTCTGAAATTGACTCTTGTGCATGTTAATCATCACATTCCAATGAACCCTAGTGGCTTAAGGCTTAAATACACTTGCCAATTCTCTTAGTTTATAAACCACTTTGTTAGAACCTCCATAGTCATCACTCTCATCCTAACTTTCAGCTCTTGCAACCTCTTGAAATCATCTCATCATGAGGAAAACCCCAAGTAGTAACTTATCCACCAAAGAACCACCCATAAAAAAAGGCGTGTGTTATACACGAAATCTCTTCAACCGAATCATCTCCGGTCAAGCCAAAAAATGATAGGATCCTTCATCATCCAATCAAACCAATTCCTAAAAGAATAGTACCCACAAAACTACCAATGCCAAACACCACCATACCTCCTAGGCCAAACAATATCATCTCCACTAAACCATCACCATTAGTTCCTAGAGCTATTTCATCTACATCCCCACTATCATCACCACACCTCTACAATTTAGAGGACTTGCCTCCTAGGCCGTCTCATCCGCTTCCGCCGACAACATTCTTCTCATTAGGAGGAATAATGGTTCAAAATCAAGGTGCTGAGTCAACACTTGCTCCGGCTTCCTTTTCGCCGTTTCCATCATATAATCCTATTTGGATTATGAGAAATCATCAAAGTCAACCACCCGACCATATGGAAGTTGACACTTCTCTACCACCACCTTCATTCTTGGTCGAGCCATTCTCAAATGCGCCTCCACCAATCCCTCCATCGTTTGAAGCTCCACAAGCCGCTTTACTTGATCCTTCGCATCAAGCCATTTCATTTCTTCCACCACCACTACCTAGCCATGACAAGGATTGCTATCATTGACAACATGTTGAAAGTTTGATACATGAAGTACGAGAAGACCAACGTTTCATGTTCTATCATCTCCTCGAACGTTTCGACGAGATTAAACCTAAACAAAACTTGAGCTAGAAGATTTTAGTAGTGTCCTAGCATCAAGTGATAGTTGGTTTAGAAATTCCTAGTCATGTATTTTTTTTGGTTTTTTTTAGAGTCATGTATATCATAACTCTAGTTTTATTAAATGGAATTACATGCTATTTGTTATTTTTCTGAGCATATGATTACCTTGTATTCATATCTCATTTTTGTGATAACATTACTTGTTATATCACCATTGCTAAAATTAATCAGCTACTATGGATCCCTCAGAATTTCCTAGACGGATCCCTACTAGGAGGGAACCGCGGGATCCGTGAGACAGAAAGCTATTTTCTACTAACTTAGACCACATTTGCAGGATATTGTGAATTATACTTGCTTTCTAACCTTTGTTTTGTAGTTATTCAATTTACACATGAAGACTTTGACATCCTAAAGCTAGGGGGAGCTTTTTTTGTCAAAGCAATACATTGCAAATTACTTGCAATACTAGGTTTACATTTCATGACATCCCCTTGCAAAATTGCAATCATAAAGGGGGAGCACACTCGTCTCATAGACGAAATCTTGTGCAAACTTATTTGCAAACAAACTAGATTAGTATCACTTACTTGACGCCCTTGCATAGGGATGGACTCGTCAAGGGGGAGTTAAAGACGAGATCCTTTCCCGTTACTTGCTCTCTACTTATTTTTACTTTTTCTTCTTTCACATGTTTTTTTAAAAAAAACGATGAGTTACTTTCCTTCGAACACTTTTTGTTTCGACAAAATGGGGAGAAGAAAGTAAAAACTACAAATTCAAAACTTTTACGAATTTTAGCTTTTCCTTAAAATAATTTTATGTTTTGTCATCAACAAAAAGGGGGAGATTGTTAATACAAATAAGCCGTAAAAACGTTTATTTATATTTTACGATCTTCTAATGTTTTGTGTTGGGATATGAAAGTGCTGAAGATTGACAGAGTACTACAAAAAGATAAAGTAATGTAAACTATAAAGTACTGGAAAAGTCAAAGAGTCAAAGTACTGCTAAAGATAAAGTCAAAGTACTGCTATTGAAGTCAAAGTACTGCAAGAACAAAGAACTGTTATATTCGTTTATAGAAAGTCTTGTAATTCTAGAATATTCTTTATTAGATTACTTGTCGTACAAGGTTACATATTATAAACCAACTAGGGTTATCCTTGAGCCTATAAAAGGACCCCTAGATTGGCATAAGATGTACGGGATTTTATTAGAGATTTATAGAGAAGTTCGATATTATTAGAGTTATTAAAGATCTGCATAATAAGCAGAGTTAGTGTTATTAATAAAATCGTTCAAAGTTTAAGTTATTCTTCTTAGCTTTGTTAAGTAAATTCCGCATACTTAATAGAGTTTGCTCAGTGTTTCTCTGTTAATAACTTAGGATTTACTCGAGGTTATTAAACCTTAACAAGCTATTTAAGTTAGTTTGGTTAGAGTACATCGATCCAACAAGTGGTATCAGAGCTTGTGTGGAAACTCTGACTAAGAAGAAACCCTAAAACCTTCTACAACAGAACCTAAAGATGTCGACTGATTCTGTTCCACCACCTTCCATCACCTCAATGAGGATTCCTGTTATCAAGAAGGGCGAATATGACTTATGGTGTATGAAGATGAGGCAGTACATTGCCATTACAGACCATGCTCTATGGAATGTAATTGTCAATGGTAATGAAGAAGTTCCAGAACCTGTAGAGATTCCTGGACAACCGAAACCACCCAAAGCAGTCCTACCAGCAGCAACATTAAGGAATCAAGAGAAAGCACTCGAAATTCTTTTGTCTGCCATTCCAGATGGTCATCTTCTCAAGTTTCATGATGCTAAAGATGCTAAGCAGCTGGGCTTCTCTCAAGACCAGATTTGGAGGGAATGAAGCTTCTAAAAAGATGCACAGAAATTTGCTGAAGCAACAGTTTGAAACTTTCACTGTTGGTGAAAGAGAGAGTCTTGATGCTGCATATGATAGATTTCAAAATCTCCTTAACATGTTGGAATTATACAAAGCACAAGTTTCAGTTGAAGATGCTAATCTCAAGTTTCTAAGGAGTTTGCCATCTACATGGCATGTGATTGCTACTATGATCAGAGGACAACCAGGCTTGGATGTTATGGACTTTGATGATCTCTACAATCATCTGAAGGTGTATGAGCATGAAATGAATGGTCAAACTAGTTGTAAATCTCACAGTATTGCTTTTCTATCATCTGAAAAGAGGGGCAGTACTGCTTCTTCTCATCAAAGTACTGTGACTCAAAGTACTGCTGTTTACACCCCTCCCCCACCTATGCTCAACAAGCCCCACCAACTACTACCATGCACTCAGATGAGGTTGTGTGCTATTTCTTTGCACATCAAGCTTCTTTACCTGTCGTTTATGAAGAAGATCTCTCCCAGATTGATGAGGATGCTTTGGAAGAGATTGATATCAGGTGGCAAGTTGTTTTGATCACTGCAAGGATAAAGAAGTACATGAAAGAGCATTGCCTTCAAACAAAACAGGGAATCACTTTTGACAAATCCAAAATTGAATGCTTCAATTGTCAAAATACTGGACATTTTGCAAGGGAGTGTAGGTTTGCTAAGTATCAAGCAAACAGGATGACTGAGAAACCAAAGCTGGAGCTAAAAGAAATCCCCATTACTGAAACTAAGGCTTTGGTTGCTCAAGAGAATTTGTCAGAAGTTGACTGGAGTGAAGAGTTTGATGACGAACCAGTGACTTATTGTATGATAGCAGTGGAAGAAGCAGTTGAAGATTCAATGGAAGAATTGGACTGGAGCACTGTTTTTGTCCCAATTCTCAAATTCCGGTCATTTCTCATATTCCACATTTAGCATTTCATATCGGTTTGTGCATGGTTTTGCATTTTACAATCACACATTATTTTATATTAAATAAACGTTATCGCGTGAGTTATTATTTTGAATATTTAAACCGTTACTTCTAAAAATGATCCCGATATATTTTTATACTTACATTTAGTTATAAAAACTATATTTTTAGTTTACCTAGTGTTTTAAATTTATTTTGTATATAAATCGTTAAATTTATATTATTACGACGTTTTTCTTAAAAACTACTCGATAATTATCTTATCACTCAAATTTTACAAGGAATGTATTTTTATAATTTTTATAATATCACTATACTTTACTTTGATTCCCTAAAACTTAGTTTAATTCATACTACTCTAATATCACAACTATGTACAAGTACTACAAATTTTACTTAACATAACATCTACTTACATTTTATTTACAATATATACAAGTAAAAAGAGAAAAAAAAAATATATTGAGGAAACACAAGCCCCTAAAATCCGGCCATAGAGGGAAGAAAAGTCTTGGTGGGTAGATTTTACTACAAAACTAAAACTATACTTCATTCATTCCCTCATTTTCAACTCAATTATTTCAAAGTTAGAAAAACTTTGTTTCTCTCTTGTTCTCTCTTCCAAGGCCGGTCACTCATAGGTGCACCAAGGAATCATCATTTTTTTTTCTCAAGCACAAGTATAACAATCTAGTATACACTCTTGTTTAGGTTTTGAAATAAAAACCTAGGGTGTTTAGGTTTAATCCTTGGTTCTAATCACCTCATCATATCACTTGTAAGCATCTCATATTTATTTTTCATCTTACATATTCACTTCATACTCATCTCATCATTTTTGAGCAAAAACATGCAAGACTTAGGTTGATTATACCATTTTTACATGATTTTTAGAGTTATATATATACAAAGGTCATCCTATAATTATCCCCTTGGTATACTTTGGTCTTGATGATGTTTAGGAACCCATGACACCCTAAGAAGGTGTATGGTAGGATTAGATTAGCTTTGGAGTTGATTTGAAGGGATTGGAATAGGTTTAGTACGGGAAAAACTATTTTCGATAAGTTATAAAAGTGTTCTGTCCCTATTTTGATTTTCTGGAAAATCCGACAGTAGGCACGACTTTTTAGCCTTGATAATTAGAAAATATACTTTAAAACGAATCCGTGACCGCTTGAACGGATTAAAACGGAGTTATAACGAAGAAGTTATGAATTTTTAAAGTTTGGTGACGAAATATATTATTTTCTGAAATTTCAGCATACTATTTTTACTCTATTCGGGTCAAAAACGAGTCCTAAGCTTCACAAATTATTTCGACTTATCAAAAATATATTAGTATACTTTGATACGAAGCTAAGGACGTATTATACGTAGAAAACGGATTTGAAACGACAAAGATATGCACGTTTTCATAAAATTGCCGTAACTATTAATTTCTGAAAAACTATATTATTTTACGATACAAGTGTTACGGTAGCTAAAACGACCATGTTAGCGGCTGTTTTTATCAATGATGTGGAACTTTTTGAAACGAATTGTCTTCTAATAAAATCAAGATCACCGAGCATATTTTTCAAAACAATCAACCGTTTGTATAGCGGAGTTTTAATAAATTAATTACGGTTGCTCAAACTTGGCCGAAACTCACTTTTTACACAACCATTAGACAAAATCACCAACTTTAACCCTTATTATCTTTATGTTCGAGACCTTTATGTCGAAAACTCCTGAACTGAAACTTCTAGGTTTCGATACAAACTTTCCAAAACTGTCGAGTTCGTTCTCTAACGTTCGACGTACACTATTTTACGACTAGTTTTTCGAGGCCATTTTTGTTAATTTCATGAAATTTCCGACGACTTTATTTTACGACGAAAAGTGATAATTTCACCATAAATCATTACGAAACTATTGTAGGATGACATTTTGACGTAAAAACTTGTAAAGTGATTTAAGATTGGTCAAGACGTCAAAAGAGTATTTTTCGACGATAAGTATTATTTTCAAAACTCACAAATGGTATAAATAGCATACCAAATGCATGCATAACATTACATCATAACTCATTACATATCATAACATTCATTCTAGGTCGCGGATAGTTTCCGAGTCTCACTTTCGTGCACTTCATTTTGTTAGCATATCCATCATACCAGGTGAGTTCATACCCCACTTTTACTCGTTTAAATTCTTACAAACTATTTGGGGAAGATACATGCTTAAATACTCGTTTCACTCTTGCGAATACTCAAACCATTTATACAATTGTGTTACAATATACTTCTTATACACTTTGGACATTATGTGTGGTTTATTGCGATATGTGCCTTAATGTGCTAAACTAGTTTTCAATTATGCATCAACATACAAACTTTAGCAACTGGTTAACTCCTGCGGGAGCCGGCAGAGAGGTATTGATAGTACTATCGGGCTGACGCCCCCACCCTTGGTCCATGATGACGTGACCTGGGGTGAATATAATCTGTTATTCAATGAAACATTACAAACAAGTTAGACTCGTCAAGAGGTTCAGTTGGCTGTGATTCTTTGCATTAAGTACATGTATATATCGTATGCACCTATGTCCTACTTACAAACAAGATTGACAATTCTATATTTTGGCAATGGGTTGTAAACACACAGGTTGCAAGTTTTGTATGGGCGGAACTTGGAACTGAGTGGATTTACGATGCCTTTACTGCATAAACAATTTTTGAAAGGCTTTACATTTCATCACAAACTTATGAACTCACCAACCATTGTGTTGACACTTTTTAGCATGTTTATCTCAGGTCTTAAGGTGATAGCAATTCATGGAGCTTTTGGGTCGCATGGCATACATTGGAGTCTTGTGCTTTTAACAATTACCATTCGACATGTTTTGTAAACTCTTTATGTATTATCAAACCTTGTGAATTCTTGTTGTGTAAACTTTAACTTATTTATCGAATGGTAAACTTTTCAAAACGTCTCATTATAGAGGTCGTTTTCTGTATCCATACTTTGTGCTATGACGTCATACCCCAACGACACTATCGTTCCGCTGCGATATTTTGGGGGTGTGACAGATTGGTATCAGAGCCTTGGTTATAGAGAACTAGGTTGCATTTTAGTTCCTAGACTATAACCGCTCTCACGTCGATCATTTCGTTTCCTATTGCATTACTCACTTTTCGTGCGCATATGTTTTCTTAAGTATTTCTTCTAGAACCACCTCATTAGATAACGTAGTTTCCTTGTACCAATAGGGGAGTCCCAAAATCTAGTTGGGTCATCAAAGATATGGAGCTCAGTAATGAGCACTTATCTAACTTGATCTCGTGACAGTTCTTGTTTGATGAGATGCGAGGTAGTTTGTTCTTGACAGTGCTCTAGTTCAATCTATTCACGAGTAATGACTCGAGGTATAGAAACTACTGGGTTGATCTAAAACCCTGAGGGGATAACCATGTTCCTTTGATGCAATAGATTACTCCACCAAGATCTTCTTTATGAATTCTTTTGTATACGCGTGCTTTTCACTCATTACGTTATCCTTTGCTTTACTAGCTGCACTCTCGCCAATATCAGATCCTTGATTTTACGTTGGATCAAGAGATATTGGTTCCGAGACTATGGTTAGACAGTGTGGGGGTTTTATAGCGTCGCCTTGCTATCACAGCAACCCCATACTGCAGTATCGTGTTTCATACCTATGTCTTTTGCTGGAGATATTACTCTGCAAAACTTTTCAAATGGTAAGCTATTTATTCAATTTCAAATGTGTTGTTCTTAAGTGTTCCAAACTATTATGTATTTCTCAAATGTTTTGTACAGCTTACCATTAACAATTTTCGTGTTCTGAGGTTACATACGGTACGCTGGGTTTTCGAGGTACTTAACG
>BPTQ01000009.1:108104734-108121062 GCA_019973895.1 Chrysanthemum seticuspe
TGTGTATAAGAGACAGACATTACATCATAACTCATTACATATCATAACATTCATTCTAGGTCGCGGATAGTTTCCGAGTCTCACTTTCGTGCACTTCATTTTGTTAGCATATCCATCATACCAGGTGAGTTCATACCCCACTTTTACTCGTTTAAATTCTTACAAACTATTTGGGGGAGATACATGCTTAAATACTCGTTTCACTCTTGCGAATACTCAAACCATTTATACAATTGTGTTACAATATACTTCTTATACACTTTGGACATTATGTGTGGTTTATTGCGATATGTGCCTTAATGTGCTAAACTAGTTTTCAATTATGCATCAACATACAAACTTTAGCAACTGGTTAACTCCTGCGGGAGCCGGCAGAGAGGTATTGATAGTACTATCGGGCTGACGCCCCCACCCTTGGTCCATGATGACGTGACCTGGGGTGAATATAATCTGTTATTCAATGAAACATTACAAACAAGTTAGACTCGTCAAGAGGTTCAGTTGGCTGTGATTCTTTGCATTAAGTACATGTATATATCGTATGCACCTATGTCCTACTTACAAACAAGATTGACAATTCTATATTTTGGCAATGGGTTGTAAACACACAGGTTGCAAGTTTTGTATGGGCGGAACTTGGAACTGAGTGGATTTACGATGCCTTTGCTGCATAAACAATTTTTGAAAGGCTTTACATTTCATCACAAACTTATGAACTCACCAACCATTGTGTTGACACTTTTTAGCATGTTTATCTCAGGTCTTAAGGTAATAGCAATTCATGGAGTTTTTGGGTCGCATGGCATACATTGGAGTCTTGTGCTTTTAACAATTACCATTCGACATGTTTTGTAAACTCTTTATGTATTATCAAACCTTGTGAATTCTTGTTGTGTAAACTTTAACTTATTTATCGAATGGTAAACTTTTCAAAACGTCTCATTATAGAGGTCGTTTTCTGTATCCATACTTTGTGCTATGACGTCATACCCCAACGACACTATCGTTCCGCTGCGATATTTTGGGGGTGTGACAGTTTTTGATGAGGAAGTTGATCATGCTACTTTGGAATCTGGAGATGGATATGGAGGATTTGATTGGAGCTTGGAGTGTGAAGATGATCCTGTTCTACTTGCAATGGTAGCTACTTCACCTAGTTCACCTCCTATCTCTGAGGTATGCTCAAATTGTCATGATTTCTATCAAAAACTGCTAAATAGTTATGTGATTGAAAGAGATAACTGTATTAAGGCTAGGTCTGAGGTAGCTGGTTATCAAATTACTTTAGAGTCTATGGAAGCCAAAATTATAACACATGAAAATAATGAAATGGCTTGGGCTGAAAAATATGAACAACAGGATTACCAGTTAAAACTAAGTGAATGGAAACTAAACTGTAAAATTGGTGAAATTGAGAAACTACCTAAGGAGAGAGATGATTTGTTAGCAAAGTTTGATGCTTGGAAAGAATCTGGTCTGTCACATGTTACTTATGTTCAAAAACAGAGAAGAGCATACATTAGAACTAGCTTAGGTTTTGGTATGGACTTTGATAACATAGAAGAAAACACATCTAGTGATCAGGATAACTTAGAAGATATAACCACTAGTGATGATGAACTCATTAATTATGTAGACACATCTAGTAATGAGGATTCAATTAGTGATTCACCTCCTGAGTATAAGAAAGACAAAGGTTATCATGCTGTTCCACATCCCGTTGGTAGTCATCAACCCATAAGACCTGATGTTTCACGTTTTGGTGTAGACAGTCTAGAGTTTAGGAAGAAGCTTATTGGTCAATCTAGGTCAGAAATCCCTAAAGAAACTGTTGAAACAAATTTTCAAAGTCAAGCAGTACCTTCTACTCAAAGTACTGCTCCACAAGCAGTACCTTCAGGAAAACTTTTTTAAAACAATACTACTAAACCTTTTTGGGATAATTTTGGTCAAAACATGTTTAATCATACACCTAGAAGGCACAATAGTTTTAGTCATAGACATAGAAGAAGTCACTTTGAAAGTATGGGTGAAAAACTGTGTTTTGTGTGTTTTAGTCCTAATCATTTAATCAAGGATTGTGAACATCACTCAGAATATCTTAGGAAATTTCCAAAGAACAGGTATGCTAACCAGAAACATAGAGAGAACAAACCAATCTGGAATAATTCTAATAGGGTCAATCACAGTAACTTCTCACCAGATCATAGGTACCCTCATCAAAGAAGACCTTTTTCAAAGCCACCAGTACCTTCACACGCAGTACCTTCTCAAAGTACTGCTCAGTCAAACCATGGTACTGCGAATATCACTTGGAATAGGAATCCTAGGAGATCTCATTACTATCAACCTAGTAGGTACTACAATACACATTGGGGATCTAGATCACAGGAACCAAGTGTTAAAACTGAATGGGTTAAGAGAGAAAGTACTGCTGAGGGACAAACAGTACTTTCAACAAAAAGTGAATCAGATGTTTTCAGAATACAAGAAAAAGAGAATGAATTTGCAAAAGAGAGTTCTGTTGAAAATCCAGAAAGTTTTGAAAATCCACATGCTAAAAATCAAAAGATAATTCTGGATCATGTTTTGAAAAACAGTGGAAATTACATACTCAAAGAATTTGAGTTTGTAACTCCACAAGGGGAACACAAGTCAGTAATGGCTTGGGTTCCTAAAAGAAACTAACTCTCTAAATCTTTGTGCAGGGCAACCCAGAAGAAGAGCTTAAAGATCATTTGATTGTAGATAGTGGTTGCTCTGGAAGTATGACAGGAGACAAGGATATTCTGTCTGATTTTAGATCTATTAGTGGAGGAAGAGTTGCATTTGGGAATGATCCCAATGGAGGAAGAATTACTGGGAAAGGAACCATTAAAGCAGGACATATAGATTTTAAGAATGTTAGATATGTGAAGGAGCTCAAGTTCAACTTATTGTCAGTCTCTCAAATCTGTGATAAAAAGCATCCTGTATTATTCACTGACACAGAATGTCTCATCCTTTCCTCTGAATTCAAGCCTGTTGATGATAACTTGGTAGTTCTCAGAGTACCAAGAACCAATAATGTGTATAGTCTGGACATGAAGAGTCTTCACTCTTATGGAAGAGCCACCTGTTTAGTGGCAAAAGCAACAACTGAAGAAGCACATCAGTGGCATAGAAGATTGGGCCATGTAAATTTCAAGAATATCAACAAACTGGTGAAAGGCAATTTAGTTAGAGGTTTACCTTCAAAGACTTACAAGAATGATCACTCCTGTTTGGCGTGTAAGAAGGGAAAACAACACAAAGCTTCATGCAAGAAGCTTGAGGAGAGGACAATTAGAGAACCTTTGGAGTTGTTACATATGGATTTGTTTGGACCTGTTTCTGTGGCAAGTTTAAACAAGAAAAAGTACTGCTTAGTTGTTACAGATGATTGTAGTAGATTCAGTTGGGTATTTTTCTTAGGGTTTAAAGATGATACTTTCAATGCTATTCAGACATTAATAATAGCACTTGAAAACAAATTGAGACTCAAGGTCAGAGGTATTAGATGTGACAATGGAACTGAATTTAAGAACAAGCTTATGGATGAATTTTGTGCTAACAAAGGAATCAAGACGGAGTTCAGTATTGCAAGAACACCACAGCTGAATGGTGTTGCAGAAAGGAAGAATAGGACTTTGATTGAAGCAGCCAGAACTATGCTTGCAGATTCACAACTACCTATTCAATTCTGGGCTGAAGCTATAAGTAATGCTTGCTATGTACTTAACAGAGTATCAGTCGTAAAACCATAGATGAAGACACCTTATGAGTTGCTAATGGGCAACAAACCCAACATTCGTTTTATGAAGCCTTTTGGATGCCCTCTCACTATTTTAAACACAATTGATAATCTGGGGAAGTTTGATGGCAAGTCAGAAGAAGGATATTTATTGGGTTATTGTACCAACAGTAAGGGCTTTAGAGTGTACAACAGAGTCACTAAGAAGGTTCAAGATTGTCTTCATGTTGAGTTTTTAGAAGATCAAAACAATCATAAGGGTAAAGGTCCTGATTGGATGTTTGATCTTGAAGTTCTTACTCCTTCTATGAACTATGTACCTGTCAGAGAAGAAAATCAACCGGTGTACAATGGAGAAGATTCACAGTATGTTGTTCATGGAGTTCACATTAGACCTGATGCTATTCCTGATGAAGAACCAAAGCAAAGTACTGAAGCACCAAAGAAAAGTACTAATGAACCAAAATCCTCATTATCTGCTGAGGATCAATCCATTCAGGAAGAACTTAATCAGATGCTTCTTCAAGCTGTTTTAGCACATTCTTACACTGATGAACAAAAAAGAGCTTATGAAGCAGCAATGAAAAAGACTAATACTGCAGAATACTCTTACAGTACTTTGGACAATACTTTAGATGATTTGGATGATCCTACCATGCCTGGTTTAGAAGAAACTGATGATGAGTTTGAAGATGAAGGTATTTTCTCAGATTCCAATGAAGATGCTGATTTAACTAATTTGGATGATACTTATGGAGTTCCATAGTCTCCTATCTTAAGAATTCATAAGAATCATCATACTGATCAAATCATTGGTCCTTCTACTTCTGGAGTGATGACAAGACACAAAGCTAAGAGTTTTACTAAACCTCATAATGCTTTACTTAGCTTTGTCTATAAACAGAACATGCTGAATCATAAGGACCATCAAACATGTTTGTTTACTTGTTTTATTTCTCAAGAGGAACCCAAGAATATTGCTCAAGCATTGACAAAAGAAAGTTGGGTTGAAGCTATGCAAGAAGAACTGCTACAATTCAAACATCAAGAAGTTTGGGTATTTTGTGATCTTCCAGATGGGAAGAAAGTTATTGGAACCAGATGGGTTTTCAGAGTCAAGAGAGATGAAAGAAGTAATGTCATCAAGAACAAGGCAAGGTTTATAGCTCAAGGCTACAGACAGGAAGAAGGAGTGGATTATGATGAAGTATTTGCTCCTGTAGCAAGGATTGAAGCTATTCGAATATTTCTTGCATTTACGTCTTATATGGGATTTTAGGTTTACGAGATGGATGTCAAGAGTGCCTTTTTATATGGCACTATTACAGAGGAAGTATATGTCAAACAGCCTCCTGGTTTTGAAGATCCTAAACATCCTAACAAGGTCTACAAGGTGGTTAAGGCTCTTTATGGCCTTCATCAGGCACCTGGAGCTTGGTATGAGAGGCTCTCTACATACTTATTACAACATGGTTATACGAGGGGAGCTATTGACAAGACTTTGTTTATCAAAAGAGATAAAAAATATATCATGTTAGTTCAAGTCTATGTTGATGATATCATCTTTGGAGCTACCAAACAGTCTATGGTTAAGGAGTTTGAGCAGCTGATGCAGAAAGAATTTCAAATGAGTTCAATGGGTGAGTTAAATTTCTTTTTGGGACTTCAAGTTAAGCAGTCAAAGGAAGGAATTTTCATATGTCAAGATAAGTATGTATCTGACATACTTAAGAAGTTCAGTTTTGATGCTATGAAGCCGGTTACTACACCTATTAAATCAATTAACTCATTGGGCAAGGATGAAGATGGACAACCAGTTGAAATCAAGTTATACAGATCAATGATTGGTTGTCTTATGTATCTTACTGCATCTAGGCCTGATATCATGTTTGTAGTTTGTTTATGTGCAAGATATCAAGTCTCACCAAAGATTTCTCATATGAATGCAGTGAAGAGAATTTTATGTTATTTGAAACAACAACCTAAGTTAGGGTTGTGGTATCCCAGGGATTCACCTTTTCACTTGGAGGCTTTTTCAGATAGTGATTATGCAGGAGACAACTATGATAGAAGATCAACTACAGGTGGATGCCAATATCTTGGAAGAAGATTAGTTTCATGGCAGTGTAAAAAGCAAACAATTGCAGTAACATCATCTACTGAAGCTGTATATGTAGCTGCTGTAAGTTGTTGTGGACAAGTTCTGTGGATGCAGAATCAACTCTTGGATTATGGTTTCAACTTCAAGAATACTCCTATCAATATTGATAATGAGAGTACTATTTGTATTGTGAAAAATCCAGTTTACCATTCCAAGACCAAGCACATTCAGATTAGGCATCACTTTATCAGAGATTGTTATGAGCACAGACTCTGTTGGGTTTTAGGTTCCTTGGATTTGATGAGACAAAATAAATACAAGAATGAAACAAAGGGACTTAAAGTGAAAGAGATGAAACCTACTAAAAGATGGAAGGACTTGCTTGCAAAAGAAGATTTATTATTTAGTCCTTCGTAGTATTTTGTAAACCCTAATCCTCTAGTATATAAAGAGGACATGGGGTGTAGGTTTTATATATAAGTCTTCCATAATGTAGTCTAAAGGTGTGTGTGTGTGTGTAACCTAGACGTGTAGTTTATTGTAAACGTCTAGGTTAGTTGATTACCTCCAAGATCTAAGGTGTCTTAGATCACTGTTACATTTAGGTAACACGTATTATTCTGATAAAATATTATTTGGAGGAGATTGGGTGAATGTAAAACCTTGTTGTCAATAACTATGATTTATTTTATTCCGTTGCGTACCAAGTTTATTATCATTGTTATTGTTAAACCCTAGAGGCTCAAAACGATCTAAAGGAGTCCTAACAAACTCCACAGACTCATAAATGTGGTCAAAGTTCACACGGATGATAATGTAGCTGACTTACTCACCAGAGGCTTTGATGTTTCAAGATTCAATCACTTGGTGGTGAGCATTGGCATGATTAACTACTGAGCTACATTTAAGGGGAGGACTATTTAGTATTTGTATAGTCCTGTCCATTGTTTGAGGGGAGGATATTTATGTATACTTAGCTTAAACAGAGGAATTTGGAAAAGTAATGTTTTTTATGAAAGTACTGCTTGGAAAGTACTGCTTGGGAAAGTACTGCACACGTGGAAAGTACTATTGTCTTATTAAAGTACTGTTCCAACGGTAATATTGACGGGTAATTACTACTAACGGTAACTTTGTTATTATGGGTCAAAACTAAAAAGAAAGAGCAGAGGCAGTTTCGGAAGAACAAACGTCAAAAGGTTCAACAACAATCTTCTTTCCAATTGGGGAGGAATTTAGAAGAAAAGAATTTGAAAGAAGATGCTGTTAAGGAGAAAGAACCTCAAGGTACTAAAGATCATGTTATCATTGAAAGTACTGAAGAAGAAAGGTCTGAAGATCAAGGTACTACACAACAATCTACTATTTTCACTAGAAGTCACAGACAAGAATTGGTTACACCAAGAGTATTAGACATTGAAGAGGAAGCTGGTCCTTCAACTATTCCACATGAAGAACAAGATGGTCCCTCAACAACTGCCATACCAGAAGAAGATGATACATTTACACCTGTAAGAACTGCAAGTGATGATGAAACTGTTGCTGAAATATTGCATGGTTTATCAAAGCCAAGGAGTGTTGCTTTTACTGAAGTTGCAGAGGAACAACCAAGAGCTTCTCAACCTGCAATAGATCCTAAGGATAAAGGTAAAGGAAAGTTGATAGAAACTAAGAATAAAAAGCTAACTTTGGCAGATCTTAGAGCAATTGAAGTTGCTAGGAATGAGGCCGTAGCTAGAAAACTGCAAGAAGAACTTAATGCTGAAGTAGTGACTGAAGTTACTAATGAAGAGGCAATGAATGAAGAAGCAGCTAGGAAATTACAAGAAGAATTGAATGCTGAAGATGCTGAACAATTACAGTCACCTACTCCTGTGTCTTTTATGCCTAGAAAACCAAATCTTGCTAAATAAAGGAATGCAATGATGGCTTATTTGAAAAGTCAAGGATATAAAGGATTGCAGAAGCTTAAGTATGTTGATATGAAAAGATTATATGATGCTAAGACAGAAGCTTATAAGAAGGATGTTGCAAGCATCAAAGATTATAAAGATGAAGCTACTTGGACTAAAGCAGAAAGAAAGAAAAGTTTAAAAAGAAAAAGAAAAACTGAAGTTGAAGATATACAGTTTTCAAAGAAAGAAAAAGTTGAGTTAAGATCTGAAACTAGGGATGAATTAAGAAATTATCTCAGAATAGTAGATTTTGAATATTTCAAAGAAGATGCTGACATGAAGATGAACAGATCTCAGATTATTGCTTTTGAAGTTGTGGAATCTAAAGATGGAAGTTATCTGATGTTTCATAGAGAAGATGAAAGCTTCAGAGTGTTCAACAGACTATGGGATTTATTGCATATCATTGATAGAGTGGATCTATTCTATTTATATCATGTGGTGAAAGATTATTTTGAACATTATCCATCAGAAGGAACTGGTTTAGTTTTACTTGGAGATCTCACAACTGCATGGGAAACTGAAGAACAGAGCAGTGATGAAATTTGGAAGAATCAAGAGAACTGGGAAATTGTTTGCTGGAGATTCTTTGAAGAATCTGGAGTTCATGTTCTAGAGCTGGAAACTGGTACAATGATTCACATGTTTGCAGATAGAAGATATCCTCTTACAGTAGATCTTATGAGGAGGATGCTAGAGCATGGAATGTGTTAATACAAATAAGCCGTAAAAACGTTTATTTATATTTTACGATCTTCTAATGTTTTGTCGATAACAAAAGTAAAATCATATTAACGAAACAAATAAAATATGTAAATGGTTTGAACTAATAGTTTTCTAACACACTTACGTTTTCACATAAAACACTATAACAAGATTAAGTGATTTTATATTTTAGATACACATGTACAACAACTAGTGTTTACATATTGGCTTAACAAGTTTAAGTAACTCTATGAGTTAGATACATATGTACAAGAACTAGTGTTTACATATTGGGTTAATACATACTTATATTAAGTACACTAAAATGGGTAAAAACAAGTATATACTATAATGGGTAAAAGCAAGTATATACTAAATAGATAAAAACTAGCAAATGGTTTTTGACCCATAACCCATGGTTTTATATATACCACTTACACAAGTTCAATGTATCCTTAAGGTACATTGTATCTAGATTGAAAACCATGGATCAACCCATAACCCATGACCCATGACCCATAACCCAAAATACCCATGGGCAAAGAGGAGCGGACCACGGATCCCTAGCTTTGTGCTAGCCGGATCCCAAGTGGAAGGGATCCGTGGGATCCGGGGAAACAGTAGGTTTTTTCCTCTATAAATAGTGAGTCACTTCTTCATTATATCTCACCCCTCTCCAACATACTTTCTCCCCTGAGTTAAATCTCACTAACCTTAGATCCAAGAGATCTATGTTTGTAGTTTTGTTTTTGTGTGATCTTTTAGGTTCCTCTTAAAGGGAAGATCACCACCTTTGAAGTCGAGCAAGCTCAAGTCCATGAGTTGCCAAGCTTCCTCATCATCAAGGCTATTGAAGTCCTCTTGTTGATGATCCCTTTCTTTCTTCAAAGAAGCGTAGTGTTAAAGACATTAGTGAAAGATGTCTCAAGTGTCAAGACGAAGATAGTAGTGAAAGGTATCTATCGTCTATAGGATAAGCACTTGTGGTAGGTGCTTAGAAGTCAAGACAAGAAGCATTACTGAAAAGGTGCTTAGAAGTGAAGACACAAGACATTAGTGAAAAGTGTCTTGTAGATCTAATCAAAGACATTAGTGAAAGGTGTCTTGTAGATCTAATCAAAGGCATTAGTGAAAGGTGCCTTAGATGTACATTCGATATGGTGTGTTTTGATGTACTAGATAGACTAGCATTAGATCCAAGGATATTGATGTCCTTGATGATGTTGTAAAGGAGTAGATCTCCTTTGGGATTAGTCGTTGGTGTAGTGTGGTAGTAGTTCCTCCATTGCAATGGAACTAGGTGCTTAGCCTAGTACCTAATAAAGGGTAGGCGACGTTGTGAAGGTGTAGTTCACCTAAGGTGTGAAAGAACTCGGTGGTTAGCCTAGCACCGTATAAAGGGTAGGCGACGTTGTGTTAGGTGTGGTTCGCCTTGGTGTGAAAGAACTCGGTATTTAGCTTTGTACCGGAAAAAGGTTAAGCGACGTTGTGAAGGCTTCTCCGCCATAAGGAGATTGGTGTAGTGATTACAAACTCTCGAGTAGGTGACTCGGGGACTGGAGTAGGGCAAGGAAGGTGTCTTTGTAGCCGAACCACTATAAATACTTGCATTGTGGTTTTGTGCTTCTTACTCTTATCTTTTCATTACATATCTTTATATGCTTGTTTATCAACATCCAACACACACAACCAAATAGATTGACATAAGTCGATCTAAATAGTTTAAAAGGAAGTTTTAATTGGTAAAACTATTCAACCCCCCTTCTAGTTTTCCACAATTGGCATCAGAGCTTCGTTACCAAGTTTCTTGAAGTATATTGTACTTTAAAAACTTGATACGATCCATAGTTAATTGAAAACTACAAAGAAGGTTTTTCATAAAAACAAACACCATGTTTTTCAAAAACTATATCCTTGGATGTTGAGTTGATAACAACATTTTTTTTATATATATATATTTTTATTGCACTAATCTTCCTTGTGATATTGATTAGTCAAAGCTCATACCCACCAAGCTTTAGGAGTTGCTTGGTAACAAGAATACCTTCCTTAAGAAGGTATCTTAGACGCAAAAGAGCGGGAATCGTCTAAGTGACATTTGTCATTTGTAAAAGACATTCATAAGTGCATTCGAGGTATGACTTTCTACTTATATCTAAATGATACTTGTTTAGTATATAAGTGTTATTTGCTAGGCTTTTATTTGAGTAGATTTTTTGTGTTTACACATGATTTACATGTAGCTTCGTTAGGAAGCTTGTTTCTCACATACGTGTTATTTTTCTCGTCTATAGTCATAGTATATAGAGCTTATGCTTTATTTCTTCTAATAAAACAAAAACACGAATTTCAATAATTCCTCCTTCCCTATTAATAAACCCACTCGACGCCCACTTTTTCAACCCTCACCTTTTCAAATTTTCCAATTTCAAAAATTTCCTCTCATTCAAAAACTTCATCTTCTTCCTCATTCCATCTCTTCCTAAACCAAGAAGATCCGTCATCAACATGGTTTACATCGCACTCGTGCTAATCGCCCTAACAATCATCGCACTTGTGTTCCCTATGATGAAGTTCACATACGGAGACATTTACTTTGTGTTGTTAATCTATATTGGGGTCATTTACCCAATCCTTTGTATCATCCTTAGCATTGAAATGCAATATTATTAATTATCTATTTTATCTAGGATGTTTGTGTTATTATGTGTGTTTCATTTCTTTTGATCTATATGTGTTATCCTCTTTCGTGATACATTAGATGTCATGTATGCATACTTCATGGTACAATAACCGTAAAACCTATTTTTTTTTATTAAAACTGGTTCTGTTACCACAGATCCACGGATCCCGGAAGTTACACTAGCCGGATCCCTTTTGAAAAGGAACCGTGGGATCCGTCCTACTGGAAAACAGTTTTCATGCAAGATTAAAAATCACTATCTTTCCAAAAAAAATTAATAATCCACTAGAGCTTCAAAACCATGGGTTATCTAAATACTAATTGTTAATAGAATATCTAGTAAAAACGTTAGATTATTATAGGTTGACCATAAACGTCTTCCCTTATTAACACATCACTTCTATAGGTTCAACTATGACGCATGAATACACCCCGAACATTTCCCTTGAGCCCAACACACCTGGCAATCATGTCTGTGGGTTCAATAATCTCGAAAACCGTCACTTCCATGAAGGACGTATTGTAGACACCTCTCTACAATTCGAAGAAGGTATCAATACCTCCTTCCGAGCCATAGGACTAGAATGTCTTCTTGAAATTAACGAGAAGATATGTCCAAGGTTCATAATGGAATTCTTCCGTCAAGTGGAACTCGTTCGTAACGAGGATCGCTCCTTATCTCTTTGGTTTTATATCAAAAACCAAAAATTCACTTTAAGCCTTGGGCATTTTGCTCACATCCTTCGAATTCCAAACCATGGACAATGTGCCTTCACCGAAGATTGGTCTCTTGATTCTCTCTTCAATTTTCGTGAAGAAAATAGCCCATATTGTTCACACATACCCTCTCCGGAAGAATTAACATGCATGATATGCAAACCTCGACCATATTACTCCAATCCAAACATTATCCATACACGAGATATCCGAGAAGAGTATAAGCCTGCTGCTCTTATTCTACGTGAAAATGTTTGGAGTCTTAGGGGAAATCGAGATATTCTTCCCGCTTGTTGTGCTCACATGTTGTACTGTTTGCTAACACAACAACCATACAATCTCGCCTACTTCTTTGCAAGGCGAATTGCAAACCTTCAAGGCACCAAGGATAAACTCATCCCTTATGGAATGTTCTTGACACGCCTTTATCACAATGTTATGCACTTCCATCCTCAATTTCAAAGTCCGTTGTACGTACTTGTGAACAAGATTATGGAACCGCTAAACATATCTCTCATGAAGACGTTCTTCATTCATGATTCCACCAATACCCATCAATCACATAATGATCCTCCTAGTGAAGACACTCAAGGAACCTAGAATAGTCAAATAGGATCAATTCTACTCTACTCATTAGTTATCAATGTAATCCTATCTCTTTCATGAAATAACACATCTTACATTTGATATCCTAGTTTTAGAACTCCTTTAAACAAAGCTTGGAATATAATGCACTATCATGATCATTGCATACCTTTAGTAAAGGTTCTGTCTAGCAGATAGACGGATCCCAAATGTTGTACTAAACGGATCCCTACGTCTAGGGAACCGTGGGATCCGGCAAAACAGAAAATGCAATTGCAAGCATTATATGTCAAACACATCCCTTAGAACACCTCTCACTAAGCTAAACAAAGTCTCTTAAGATTGATCAAGACTTTATCAAGATAGGTTGACCTTTCCTACTCTTTCCAACTCACATAGATCACATTATAAGGCTTTGTTAGATCTACCATCCATCACTCTTCCGCTCCCAAGACTCACACTTTATTCTTCTTATATGATCTCTCACAACTAGGTTAGAAATCCTTCGATTAAGACAATATTGATCATTAATCAATCTCACCTCAAAATTGATCAAAGTTGATCAAATCCTAGTTTTTCCCATCTCATAACCATTAGGATATTTTCCAAAACATAATCCTAAGACACAACCTGATCTCTAGGATCATTTAGTTTCATTTAACTTAAATTGACATCTTTAATGTCATCCTTGTTCATCCATTGGTACTTATTGAAAGTTCCAAATCCTTCCATAAATAACAATCATTAGCTACACCACTCATTGCCTTCAAACACTTAAGCACCCCTTCATTTAAAACACTTGGGAGAACTGAAACACTCAAGGTGATATAGGTCTAGGATCTTAGAAACATCATTTCCACTCTTTCATAAACTGCTGAACGCCGGATCCCTAGAACTAGCCTAGACGGATCCCTCTGAGAAGGGAACCGTGGGATCCGGATGACAGTCTATGACAAATCTTGGTAAAACAATCATTTCAACTCATCTTCCTAACTCAAACACTCCATCTCACCTTAAATGAGTTCCTAGAACAGCACAACCTCTGTATTTGACTCTTGTGCATGCTAATCATCACATTCCAATGAATCCTAGTGGCTTAAGGCTTAAATGCACTTTCCAAATCTCTTGGTTTATAAACCACCTTTCTAGGATCTCCATAGTCATCACTCTCATCCTAACTTTCAGTTTTTGCAATCCCTTAAAATCATCTCAACATGAGAAAAACCCCAAGTAACAACCTATCCACCAAAGAACCACCCATCAAAAGGGATCGTGTTGTACACGAAATCTCTTCAACCGAATCATCTCCGGTCAAACCAACAAACCTTCATCATCCAATCAAACCAATTCCTAGAAGGTTAGTACCCACAAAATTACCTATTCCAAACACCACCATACCTCCTAGGCCAAACAATATCATCTCCACTAAACCATCACCATTGGTTCCTAGAGCTATCTCTTTTACATCCCCACAATCATCACCTCACCTCTACAATTTAGAGGACTTGCCACCTAGGCCGTCTCATCCACTTCCGCCGACAACATTCTCCTCATTAGGAGGAACAATGATTCAAAATCAAGGTGTTGAGTCAACACTTGCTCCGGCTTCCTTTTCGCCGTTTCCATCATATAATCCCATTTGGATTATAAGAAATCACCAAAGTCAACCACCCGACCTTATGGAAGTTGACACATCTTTACCACCATCATCATTCTTGATCGAACCATTCCTAAATGGACCTCCACCAATCCCTCCATCATTCGAGGCTCCTTAAACCACTTTAATTGATCCTTTGAATCTAGCCACTTCATTTCATCCACCACCACTACCTAGCCATGACAAAGATTGCTATCATTGTCAACATGTTGAAAGTTTGATACATGAAGTACGAGAAGACCAATGTTTCATGTTCTATCATCTCCTCGAACGTTTCGACGAGATTAAACCTAAACATAACTTGAGCTAGAGGATTATAGTGGTGTCTAAGCTTCAAGCGTTAGTTGGTCTAAGAAATTCCTAGTTATGTATTGTCTATTTTCTTATTTTTGAGTCATGTATATCATAACTCTTGTTTTATTAAATGGAATTACATGCTACTTGTTATTTCGTTGAGCATATGATTACTTTGTACTCATATCTCATTTGTGTGATATCATTACTTGTTATATCACCTTTGCTGATTTTATTCATCAGCCAGACGGATCCCTCAGTATTGCCTAGACGGATCCCTACTAGAAGGGAACCGTGGGATCCGTGAAGTTAGAATGTTTTTTTTTATCACATTTGCCGGAAATTGTGAATTATACTTGTTTTCTAACCCTTGTTTTGCAGTTTTTCAATTAAACACGTAAAGTTTTTGACATCCTAAAGCTAGGGGGAGCTTGGTTTCAAAACAATACATTGCAAATTTACTTGCAACATTTGATTTATATTTCATAACTTCCCATTGCAACTTTGCAATATTCGAGGGGGAGCACGTTTTCGTCACTTAGACGAACCATTTGCAAACTTAATTGCAAACACAAGTAGCTTATTTTACATTATGTCCTTGACGCCCTTTTTCAAAGGGATGGACTCGTCAAGGGGGAGTTAAGACGAGTACCATTCCCGTCACTTGCTCTCATTACATCTTTTATAATTTTTCTTATAAAAATTGTGTTAGTTTCTTCAAACACTTTTTGTTTCGACAAAAAGGTGGATAAGAAAGTAAAAACTACAAATTCAAACATTTACGAATTTTAGCTTTTCCTTAAAATAATTTTATGTTTTGTCATCAACAAAAAGGGGGAGATTGTTAATACAAATAAGCCGTAAAACGTTTATTTATATTTTACGATCTTCTAATGTTTTGTCGATAACAAAAGTAAAATCATATTAACGAAACAAATAAAATACGTAAATGGTTTGAACTAATAGTTTTCTAACACACTTACGTTTTCACATAAAACACTATAACAAGATTAAGTGATTTTATATTTTAGATACACATGTACAACAACTAGTGTTTACATATTGGCTTAACAAGTTTAAGTAACTCTATGAGTTAGATACATATGTACAACAACTAGTGTTTACATATTGGGTTAATACATACTTCTATTAAGTACACTAAAATGGGTAAAAACAAGTATATACTATAATGGGTAAAAGCAAGTATATACTAAATAGATAAAAACTAGCAAATGGTTTTTGACCCATAACCCATGGTTTTATATATACCACTTACACAAGTTCAATGTATCCTTAAGGTACATTGTATCTAGATTGAAAACCATGGATCAACCCATAACCCATGACCCATAAAATGCCGAATAAACATAATTGTTAGAGGGGGAAAAACAACTACTGTTTTGTATTTTAATAAAATTCCTTTTCGATTTTAAGCATTTACAAACTTAAACATCAAAAATGAAAGAATAGGTGGAAAAACAGCTTTGTTTTTCACAAACTTCTTTGATTGTGTTAAAAATATTCTTTTTAATATTTTCTACATTACTCTCGTTCACTGCCCTTACCATGAGCAGAATTGAGGGGGAACTGCTCAGGTAGGGAAACTTTTTCCCGCAGTTCCTGTATTACATTTTATTCGATGAACACAAACGTTAATTCAAACGTTTACCAAGCAGATTCACTGCTTTTGCACGAGGGGGAGCTTATAACGTTTCAACGTTACCCTTCAATACTTTATATTTAGTTTACAACGTTCATTTAAACGTTACATAACAAAACTTTGGTTCGAGGGGGATCGAAATCCTACAGTTTTTGAAATGCACAAATTAACTTTTTGACGTTTTGTTCCCAATCTTTTG
>BPTQ01000009.1:108121072-108163573 GCA_019973895.1 Chrysanthemum seticuspe
GTTAGACATTAGTGAAAGGTGTCTTGTAGATCTAATCAAAGGCATTAGTGAAAGGTGCCTTAGATGTACATTCGATATGGTGTGTTTTGATGTACTAGATAGACTAGCATTAGATCCAAGGATATTGATGTCCTTGATGATGTTGTAAAGGAGTAGATCTCCTTTGGGATTAGTCGTTGATGTAGTGTGGTAGTAGTTCCTCCATTGCAATGGAACTAGGTGCTTAGCCTAGTACCTAATAAAGGGTAGGCGACGTTGTGAAGGTGTAGTTCACCTAAGGTGTGAAAGAACTCGGTGGTTAGCCTAGCACCGTATAAAGGGTAGGCGACGTTGTGTTAGGTGTGGTTCGCCTTGGTGTGAAAGAACTCGGTATTTAGCTTTGTACCGGAAAAAGGTTAAGCGACGTTGTGAAGGCTTCTCCGCCATAAGGAGATTGGTGTAGTGATTACAAACTCTCGAGTAGGTGACTCGGGGAGTGGAGTAGGGCAAGGAAGGTGTCCTTGTAGCCGAACCACTATAAATACTTGCGTTGTGGTTTTGTGCTTCTTACTCTTATCTTTTCATTACATATCTTTATATGCTTGTTTATCAACATCCAACACACACAACCAAATAGATTGACATAAGTCGATCTAAATAGTTTAAAAGGAAGTTTTAATTGGTAAAACTATTCAACCCCCCCCCCCTTCTTGTTTTCCACAGAATGGAAGTTGAAGAAGACAATGAAATTGCTTGTATGGTCATCAATTTGTTTATCAACTGGACTACTATTGCTGATGATAATGAATAACTGATATGAGGCTTACTTGAATAAATTATTTTTGATAAATCAGTACTTTATTCAAAGTACTGCTGATCAAACAGTACTTTAATCAAAGTACTGCTTGCAGCTTTTAACCAGTTCAGTGATTTTTTGAAGAAAACTTTTGTTAAGTAACAAATATTTTGAAACAAAGGTTGAATAAATGGTTTTTGAGATGGTAACATCAATAGGTTATCAATCCACCATGGTTACAAAATGATTGACTAATCCATGAGCAAACAACTCTGGTAAAGATATAGCAAATCCATTTTTAGTTGACAACTTGCTAATAAGTTGGATGGTAATCAACTCACCATATTAGTAATGTGAAGAGTTGGCTAGCCCACAAGAAAATGGCTTGTGGTAAAGGCTGTGGAAAAACCATTATATGGTAATTAGTTCACCATGATGAAAGAACTAACTAGTCCAGAAGGGTACAATTTTTGGTAAAGACAAATCAAATCTGTTGATAGCGGATGATTTGCTAAAAATCATATGGTTATCAATGTACCATGGTCTTACACACCAAAAAATTTAGCTACTCCAGAGTTAATGGATTTGGTAAAGAGATCTAAATCCATTAAATTTTCAATGATTCACCTCTCACAGGAGTTAACACACCTGGAAGTGATGAGAATAGATTGCAACTTAAACTGAATTAATGTACAAATTGTCATATGTTACTGTGTTGCTGAAAAGATGGAGCTTGCTGGATGATGCTGTAAAAGAATATTTCTAAAGATACTTTGATTATGCACAGAAAATACAAAGATACAATCTAAAGACAAAGACACAATCTGTCCTTAAAGATGAAGCTGATAAAGATAAATTCACAAAGGAACTTGAAGTCAAACAAGTAGAATTCAAGTTAGGGGAGGATTGTTAGGATATGAAAGTGCTGAAGATTGACAGAGTACTACAGAAAGATAAAGTACTATAAACTATAAAGTACTAGAAAAGTTAAAGAGTCAAAGTACTGCTAAAGATAAAGTCAAAGTACTGCTGCTGAAGTCAAAGTACTGCAAGAACAAAGAACTGTTATATTCGTTTATAGAAAGTCAAAGTACTGCAAGAACAAAGAACTGTGGTAGCTGCTTAGAAGTCAAGACAAGAAGTATTAGTGAAAGGTGCTTAGAAGTCAAGACTTGAAGCATTAGTGAAAGGTGCTTAGAAATGAAGACACAAGACATTAGTGAAAGGTGTCTTGTAGATCTAATCAAAGGCATTAGTGAAAGGTGCCTTAGATGTACATTCGATATGGTGTGTTTCGATGTACTAGATAGACTAGCATTAGATCCAAGGATATTAATGTCCTTGATGATGTTGTAAAGGAGTAGATCTCCTTTGGGATTAGTCGTTGGTGTAGTGTTTACGAACTCTCGAGTAGGTGACTCGGGGAGTGGAGTAGGGCAAGGAAGGTGTCCTTGTATCCGAACCACTATAAATACTCGCGTTGTGGTTTTGTGCTTCTTACTCTTATCTTTTCATTACATATCTTTATATGCTTGTTTATCAACATCCAACACACACAACCAAATAGATTGACATAAGTCGATCTAAATAGTTTAAAAGGAAGTTTTAATTGGTAAAACTATTCAACCCCCCCCCTCCTAGTTTTCCACAGGTTCCATGGAAATCTCGAATGATTGTCAGAAGTATGAGGTGAATCGACTACCTTATATTAGGTATAATTGAAATTGACTCCATGTGTCTCATGACAAATTCCAAAATGTCAAGTCTGACGAAAAGGGCATTATTGTAAAGAATAAATTATGGGTAACAGTTGTGATTCCTCATGTCTCTAGTTCTAGCGAATATCATGACTTGAGTCTTTCTTGCCTAAGGTACTTAGTCTCCAATACTAAAATGTTTATTTCTTGATGGTGTCTCTGTTAATTTACCTTATCGAAGCTTTTCCATGCTCTATTTTGTAAAGTCACGAAACCTTAAATATTTAAGTGATGTGATGTGGTGGTTGATTTTCAAGATTTGTTCCGATATTGAGTGCTTCTAAAATAGTTCATCACTGAGATTGTTATCATGCTAGCAAAAACGTAGATATCAGCTGATACTATGTCGAAGAATGTATGTTTTGTTTTCACATGTAGATGCAGAGTCATTGATTGTTTGATATGTTCAGGCATGTTGTCTCTCTTGATATGGAAGTGAGGTTATCTGTAATTTCTAGAGAACACAATGCCCTAGGGAAAGTTTATATCGATAACCTTAACTTAACTCAATTTTTCCTTTGAGGGAAACTTATTGTAGGGAAGTTTACATATTGCTGAGGCCATGTTTAATGGAATGTTCTGTAGTCTCAGTTAGGAGGCTTGGTTTATTTCTACAGTGTTGCTTAGTGTGTATTTGCTTTGTACTAAATCTTGTAACTCGGTCTAGCTGGTACTTATAAAATGATAGAATTTGGCTTCTAGTCCAAAGATAGTGGTTCAGATTGTCTCGTGATGTCTTCAAATTTCTATTGAGTTTTGAAACATCTTACTACCTACTTCTAGTCCTTGTTGGTAGTTCTGAAATCCTTTCATTCTTTTCTTGTATCGAGGAATCCTTCTCATAGATGGTATGGAAAGTCTTTCCTAAAAAGGTCACTGGTAAAATTCTAACTTATCGGTTGAGTGAGTGATGAGTGGGGTAGGTATCTATAGAGTGTTAACAAAAGAAATGTTTATGAACAATTTATATGATTACAAAGCTTTGCTTTTGAATGAAGATTGTTTTAGGAAGTTTGAAAAGATGCTTGTTTCTTTCATGACATAATTCTTTCTGAATTATACATACGTAATCAGGCTATGTATAATCGAGGACAAATGATGTGATGCTTGGTTTTGTTGAAATGGTATTATGTTTCTCCGAAGTTTTAGATGGTATTCAACGTGTTTTTTTGTAAAATAATGGCTCAAACAATTTTTCAGAGTAACATGAAAATCGTTTCGCGTAATGATAGTAAATAGTTGATAGAATGACTGAAATTCAATTTATAGGGTGGTAACAAAACAAATTGTTTTAGAACTCTGTGAAACAATTTTTCCTAAGATGGTAGTTAGCTTGAAATAAAATTAAGTGAAATAATTTCATGAAGTGGTAGCAAAATAACTTGAAATAAAATTTGTTGAATGGTTTGTAGGATACATGGGAGAATCTCATAGAATGGTAATAGTCTCCTAATTGGTCAAGAATAAAGTTTCCCTAATTCCTAGTAAGATAGCGGTATATTGTTGCGAAATGATTGAATATTGGGCAATTGGAATAGGGAACGAAATAAAAAAAAGTTGTGATTATCGTGGAGATAATAAAGGATAAAGATTACATTAGATAGAAAGGTACTTATTATATGTTCCTGTTGATGGTCTAATCATGTCTCAAATGTAGGAGCAGTACGCTGTCTAGCAGCATCAACTCTGAAACTCTCACAGTCTTCAAACCTATAAGATGGTGTAGTGTCTATAGTCTTAGTGATAGATGGTAATGGTGTGTCAAATCATGCACGCTTTCCAAGCTTGCAAGTCAGATGTATGAGCAGTGTCTATGAGATGTCATGGTGCGGATGGTGCTCTAGATGATAATGACTATGATGATGGAAATCCTAGTGGTAAGTTAGGAGATGAGTGTGAATGAAATACTACTCTCTTTCGTGTTGTCACGCGACGTTTCAGAGGTAAAGCTAGAGTATGCACTATTGGACGACTAATAGTGGTGTGAGTAGCTGATGGTGGTTGTATTACATGAGTAGCAAGTGACCTAAGAATGAGGGTAAGAGAATGTACTCTCTTCCTTGCAGTAAGCATCCTAATAGGTTCATTAGGACTAAGCCTATAAGTCCTACCAAATGGTATGATCTGTCCCGGTAAAATGATAGGAATTGCCCTGTTCCTACGATGAATCGATGGTGACAGTGGTGGTGTAGGTGCAACTTCTTCCTCCTCAAAGGGTTCAGTCTCAGCATCTGATGTTATCGGTGCTGAGTCAACTGAGGTTAAAATTGTGGTAGGGAATGTCAAGGCATTCTCCACGTTGGAGTCTGAAGAAATGATGATGGAATGGGTGTTCGAAGACATCTTAGTGACAATCGTTGTGAAATGGAAGTAAATAACTCACATAATGTGCGTATGAATCCACATGTAAAGTGAATATGCACTTATAATAAAATAATGAAATGCTATGATGATGTAGTTATAGTCTAGGGTCAATGATACAACCTAGTTCTCTATAACCTTTGCTCTGATGCCAATCTGTCACACCCCCAAATTACCTGTTTCGCAGCGGAATGGAATTCCTGGGGGATGACTGTCATAGCATCACAGTTACAGTTATATTGAACGACCTAAAGTGTCGTTTAAAAACACATCGTTTGATATTTATTTAAAGCATTCAGAGTTCCATATGATAGGTCCCAAAAGGTAGATAACGTTTGCGGAAATAAGTTTGTTACAAACCAAATGATGTTTAAAAGTGCCATAATATACAAGTGAGACTCGTCGTCACCGCGACTCTATGATAGTTCCTTATGCATGCCATGATGAATATGCCTTAGATACCTAAAAATACATTGCTAAAACGGTCAACAATAATGTTGGTGAGAAATCATAGGTTTATGAAAATGTTTTATACGACTACCACAAGTATAGAAGACAACGTGTCTTAGTTTTCGTAGAATACTTGTATCAATGTTTGTTTAAATGTCTAATATCATATCTTAATATTTTATTATTAACGTTTCGTGTGGTGGTAAGAATAAAAGGACTCGACATGTACTCACTCCAAACACAACTCACACTAAATCATAATGTATATCCCAATACATTATAAGGAATCGTCAAGAAGTATTGACCAAGAGTCAACTTGAGTAGACAATGACGAAAGAGAAATCGAGACATTAACGACACACAAGGAAAAATAAACAAGGAATTTATAAAAGAAGTCGAGGTATATAATACGTCACCGGTATTGTATAAGAAAGAAATCAAGAAAATAAATTAATGATAAAACAATAGAATCTGACACAATTCTGGAAACCTCAAAATAAAGAAGAGAAAGTCTTTTATAAAAGAAAACATACTTTTAAAAATATTCCAAATGAATTATAAGAAATTATAAGATTTTAATAAATTTTAGGATTTTTCATCTTTTTGTCGGAATTTGAGAAAATAGAGTTTTTGTAGAAATGTTCACCAAGTATAGAAATTTTAGACAATTTCGGCATGACCCGTTCGTTGATTGGACGTTCACCAAGTATATAAATTCCGAAATTGTATAGAAAGGTTAACAAAACTACTATAATCCGATATGACAAAATAAAACAATAATGGACCCGAGAAGCCCCTTTTGGATCATTAAATCCAAAAGTGCACTATAATTAAATATGGCCAATCCGAAGTCTAGAGATAACGAATAATATGGTTTATAAGACAACGTATAGTAATAATAAAATTTTCCGGAAAAATGACACTTAAGCGATATATACTAGTTTCCGGAAAATAAGCAACTTTGACTTTTTCAGAAAAATGGTCCGACTTGACCAAGCTTAAATCCTTCATTTTACACTTTCAAGCTTAAGAAACTCGCGGCCTAAAGTAAAACATCATTTCGGACGACTTTTGTGCTCTACACTTAAGCCGGTTCGGACTAGAAAGGGTCCAAAACCTTGTTTAAAAATCAGATCAGCAAGTAAATATTAAGCAATTGCTGTCAAAATTTCTTATATTTTATCAATCTTAAATCGGCCGTATCTTCTTCGTTATAAGTCCATTTTCGACGTTATTTATATCCCCGGAAAGGTAATTAAGGGTACTAACATATTTTTCAGGTTATACATTTTCAAAATTATTTTACGGCTAATGTTTCTTATGAATTAATTCTGGACAGATTCATTTATTAAAAATAAGCATTTCCAAACACCCCCTTAAGTGCATAAAAATAAGCAACCCAAATGCACCCTTTAGGGGCTGAACAAATCAGATCCAAATGTACCCTTTAGTGCAGAAAATAAGCAACAAATGCACCCTTTAGGGGCTGTAAATCAGCATATACAAACAGCCATATATGGGCTTAAAATGGTGAAACCAACAACCATGGATGGCTTAAATATAACCAGAAAATAAGTTGTTCTAAACGCCCCTTATGGGCCGAGTTAAACCGAGACCGAACACGAAGCAAACAAGCCGCACACAAAAGCAAGAATAAACACCAAGCGCCCTTAGTTGGGCTATGATACGTAAGATAAATGAACACCTTTTGTGTGGTTGCAATAGCAGGTAAATAAACAAACCCAAGGGCACCCTAGACTGAAAACCAAAATAACAATTGCGCAACTTTCTTGTTGCAAACCGAGACCCATCTTTGTTGCAAACCAAGAATCAAACCAAACATATCCTAGATGGGTGACGGTTTGGTAGGCTACACTTACAAGCATAACACCCTTAAGCGGTGTGGCTGAAACAAACGTACACAAACCAGACCCACACCCTCTTGGGTGGGCTGGTGGGCAGCGACTCACAAGCCAAAACGCACCCTTGTTGGGTCGTTTATGTGAACCACAACTCAAGACAAACCACCCTTGTGGTGTTTTCTGCGAAACCCGATCACGACCAAACAGCTTAAACACTCAAAACTAATAAATATATATACTCAAATCTTTACCAAGACAAAACAAGGAGTAAGCAAATTTAACACATCACGTGACCCTATATGGGTCATGACTCGTACCCTATACGGGTTTAACACCAAAACTGAATACCAAAATGTCACCCCCATCAGGTCAAACTCAAAACCCTTGTGGTTTCATAGGCCTGACCCAAAATCAAATTATACTTACCCACGAATTTTGTTGATTCCACCACATGATTTATTGTTAAAAACATGTTTTAATCCGGTTTTTAATTCCACGAAATCTATAACAACGCTTTCATAGTCGGTTTGAATAAAAAGGTTAACAAAGATAGCTCTTTGTGTGTCGACTTACCAGGAAAACGAAGAGAGGAAAAAGGTGAGGAGATGGTCGGGTGGTGGTGTTAGCTCCGATTGTTTGTGAGGCGAGAGGAGAAGAGGGTGGGAGGGAAAGATGGATAAGATATGTGTTGTGTGTTTGATACGAAAGAGAGAAAGACAGATTATTATTTGGTGTCGGTTTGATAAAAAGAGATATGTATAATGAGGCGGTTTGGGTATATAAAAGTAAAAGATATTTGTTTGTCTTAACAATGAAGTTTTGAGATATAGCGGGTATTTGGTTATAGTTTGATTCCGGTTTCAAACGGTGAGTCCTTAATTTGTGAAACTTAATATTGGGTAAAGTGAAGCTCATAAAAATGTTAAAAATTTTCAACATACTCAATCTTAATATTTAAAATGAGTCGTGGGTTTATCGAAGTGTGTAAAAGTGATAATAAATAAAAGTTTATAGTTAATTTAATAGTCGTAAAAGTACGGGTGATTATATAATTATTGTATCGAAATTACATAAACCGTCGTAAATATATATATATATATAACAATATATATACAAAATAAGTTCAAAACATCGAGTAAACTAATAATATAAATTTTATAATCTTAAATGAGTATAAAAATATATCAATATAATTGTTGGAAGTGTCGGATCAATTATTCAAAATAAATAATCGTGCGATAACGTTTATTTAATAAATAAATATACGTTAATGAAATATGCAAACCCATGCATGAACTAATATGGAAATAATGTTACTGATGATACGTAGACTAACTCTAGTCTATATGTAATGTTCTCAATGATGTTCCATGAATACGCAACTTAACCCCCAAGGTTACGCGTATTTGATACTCGTAAACCTAGTTTACGAAAAATGTTGAATAGTGAATCATGAATAGTGATTTTTCTCCAGGAATGAATAGTGTTTCATGAATATTAAAATTTTGAAATAACCTCTCAAAGTCTCAAACTGACTTCAAAAACGATGAATAGTAAAATGATGAATAGTAACCAGTGAATAGTAAATATGAGAAATGACCTGAAATTATGAGTTGTCATAGCCACAGAGTGTAAAATAGAGAGGTCAACAATGAAAGATTCAATATCTTGCATAAGGGATGAGTGGACAAGTTAGAGTAAAAAAGCTGAAATCCATTATGTTGCAGACACTGCTGCAGTTGAATCTGGAAAGAAAGACCTGGACGAGGTTCTTTAGAACTGTAATGTGAATTGTGTTTTCCTTCAAAAGTTAATACTATAATCTTTTGAGGAGTTGTTTCTTGGTCAATATTGTTGGCTTTTTTGTGAAAGTGGGGTCACAACAGTTGAGCAGTGCCCAAGAATCCTTGCTCAGTGAAGATAATGTTACATTTGTGGAAGAAATTGTTAGGTATAAGAAATTGTACAACCTACTCTACGAGTAGCAATTTCAAACTATTTACTTATGACTGGGTTGAGATTGATCAAACGTGTTGAACAGGAAAAATGTGTCGGGAATTTCCTAAAGTCTATATATAAATGCATAAAACCTCCCAAATATATATATTTTTTAAATTATGTTAATATTGGAAGTATATAAATTTGGTTATCCTATTTGACACTCTGATTGTGTAAGGTTTTTTTTTTTGGGACAAATGCGTTAAAAGTCGACCAGGACCGTTTTGACATGTCCATTTTTTTCACCACACTTTTTGTTGTTATATTCTTAAACTGCTATTTATTATGCTTTTCTATGGGGGAGGATTGGAAGCTAATCAAAGTTTGCGTAATCTTAACCTTTGTTGTTGATATCATTGTACCTATTGAGACAACAGCAGACACGAGAACTATAGATGAAGCGATTACAACCTCAAAATTTGTTGAGTTATATTTGCTTTAAAAATCATGGTTTGATATTGTTTAATTATAATATCATTCTTGGTGATAAACATTGAGTTACATAAAGAAGCTTCTAATGGAAATTTACATCAAGAATGGTTATATAAGATATCCCGAATGGCTGAGATTGAGGGGGTACAGGCATCACGCAAGCTTCCGGATTCTTTCCAGGTAATTTTCAAGCTTTCTTTTCTTATGTTATGGTGAGCCACCCGAAAAATATCAATATTGTGGAAAACTAGAAGGGGGGTTGAATAGTTTTACCAATTTAAAACTTCCTTTTAAATATTTAGATCAACTTATGTCAATCTATTTAGTTGTTTATGTTGGACGTTGATAGATAGATATATAAACGTGTAATGAAATCACCACGACACAAGTATTTATAGGGGTTCGGCTACAAGAACACCTTCCTTGCCCTACTCCACTCCCCGAGTCACCTACTCGAGAGTTCGTAAACACTACACCAATCTCCTTATGACGGAGAAGCCTTCACAACGTCGCTTACACCTTTTTCTGGTACAAAGCTAAATACCGAGTTCTTTCACACAAAGGCGAACCAAACCTAACACAACGTCGCCTACCCTTTATACGGTGCTAGGCTAACCACCGAGTTCTTTCACAACAAGGAGAACTAATCCTATCACAATGTCGCCTACCCTTTATTAGGTACTAGGCTAAGCACCTAGTTCCATTACTATGGAGGAACTACTACCCTTCACAACATAACACCTAATCTTAAGGAGATCCACTCCTTGTTACAATACTATCAAGGATATCACCATCCTTGGAAATAAGAAAATACTTATATGTATAACGATGCACCTCATCGATTATACGACCTAGGCATTCTTCTCTAATGCCACTTGATTTGATTCTTTGGCATCCTTCACTAATGCCTTTGACACAACCCTTAACACCCTTCACTAATGCCTTCGTCTTGACACCTTTAGCATTCTCCACTAATGCTTTTGACACGGACGATACGCACCCTTCACTAATGCTTTCGTCTTAACACTTTCGGCATGCTTCACTAATGCCTTCAACACAACATCTATAAAGGAAGAAAGAACTATCAACAAGAGAACCTCAGTTGTCTTCATGATGACAAAGCATGGCAACTCATGGACTTGAGCTTGCTCGACTTCAAGAAGTGGTGATCTCGCCTTTAAGAGGAACCTAGAGAATCAAACAAAAACAAAAGACAAACTACATAGATCTCTTGGATCTGAGGTTAGAGAGATATAATACTTTGAGAAAGTATATGTGAAATGGTGAGTAGAAAAGAAGAAATGGCTCTCTATTTATAGAGGAAATTTTCTACTGTTCCTCGGATCCCGCGGATCCCTCCCACAAGGGATCCGGCTAGCATAAAGCTAGGGATCCATGGGACGCTCCTCTTTGCCCATGGGTATTTTTGGTTATGGGTCATAGGTCATGGGTTATGGGTTGATCCATGGGTTTCTTTCTAGATACAACGTATCTCTAGAATACATTGAACTTGGCTAAGTGGTTTGGACAAAACCATGGGTTATGGGTCAATACCATTTGCTAGTTTTTACCCATTTAGTATATACTTGTTTTTACCCCTTTTATTATAAACTTGTTTTTACCCATTTTAGTATATACTTAGTTAAGTATATGTTAGCCCAATATGTAAACACTAGTTGTTGTACATATGTATCTAGATCATAAAAACACTTTATACTTGTTTTAGTGTTTTATGTGAAAACGTTAGTGTGTTAGAAAAACTATTGAATCAAACTATTTACGTATTTTATTTTGTTTTGTTAAAGTCATTTTACGTTTGTTATCGACAAATTAGAAGATCGTAAAATATAAATAAACGTTTTTACGGCTTATTTGTATTCACAATCTCCCCCTTTTTATTGATGACAAAACATAAAATTATTTTAAGGAAAAACTAAAATTCGTAGAAAATTTGAATTGATAGTTTTTAGTTTCTTCTCCCCCTTTTTGTCGAAACAAAAAGTGTTAAAAGAAACTAACACAATTTTTATAAAAAATATGTAAAAGAAAATGTAAAGAGAGCTAGTGACGGGAATGATACTCGTCTTAACTCCCCTTTGACGAGTTCATCCCTTTGTGAGGGCGTCAAGTACATAACGTAAATAAACTAATGTGTTTGCAAATGTGTTTGTGTAACATATTGGATTTCACAATCACACAAGCAATCACAAATATGGCCGTATAATATATGGTTTTAGAGAGAGAAAGTGGGATATTATAGTAAGAGAAACTCATGGAAGGTTAGATTCCAAATGAACATCCAACCCTCTCCCTTATGGGGAGAGGGCTATTTATACAAAGTTATACGCCCTCCTACGGGCTGTGGATCATGCATACAATGGGTAAAGACCCGTCCTTCCTCCACGGTGTTGCACTAGACTAAACTATGCTAATAACTGACTAACAAATAACATAATGAACGATATGTCTACGAGCTAACTTAAGCTAGATTATACTTGGGGTGACCGATTCTTCACAATAGAATTTCCAATTCCTAACAATCTCCCCCTAAGGGAGGTCACCCCATGATTTACATTATGAATCCTAGCATTCTATTTAATCTTTAATCTTGAGCTCGTAGACATCAAATCATCAAAATATTCAAACTTTGTGTTTCCGTGGTGATTTCATCATTGTACAAATACAATGTATATTTCGTGGAGGTTACAGAGCTGATCCACATTGATGGCCTTTGAGCTTAAATAGAGATCATCAGCCACAGTTCATCTCAGCATCACCCATTGTTGTGTTGCCAGCATATGATGTTGTGACATTTGGACCGACATGCTCACATTCTGGATCATGATTTCTTCTTATCAGAGTAGCGGAAGCTTTAGTTGATTCATGATATTTGCAGCAGCGTAGCAGAAGCATGGAGTGAAAATATCAGAGTCATTGATGCACTAATCATGATTTCTTTATAAGTGAATGTGTTTGAGTGAGCATGCGGCTATGGATTGACCGCTTCATTCTGATCAGCTGCAAACGTCGGGCGTACATGCATACAACAGTTAGCAACAAAGTGCACGAAAGTATCTTTGATCACTTTCGTTGAATTGAGGTACACGACCCACGGTTCCCCGTTGATCAGTACAAGTACTGCCTGTGATCAGGTATAATTCTGAAGAATTTCCTTGACAGGGTTTCGCAGCTGCAATAGCAGTTCTCAAACCGGAACGTCTCAAAGAAGACAATACGGAGTGAGTGAACCAGCGAATTGAGATTTACTGATTGATGAAAATGATTTGAAAAACAATCGTGTACTGCTCAATATAAATTGTTTTTGTAATACAACGAAGGTTTTAATGAAAATCAATTATCGATCATAAATACCTTTTATTTTGAAATATTAGTACATAGTCGATGTGCTAAAGAAAAGAGTCTTTAAGCACAACGACCGGTTTTTCAAAGGTATCCATCAATCCTTAACCTGAACCAGGATTGATTCAAAAGATTGAATCACCCCATTGATTCTGTTCAGTTGTCACATGGTTGATCTATTGGATAGATCTCACATGCCACCCACCAGGAGCTTGTTTGATGTTGGCTCCAGAAGGCTTTCCATCTTCATTGTGAATATGTTTGCATATCACTCGGATGTTCTGGCAATACCACAAGGATAATGCGTAGGACTCATAAGATATAATCTCTCTTTCCACATTGTGTGAAATAGAGAGTCTTCATTGACAGTGTCCTAATGAGATTTATTTGATGATCTCGTGGCTCTAGACTCAATTGTGCATATTTGGTTCCTATGCCGGAGACTAGGGAGAGGGTCTCCTTCTTCAAAATCAACAAACTCTAAGAGAAAGTCGACAGATAATGTCGGTTCCCCGTGAGAATGAAACAAGTCCTTTGAAGGGGAACTTGAGTAGCTTGGGAAGTTGTAGTGCAGTGCATCACTGGGTCCATGACGTCTTGTCTTCAATACCGGTGTTACCTTAGTAACCACCAGTAGCATATGAATTCAACCCGGTTTCTGCCCTAAGGTTGAATTATTGGAGGGCTATTTCTTTTCACCCTTTTCACATTTAATTCTTTTTCATTCTTCAACCTCTTCAGTGCTTACCGAGATTTCATAACTAGAACCTTGCTGGGTTTATTCTAGTACTAGCTCTATCTCAGTCCGCACTCTTCCCATATTCTCATTTTTCTCCTTTTTTCAACATTCCTAAGGACTCTACACTATCTAGTGGATTATCCCTGGGAAGATCCCTCCGGTTCTGGTAGATCATGGGAACACTTACCTAACCTTATCATCCTTATATCACCATACATAAAGTAAATTTGGCCGGTCTATTTGGTATTGTTCATCTGCCATTGGAACCAATTGAAAACCATTTGAAAATCAATCCAGATACTTGTGATATATTATCAAAGCATTTTGCACCTGAATTGTTTTTGATATTTTTAGAAAAAAGAGCTCCCCCTCTACATGTGCATTGTGTATTTGAAGTCGTTTTGGCACACGGAGGCAAGAGGAAGAATTAACTTCTTTTATTACCATTTCTAAAAGATATCAACATCACTTCCCTGGTCAAATCAAGTAGATAAAGCATATTGAGGAAGGATGAGGTTTTCATAAGTTTGCTTCCCTTTAATATGTGCCTCGAGGTTTGAAAGAGTTTTGCACATATTAGAAGGAACCTGCACATAGAGACAAATCAATCACGTTTCAATTCTTTATGGTTTTAAAAGGATGCTCCCCCTCAACATGTGCATAGGATATGTGAAATAGTTTTATCACATAGAGGAAAGAGTTCTTTTGAAGTACATCCACGATCACAAAAGCCTTTAAGAAACCATTAGAAAATCAATCAAGGTACATTATGTTGAAAGTTTGTTTTCTTTTGAAATGCTTCCCCTCAATATATGCTTCGAGATTCGAAAAAGAGTTTAGCACATATTAGAGAGCAGTATGCACTTTGAGACAGAAATGGTCACCTTTTATCATCTTTCATATTTATATCACATTTTCTCCCCCGATCAAAAATTTCAAATACTTTGAGATTTTGGATCTCAAGTGATTTAAATATGTATGAAATAAAACTTTGTAGCAGAAAAATGTGTCCGGTTTTATATGATCTGAAGTGGACTACACTGAAGTTCCCTTTTAGATAAAAGGGAATCCACAATACATAACCTATCATTACTACATACATTATAGTCGTTCATATTACATACACCACATTTTACATAACAAAAATGAAAAACAAAAGCTACTTCCGGAAGATGTCTTCAATCAGTTCTTTGAAGCAGCTTGTAGTGACCTTCACGAAGTCTACCACCCTCAAAACTTTCAAGGCTGCGATAAATCATTCTAGTCTTAAGTCTTCTACCAATTGCAGCCACAAACTCTTCACACATCTTTAAATCCTGTTCTGACCAGAATTTTGTTTTGTTCCACTGCTTCAGGTCAATTTTGATTTCCTTCACTCTTGAGTTCAATTCTTGTTCAACCATCCTGAGTGTACCATCACTGAACTTGTATAGCTCGCATAGCCTCATTAGCATTCTTGACCCGTATATGTCGGTAAAGACGATGGCTCTAGGAGTGTCAATCACTTTATATGCGTGATGAAATTCACGTCCTGAGGATTCCCATTGCGGTCTTGTAAGGTTGACGCGGGTCTGGTAGCTTTCCATTCCTAGCTGAAAATCCTCAATTCTTTTTCGAATGACCAAGCCTCTGATCCAAAGATTGATAGTAGCCGAGAGAGCCTTCTTCTCACGAATCGGAAGGTGGTCAAGGTGTCCTTGTAGGTTCAGAAGGTAGAGATCTTCAAGGTCATTTGGCATCAGTGTTTGAAGTCGTTCTCTTCAATAACATACTCTTTCAAATCTGCTCTCGAAGAACAATCTTCTTCAAGTAATCATAGCCATAGATTGAGAAGATCTCTATATTGATGACACTTAGAATGCGAAGCTTGGATCGAACAACTTTATGACTCTTGTTAGCACTATGTTGGTCAATGTAGAATTTCTTCTTCTTGAACCACCAATGAGAAATGCCATATGAGGCAGCAATGTCATACTTTTGTTCATAGTCAGCCCAGAATTGATCCGGTACCATCTGTTCAAGACCCTGATCAGTGTAGGTAGCAGCTTTCATCTTCGAAATCGATAAGGCTGGTCTTCTTTCAGAAGTTTGAGCACATAGATATTCCAGGTCATGGTTGAAAAAAAACTCTGATTGAATGGTCATTTGTCCAGGTTCACCACCGAGAGGAAGAGGCATGTTCACATTAAAATGACTGATCTATTCACTGACTTGATCACTCAGCATCTTATGACATTCTTCCATCTGGTATTGGAGCTGATTGGCATCTGAGTGAAAAACCTTGACATTTTTAATGCTTGTCCTTCAAGATCCTTTGGAGTGATGGACGAAATTCCCTTCTGATCACAAAACCACTTCATAAATCTGCCCATATCTCCTATGATGTGAAGAAGTGAGTCTTCAGCTAGGGCTTCATAGTTGGTAGTGATTGTTGAGGCCCAGTTGTTGTTAGGAATCATCGAGTCATACTCTGGGATTAACCATGAAGGTTCTGGAGTTTGAGGTCTCTCTTCAGTGAGCCAGCTTTGAGTCATGTCTCTAGAGGGTGCAACTCTAGTGGTTTTAGAGTGTTCACCCGAAACATATGCATCAAACCAATCATATTCAAATGACTTGGGGATGTATTTTGTGGATGTATCATCGTCATCAGATTCTTACTCTGCCATGACATACAATTCTTCATGAAGCACTTGATCTTCAGGAATAGAAGAGACTGTGGGTGTGAACCTTGAATCAACCGTGGTCCAAGCTGCAGATTTCTTATGACTTCCCTGATCTCCGGATGGACTAGATTGATTGGAAGGTTTTGGTGGTGATTATGGTGGTTGTGGTGGAGGTGTAGAGGTTGTATTAGAAGATCCACCAGCCCCAGAAGTTCCAGCTCCTCCAGTTGGAGGTGATGGAGGTGGTGGTGGCTTGGGACCTCCAGACTTATCCTTTGATTTCATCGGAATAGTCTTTCTTTTCTTCTTATCTTCCCTTTCACGTACATCCTCTACAAACTGCTGATAGTTATCAAGCCTCATCGATTCCTCGAGTGCTTCGTATAATTTCTTATGCGTATTGTCCAGATGCTCTCCTACTTCATACATTCTTTCTGAGAGAATTGATCTCATGTCAGAGATCGGCAAGTCTTTGAATCGCTGAAGTAATGGAGCCTTCATTGCACATTCAACCGCATCTTTAATATCTGCTTCTATTTCCTTTGTTACAATCTCATTGAGGATAAGATTCTCCAGCTTTTTGACATGACTATCAAGATTATTGACGGCAATAGGAAAGTGCTTGTCAATAGTCGCAATACGTGTCATAGCCTCTTGGAATAATAGCTCAGTCGTTTTGACAGGAGGAGGTGAGGCAGGAGGTGGTGAGGCAGGAGGAGTGATGGTTTCACTGATGGTGACAACTGTTGATGGATCATTAGCGGGTTTGGGAGGTGGAAGTACGGTTGTATGAGACGGTGCTGACATAGGAGGGATGGTTGAAGTGTCTTGTTGTATGTCGACAGTAAACATGGACTCTACTTCCTCTTTCTCATTACCTTGCTTAAGAGTCTCAGTGTCTGAGGGTTTGTCATTTATAAACTGATCACCGAAAGAGAGATTTGTATCTAGATTCTTCAATAAGGATAAAGAATCAGTAGACATGATAGGTTCCTCCATATGCCTGGTTTCATCAGATCTCGACTCAAGGTTCTCCTGTAAGTCTTTCTGAAACTCTTCATCATCACTTGATGCAGGAGTTTCTTCTTGTGCTTCGGATACCTCCTTTTCCAATCCAGATTGTTCTTGAGCTGAAGATGATTGAACACTTCTTTTCTTTAGCTCAAATTGAGTGGTAGTTCTTGATGGTGAAGAGGAGAAGGTCAGAAGCATGTGAGCGGCTTGTTCGGCATCTACACCAACAATCCCTTTCCCTTTGTCTTGTGTGATTGGAGTTGTTTGGCGTGGCTCTGGTTTAGGTTCTCTTAACACGGCACCTCCAACTGGTGGTCTCATGTTCAGGCTTTCCAGGCTTTGTTGAATTCCTTTCTGCAAATTAGCCTCGTCTTCATCAACCAATTTACTGTCACCCTTTGGTGTCTCAGTTCCTCCAACAGTTTCCTTTTCCGCATCATTCTTTCTCTGTTTCTGCTTCTTTGAAGAAGTGTCAGTAGGATGTGATCTATCACGTCTCTTCTTGGGAAAGGCAGCATATGAGGTCTTTGTACTTGAAGTAGATTTTGTAGCTTTGGGTTGTGATGGAGTGGGAGAGTCATCAACATTGGATCTGGATGCTCTTTTCTTGTATAATTTGAAGTGGTCAGTCTTCTTAATATCGTCAGTGAGAAGAACATCAGGAATTGCCAATCCAAAGATTTCTTTATTGACACCTCTGGAAATATACTTGAGGTTACCCAGAACAAATTCATCCTTAGCATTATGAAAGGCTGATTCACTCCTAGGATTGAAGTTATGTGTATGTTGCAAGTACTGGATGACAAGTTTCGGGAATCTGATGCTAGGAATCACAACTTTGTGTACTTTCTTTCTTCCTTGAGCTTGATTCTGAACATTTGTTCTATCGGTGATGAATGTGTGCATTCACAACGAGACTTCTTCCCAAATGCGTTCCGAGACATTATTGTTCACCCCATTGACGAGACCCCATAGGATTTGCAGAATAGGAATCCTTACTTTATCGAACCCTGAGGTTTTGCCCGACAAGCATAAGTTGAGAATAGTTGTCATGGCTCTCCAAGGTTGATACATGTGTCCTGTGATGATATCTGAAGCCCTTGTTATGCCAACTTGATATCCCAAACAAATTAGAAAGACTATTAGCTCATCCGCACTAGGTGGAGGGACAAATTGTATGGTAGGGTCACATGGTGTGATTCCTAGGGCCTTACAGAGAATGTCAGATGTGATTTCAAATTGCTTATCATCAAGCTTGCAGGAATAAGTGGCAGTGATCTTGTCCCAAGTGATGGTGTTCCAAAATTGTTGTAGGTAAATGGAAGGGATCGTGCATTGTTTGGTTAGGGCACTAAAGAAATTTGTGTTCTTAAGAATATCAATTGCCACTTTGAAGATTGGATTTTGCTGAATCCTTTCCATGTCCACATAACAGTTACTTTTCCCAATCTCTACCCATTTGTCTACAGGAAGAATTTCATTGTCTATAAGAACTGTGGGTGGAGCAGAGGTAGCAAGGTTCTCAGATGAGGTTGTGTTTGCCATTGATGATCTAAAAATACACACATACAACACCAATGATTGAGAGCATGTTAGTTTATATGTGGTTAGTTAAAGCAATTTTTTAAGGCAATTTGATGACAAAAACACAATGAGTGGCACCCATGATAGATTACATATAAGTAGATTGACTTGCATAGTGTTAGGATTTAGTAAATCCAATTATTAAAGAGTCGGTCACCTCAAGTATATGTAATCGTTAGAAATCTCGTAGTCGTAGATTAGTTAATGTTTAATATTATTTAGTTAAGTAACACCGTGGAGGATGGATGGGTCTTTACCCACTGTATGCCTGATCCACAGCCCGTAGGTGGCGATTTATGTAAGAACTATAAATACTCTCTACCTCCCAAGGTAGAGAGTTGGAGCTCATAATAAGATTTTCTTTCTCTCACTAAAGTTCCCAACCTCTAACTTTCTCTCTCTAAAACCTCTTGTATACGCCTCTTTGATCATTGGTTTAGTGTGTTTGTGAAATCCAATATGTTACAAATGGTATCAAGAGCCATGGTTTGATCATCTCTCTTACATAAACTTGGATTTCTAGTGGTTTTAGATGGTTTTTGAGTTTGAAAAAGTTTAGTGGTTTTTGCAACATTTGGATCATTTTTAGTGTTAAAGTTTGAATTTTGGGTGTACTTTTGTGTTTAGAATCATTGTAAGTTCTTGGGTTTTGATTTGGTAAGCTTGAATCACTGTGGTTGAGCTTGTTTTGGATTGAAAAGTGTGTTTTTGAAGTTTTTCTTGGTAGCGACTTGGTTCTCGTAGTGAATTTCATCATAGCGACTTGTTTCAGAAAAAGGTAGCGAGTTGTAGTGCTTTTTGGTAGGGACTTGGTCCTAGCGACTTGTCTATTGAGACAAGCCGACAAATAGTACAAGTTAGTGGATTCTCCACTACGGCTAGCGACTTGGTGAGGTTGGCGACTTGCTTCAGAAATTGTTAGCGAGTTGTACTGTAAATTGTTAGCGATTTGATACTATGTTGATCCCAGTTGAGCAAACGATCTAATATAGAAACTGACTTGTAACAAAAGCTTATCAAGTATTACGCGGAATTTAATACTTAATCTTAAGAAGAAGAACAGTAAACATTCAACACCTCAATATTATTTATTAATACGAATACTCTTACAGTATTAGGGTTTTGCAACCTTGAAGTGTATCGACCTTAGATATAAAACATACTTATATCTAACCTAACCTAGAACCTCCTTTTATAGGCTAAGGAGTCCTATACAATATACAATACGTAACCTACAAGATAAATATCTTTTCCATATTTATCTAATACAATAAACTAACCGACTATACAAGACTAGCAGTGATTACAATATATTATCCGTGGTTACACAATACTACTAGCCGCGGTTGACTTCATCCGTGGTTACACACTTCTGTCCGTGGTTATATCAAACCTGTCCGTGGTTCCAGTACTTAGAGTAATTCTTGATGCAAGGAACCTAAAACCCAACAATCCTCCCCTAAACTTGATAAATTCCAACAGAATTCTCAAGTTTTCTTTAAGCTCAAAACATCTGAATTGGAGGATGTAGCCAAACACTTACTAGCTTTAAGTATCTTCTCATACTTCAGCAACAAATCGTAAGCTTGACCATCATAAGATACTAACATCTTGATACAACCAGGCTTCAACATCTGAGCAATTATTCCTGGATGCTTATTCAGTTGAGGATAATCACCTTCTACAAGCATATGAATAACCTTTCCAGAAACAGTTAAAACATGAACTCCACAAGTTTGATATAAAAACCATCTAGTAACTTGACCATTGTAGAGTCCTTGCCATTCAGGTTCATCATGAGTAGGTTCAAATAGAATCTTCAAATTATGATAAACCAGCCTCTCATGATAATCATTTGGATGTACTTCACCAAATTTATTCTTGTAAAGTATCCAAAGATTCATCAAATCATCTCTATCAAAATACTGAAGCATCTGTGAAAATTTATTATACTCAGAAACTTCATTGTTGAGTCTTTGAATTTTCCAAACTCCTTCACTTCCAATTATTAGCTTAAACTCATAAGAAATGATTTGATTTACATCTTCAACAACTTTCAATCTTTTAGAATCAGATGTCTCCTGAACCTCAGATTTTCTCTTTCTTTTACTTTGAATCCATTCTTCATCCTTTTTAATCCACTCTTTTTCCTTTTTAGAATTCATTGGACAGAAATCATCTTTATTCATCCTCATACATCTCTCATAAATTTTCAAAATTCTTTCAAATGAGCATCTACCAAGATTATCAGAAACATAAATGCCTAAATTATTAATAATCTTCATCAATACATTCCTCATCTGAGCCATAGTAGGAGGTTTCTTTCTTATAACCTGTTTCTTTGTTTTGCTCACATTTCTTGCCCATCCATTCATCAGTCTAGCTTTCTCCTCATCATCCAACAATTTCCATTCTTGTGCAGTAAACTCATCAAGTATTTGTAAAGAAGCTTGAAGATAGTTTTGTGATTCATACCATATAGCTAACCATCTCTCACTAGCTTCCTCTTCTTCTTTCTTTCTTTTATCCAAAGCTGCTTGGTCTTTAGCTAACAAATTTCTTCCATACTCTTCATCATAAGCTTCTTGTTCTGCTTTATTTTTAAACTTCAGTACTACCTCTTTACCTTTCCCAACATCAGATTGAACCACTTTCTTCTTCAAAGGTTCACCAATAACCAAACTTTTAACTCTGGGTTTAGTAGCAGTAGACTGAACAGATAAAGCAGGTGCAATGATAGGTGTAGAAATAGATGATGTTTTGCTCAGATTAATCAATGTACTTGCAGCTTCTTTCTCTACTTCTTTAGGCTTAGGTGGTAATATAGAGAGAGTTGTGACAACAGTGGAAGTGGTTATGATAGCAGTGGGTGTGACAGTAGTAGGAACAATAGCCAAGTCTGAAACTGCATCAGTGGTTACAAGAGTACTAACCATGGTTTCAGGTATACTATCAGTTGCTGTGTTCTGCACTACTTCAACATTCTTCAATTTTTCAAGAACAACCTCATTCCCATCTTTATCAGAAACCAAAAAATCTTGATCTCCACTATCAACATCTTCTTCCATAGGTACACTAACAAATACATCCACAGCCTCCCCTGAATTCATGCCATCACTCCTCCCCTGTTTGGATACATCCTTCGCATTCAGAGCAGTAGAGGAGTCCACCTTCTTTTTCTTTCTTCTCATAGCTTTCAAAACAGCAACTCCAGGTCTTTTCACTTTCTCCAAAACCAATACTCTATGCTTCAACCTCCGAATATCCTTACCCTGAAACACAGCTAACTCCTGTAGATTTGAAATTGTATTTTCCATTTTGGCACATGTAGCCGTCAATTCATTTAAACGTTCAAGAATATCCTCCTCACTTCGACCTGTGTGAACTGGTCCGATAGGTGGTTCATTGGAAAAGTCATCATGTACAAAGTCATTAACCGTCAATTCAATGTCAGGTTCCAATCTATCCTCATCACTTCGAGCTGTGTTAACTGCTCCGAGAGGTGAATCCTTGGATATAGAAGACCTAGCACCAGACCTAGCCTGATCATCTATGTACCCTATAGCAGCCAGTTGGCTAGGGATTCCTCCACCTGTGTTAAGTTCCAAAGAACTCTCCACATTAGGAGTTGCTAATGGTTGGGTCTTATTGATGTTTCCACTATCCTGACCAGCATCAAAGCATGAATCAGTAGTGGAAGCCCTTCCAATCATGTCACCTCCACTCCATGTGACAGCCTCATTAACCATACCACTAACACTAGCCTGAGGAAGCTTAGTGCCCTGTGTTCTCCTAGTCCATGATGCAAGACCTTCATTAAACTCAGAATCAGTAGGCAAAGTAAGCATGTGAGGAAATAAAGGAACATCTCTAATGACAACATTCTGGGGCTGATTCCTCATATGTGCAAAAACTCTAGGAAGCATATGATGTACTTCATACTCTCTATCATGTTCAACAGATTCCACTATTTGATGTTCCACAAGCAGTTGAACAAACCTAGGATACAAATAGTATTTACCGTTCTTCCTAATGTTCTGTACTAACCCCTCATATATCATCCTAGACCAGTTAAATTTCCTTCCATCAGACAAACAAATAATAGCAGTAGCAATTTTTGAAGGAAAGTCATTAAAGCCTGTGGTCTTGTTACTCATACACATAAACAAAGTATGAATCAAAAACTTCCATTGTTGTGAAAACAAACTCTTAAAAAATTGTACCTTTTCACCTCTGTGTGTATATCCTAATCACTCTAAACCAGCAACAATCTCAATATCGGAAAGATTATCAACACCATCAGCATCATCAAGCTTTAAAACTTCTCTAATTATCTCCTCGGTAACAGAGATAGCATTCTCATCCACAACAGAATTAAACACCACCAAACCATCAACCTCTTCAAGTGTAGCATTTCTCCAAAACTGATGTATGTAGGCTTTTAGAATGGTAGGTTCAACTGTTAAAGCATAGTGAATGGGACTGTGAGCTAGGAAATCAATCATTTGATGAAACCCTTCAGATCGAGCATCCTTAGTGAGTACGGCAACAAGGTTATGTGAAGTGGAATACTTTTCAGCCATTGTGATTAATGATGGATATGTAGTAGGTTTTGTGAATAAATCAAAGAAAGTGATTAGGGTTAAAGTTGAGCGCCAATTGGAAGTGATTAGAAGATCAAATAAATTGATCCATCCGTGATTTTGGGGAGAGATATATACTTTTGCCAAAATGTAGAAACAACCCCTGTAGTATCCAAAACAAAGTATCATACTATCCGCGGTTCCATAACTGCTATCCGTGGTTGTAACAAACCATCAGTGGATACAGATGATCACTCCTCCAAATATCCAAGAGATAGAGCAAGTAAGGCAGTGTTAAATCAAGAAAGAGCTCACACAAATATGAAGGATTACACAAAAAAATTTTATTTTCTTTTTTTATTTTTTTTTTAACAAACACAAGCAGCTCACACACCAGCTCCTACGTATACAAATCCTTCATACCTGCAAGTCAAAAACACAAAACAAACACAGAGACAAAGATTATTGTTGTCAGTGGTTAGGAATAGCCAGAAGTGTTTACAAAAGACCTATCCGTGGTTTAGAACAAGTAAGTCAATATAGTCAACTTCTAGAACTTATCTCAGTCCAATACCCAAGAAACTCATTAACTCTCCAACCACATTTAACCTGCCCCATATTTACTTCAATAACCCTAAACTTCACTTATAAAAAGAACCCTTAATCTCATATAACGCACACACCAATCCAAATCAAAACCCTAATTGCTCCAAAAATCCCAATAATGAGCAGCTCCAACCTAATCAATCTTTCATCAGATGACAATACCTCCTCCAACAGCAGTCTGGAGAGATGGAAAAAGAACTATTTGGCAAGCAATCCAAGCAAAGGAGAGAATAGCTCTTCATTAAGTTCGTATGTATCACCCTATGAAGATACAGACGAAGAAACTTCTCCCATGGCAGTCAGTGCACCTCCACAAGAATCCAATCCATGGCGAGTTGACATACCTCCACAAGAACCACGACCATTAAAATCCCCATTTCTTCCATCATCAGAAGATGATAGTGTGGTGAATCCAAGTGATGCTTCTGAAGACTCTGATGACTCTTCTAAGAAGAGGACTTCAAACCCCAAACCTTCATCATCTAACCCCCAACCAAGACCACGAGCAAGAAACCCACCACTCCCTAAAGACAGAAAGGTGGTTCTTGGTCTTAGTGCACCAAGTCATGGTGCTTCTTCACACATCATAACAAGGAAGGGAAAAAGGAAGATGGATTAAGTTGCTGAATGGTGGAAAGTGTAGATGGAGCACAAGAAGAATATCATATCATCCATCTATCAGCCACAATCAGTTTCAGTTTCTTCGTTTGCATCAATCCATCCTTCCCATTTTGATCCTTAGCTGCTTCGTCGTACTGGTCATGCATATGATAAGTGCATATCCAGCATTTAAACGATATAAGCAAGGATAGTAGTAGTAGAAATATTAGTAGAAAATCATGTATAGATGTAGTCTTTAATCAGCACTTGAAGTTTCATTGTAAGCTGTAAGCTGTAAACTGTTTTGTTGAATGAACAATGTAACTTCAGTACTTCTTGAATCTCTATAATGACTTGTCTTTTATCTGCACAATGGTTAGTGGAAACACAAAACAACTAGCAGTGGATTGATCAACTCTATCAATGGTTAGAAGCAACACTATCAGTGGATAGAAACAGAAATAGCAATACTAAGATTACATAATAACAGTCCAACACTTATACAAACTTATACAAAACAATTTGAGAGTTTAGAGATTAATCATTCCAATACTAACAACAAGATACTGAAACCTCCCTACATCAAAAGCTTTGGTGAGAAGATCAGCAACATTGAAATCAGTATGGATTTTTACCATTTGAATCAACCTTTTCTCATTACAATCTCTAATAAAGTGATGTCTTATCTCAATATGTTTAGTTCTAGAATGTAAAATAGGATTTTTGATAATGCAAATTGTACTGTTATTATCAATGTAAATCTTAGTATGCATAAAATTGTACCCAAAATCCAGCAATTGATTCTGAATCCAAAGAACTTGACCACAGCAACTAGCAGCAGCCACATATTCAGCTTCAGTTGTAGAATTAGCCACAATAGTTTGCTTTTTACACTGCCAAGAAATTAATCTGCTTCCCAAGAACTGACATCCTCCAGTGGTAGACTTCCTATCCAGACTAGCTCCAGCATAGTCACTATCAGTGTAGGCCACCAAATCAAAAGGGGAATCCTTAGAGTACCAAAGGCCTAATTTAGGATGACCTTTCAAATATCTAAAGATCCTCTTAACAGCATTCATGTGTGAGGTATTTGGTGTTACTTGAGATATTGCACACACACATACTGAGAACATAATGTCTGGCCTAGATGCAGTAAGATACATCAAAGATCCAATCATGGATCTGTACAACTTCAAATCAACTTTGGGACTTCCATCATCTGGTAGCATAGGTTTCTGAGTCTCCATTGGTGTACTTGCACTCTTTACATCTTGAAACCCAAACTTCTTCAAAACATCTGCTACATACTTGTCTTGACTAATGAAAATACCATCAGTCCTTTGTTGAACCTGTAGCCCCAAAAAGAAAGTGAGTTCTCCCATAGAACTCATCTGAAACTTATCATGCATAAGTTTCTCAAAATCTCTGCATAGCTCCTTGTTAGTAGAGCCAAAGATGATGTCATCTACATAAACCTGAACCAGTAAAATATCATCTTTCTGCTTTCTAATGAACAAAGTTTTATCAATCAGTCCTCTTTTAAACCCATTGTCCATCAAATAAGTAGATAAGCATTCATACCATGCCCTAGGAGCCTGATGCAATCCATACATAGCCTTCCTCACCCTGTAAACCAAGTCAGGATGATCAGGATCTTCAAAACCAGGAGGTTGACAAACATAAACCTCCTCATCAATAGTGCCATATAAAAATGCACTTTTAACATCCATCTGATACACAACAAAATTCTTGAATGAAGCATAAGCCAAAACAATCTAATAGCCTCTATCCTTGCAACTGGTGCAAATACTTCATCATAGTCCAAACCTTCAGTTTGTGTGTATCCTTGAGCAACCAGCCTTGACTTGTTCCTCACAACAATTCCTCTTTCATCTCTCTTGTTTCTGAACACCCATTTAGTCCCAATAGCCCTATTCCCATTTGGAAGATCAACCAATGTCCAAACCTCTTGAAGCTTGAACTGAAGAAGCTCTTCTTGCATTGATTCTACCCAGCCTTCTTCTGATAAAGCTTCTTCCACTCTCTTGGGCTCCTTTTGAGACAGAAAACAAGCAAACAGGCAATTTTGCAGATCTTTATGACTGTTTCTTTTGTGAAGAGATCTTCCAAAGAACCCATGTTCAGGAAAGGGTTCAGTGTTCTTTACCCTGCTTCTTGTTTGAACTGGAGTATTCAAATTTCCAAGAATCTGTTCCTTGGGATGAATCTTGTGAATTCTGGTAGTAGTAATTGGACTTTCATTAATTACAGTTTCCAAATTAGACAAATCAGCATTGAAGAATTCATCCATGTCTTCATCATTAGTAGGAGTATCAATCTCTATTAAATCAGGCATATTAGGATCATGTGGATACTCCTCATCACCAAATAGTGGCTTGGGATGTGGTCCAAAGAAAGTACTATTACCAGTACTTGTAGCCGGAATTTCACTTGAACTATCAGTGGTAGAAGATGGCTTGTCAGCGGTTACAGTTGGCCTATCAGTGCTTTCAGTAGGCTTAGCAGTACTTGCAGACTGCTTTTTCTTCTTTTCAATTTCTTCTACCGATACTAAGTTATCTTTCAACAACTCATCTTTATCTTGATGATGATCAACATTGCCTCCAGTATTCAGTACATCATCATCAGTGGGACCTTGCTTGTGTATGATGGATGGAACATAACCAGCTTTCCTCTTTTTAACCAAATAGAACTCCTTTGGAGAATCAGCTTCTTTTGAAGATGTATCTACCTCAGAATCCTTTTGTGTACCTGCATCAGCATTAGTGGAAGTTCCTGCAATGATAGGCTCGTAATTCATAGATTTGGTTAGCATATCAATGTTAAACAACCAGTCTGGTCCTTTGGTCTCAACACTAGGAGTCTTTTCACTGAATTGAACATGTAGGTTCTCTTCAACAAGTCTAGTCCTCCTATTGTATACTCTAAAGGCTTTACTATTTGTAGAATAGCCTAAAAAGTATCCATCATCTGCTTTTTCTTGAAACTTGCCTAGGTAGTCTATGGTATTCAAAATGGTAACAGGACACCAAAAAGGTTTTAGGAATGCAATCATAGGCTTCCTATCATGTAACAGCTCATAGGGGGTCTTGTTATGAGGCTTCACTACCTTACTTCTGTTTTTCACATAACATGCAATTCCTACAGCTTCAGCCCAAAAGGTAGTTGGTAACTTAGACTCTGACAACATGGTCCTAGCAGCCTCAATTAGTGTTCTATTTTTCCTTTCAGCTACACCATTCTGTTGTGGTGTTCTAGCAACACTAAACTGTCTTTCAATACATTTAGCTACACAGAACTGATTCATCACATCATTCTTAAACTCAGTTCCATTATCACATCTGATTACTTTGACCTTATGATTTACTAGATTTTCTATCTTAGTAATGAAACTCTTAAGAATCTCACTAGTCTCACTCTTAGCAGCCAAAAAGTATACCCAAGAAAATATACTATAATCATCAGTAATAACTAGGCAATACTACTTATGGTTCAAGCTTCAAACAAAGGTAGGTCCAAATAAGTCCATATGAAGCATAAACAGTGGTTGTGTTATGGTGTTTACAATTTTTGTCTTACAAGAAGCTCTATGTTGTTTTCCTTTTTGACAGGCTATACACAGTTCCTTACACTCAAAAACCTTTGAAGGTAACCCTCTCACTAAGTTTCCTTTTACCAGTTTATTGATTGTTTTGTAATTGAGATGACCTAGCCTTCTATGCCACAATTTTGACTCATCAACAGATGCTTTAGCAAACAAACATAAGGACCTATTAGGAAGAACATCTTTAAGATCAAAACAATATATATTTTCCTTCCTAGGTACCCTAAGTTGTATACACTTCTCATCAGGCATCTTAAACTCAAGAGACAACACCACACACTCAGTTTCCCCAAAAAGTACCCAGTTTTTCTTATCACACATTTGAGAAACACTGAATAAATTGTACTTAAGTCCCTGTACCAAATAGACTTTTTCAAAGTCTAAATTCCCTGTTCTGATTGTGCCTCTGCCAAGTATCTTTCCTCACTTTGGATCATTGCCAAAAGCCACATATCCTCCATCAAAAGCTTCAAAATCTTCCAGATTACTTCCATCCCATGTCATGTGCCCAGAGCAACCACTATCAAAAACTCCTTTATCTTTTAGCTCAGTTTGAAGATTGCCCTGCACATAAAATTATACAAGTTAGTTCCTCTTGTGGACCCAAGCCAGTACTAACTTGGGTCTGCCCTGTGCATCAAAATATTCAAATTTCTTTAGGTCCATTGATGCACAGTTGACATGTGGTAAAACCTTAGTCTTAGGCTTCCATTGCCAACTTGCTGAGGCCTTAACAGCATAAAAATGATTTCCAACCACTGTATCAGTTATCACCTTTGGAATTTTTAAAACTTCTTTTGAATCAGTGGTGATATTTTGCTTAACAGTGGTTTGATTCTGCTTAGCCGTGTTTACATTTTGCTTAGCAGTGGTTGGAACCCATTTAGGTGTAGCAGTGACAATAGATTTTGTATTCCCATTCCTCATCAGCACTGCTCTTGGAATCATGTTACTGTTAGGATGAGGGTTTGTATTTCTTGAAAAGTTTTGATGATTTACCCTCCTCCAATGATTCCAAATGTGTGGTCTGTTTTTATGACAATTTCTCTGTAAGTGTTCAAAACTACCACACACAAAACAAGCCTTTTTAACACATTGAAACTCATCACCTAATCTGTTAGAAATTAGACCATTTAAGCTTCTTTGATTACCCCTAGGTTTATATTGTTTCATCTGTTCCCTAGGAATTTCCATGTACTCTACAACTTTCTTGGTAACTTTAGCTCCAAATCTAGGTACAAGGTTGACTTGCTGAGAATCAACTTTCTTAACTTTCTCTATCTTTTCAGACTTAGTTGATTCAGTTCTATCATCCTCAGAATCTGATTCCCAATCTTCTATTATGGGAGCATCAGATAACTTATCAGAACTTATCTTAGGTGTTTCAGTCTTATTTATCTCTTCAACAGGTTTGTTAAAACTGAATTCACTACTAAATGACAGTTCTTTAGCTGGTGGTGCATGTTTCTTCAAAGAGGGTGGTGGCATATTATTGTATCCTAGACCAGTACCATCTTTGAACAGTTTTTGACCTATTGGCTTATTTACTAGATCAGAAGCATATTGTGTTTTAGCAACCCTAACAACATGTTTTTTCTTTTTCATCTAGGGCCTTTAGTTTTACACTCTCTGCCTCTGCTAGTTTATCTTTAAGCATTTTAATCTCTCTGTCTTTAAGATCAATTTCACCACCTAGTATATTGATCTTCTCTACATACTCAAACTCACATTTAATACATAATTTTAGCTTCTCTTCCACACCTTCTAGACCAACTCTATAACCTAAGTTATCTAAAGTCAATCTTTCTACTTCTTTTCTCATACTCTCAGTGATAGCTTTTTGAGATTTATCATAACATGATTTAAAAGAACAAGTAGATGTTTTAGAATCATTAGATACCTCAGAATCTGAACCAGAAGATGAAGCATAAGCCATTAGAGCAAAGTTATGCTCTTTTGAAGCTTCACTAGCAAGAAAAGCTGCATTTGGACCTTCTTCAATCTGATCACTCCAATCATAATCACCAAGCCCATCCTGAGCAACCAAAGCTGAAGAAGCAGCAGGCTCTTCTGTTGTCTTCTTAATGCCTTCAATTCTTTTAGGAGCTCGACATTCCCTAGGAAAATGACCTTTCTTCTGGCAGTTAAAGCACTCCATCTTGCTTTTGTCGAATCCAGCTCTCCTTTGACCATCATACCTAACATGTCTTCCAGTCCTCCTCAGAAACTTCCTTTCTTGGAGAGTCAGCATTGCCATTTGCCATTGAAGGTTAATTTCATCAAGATCATTAGGATCAATTTGATCTAGATCTTGATTCAAAACATCAACATTAGTAGTTAAATCTGACAGAAAAGCACAAATTGCACCATCACTGACATTATCACTAACAGTGGTATTGTTTGCAATAGCCGTGGTTATACCATAAGCAGCAGTGGATACATCTTGTGGGCTTTTGTGATTAGTGGATACAAAAGCAATGTTTTGATTAGAAGAAGATGAGTGAGAAAAGTTATTCTCAGACTCATAAACCTTCAAGTTATTGAAGAGATTGTCAAGAGTCATTGTAGCAAAGTCCGTCTTATTTCTCCACACAATTGTATGAATAGCCCAATCAGATGATAAACTCCTAATGAACTTCAAATTAATATCTTCTTGAAGGAACTTGTAACCCACTGACTTCAGTTGACTGATAAGTTTTTGAAGTCTATTGTATGTTCCATCAATCTTTTCTCCACTAAGAGCAGTGAAGGTTTCAAATTGATGCTTGAGCATATTCATCCTTGACTTCTTTGTAGCTTCATTACCAGCAAACCTTAATTCAAGAGCATCCAATAATTCTTTAGCAGATTCATATTGATCAAAGTCCAAGGCAAACTCATTTGGTATTCCCATAGAGAGAATACTGTGAGCTTTGATCTCCATTTTCCTTTTAGCTTTATCAGGTTCACTAACAATAGCAATCTCCTTTCCATCCTCACCCTTCAAAGGAAGAGTGTCTCGTTTTTCAACAACATCCCTGAGAGCATAATCAATCATACGAATGTATTGCCTCATTCGCATCCTCCAGATTTGATACTCACCATGTTTGAGCATGGGCACTTTTGAAGCAGTCACCATGTGAGTTTCTTCAGACATCTTAACTTACTTGAATAAAGATTAACAGACTTCTTCTTGGTTACAGTTTCTAGATCACAAGCTCTGATACCACTTGTTGATCCCAGTTGAGCAAACGATCTAATATAGAAACTGACTTGTAACAAAAGCTTATCAAGTATTACGCGGAATTTAATACTTAATCTTAAGAAGAAGAACAGTAAACATTCAACACCTCAATATTATTTATTAATACGAATACTCTTACAGTATTAGGGTTTTGCAACCTTGAAGTGTATCGACCTTAGATATAAAACATACGTATATCTAACCTAACCTAGAACCTCCTTTTATAGGCTAAGGAGTCCTATACAATATACAATACGTAACCTACAAGATAAATATCTTTTCCATATTTATCTAATACAATAAACTAACCGACTATACAAGACTAGCAGTGATTACAATATATTATCCGTGGTTACACAATACTACTAGCCGCGGTTGACTTCATCCGTGGTTACACACTTCTGTCCGTGGTTATATCAAACCTGTCCGTGGTTCCAGTACTTAGAGTAATTCTTGATGCAAGGAACCTAAAACCCAACATACTAGCGACTTGGATTTTAGCGAGTTGATATTTAGCAACTTAACTGTGTCTAGCGACTTGGTGCTTAGCGACTTGGTGTTAGCGACTTGGACCTTAGCGAGTTGCTCTTTAGCGACTTGGTTCAAGAATTCATAGCGACTTGGTTGATTTTTGTTTGTAATACGGTTTTCTCTTGATTTAGTAAAATCCCGTGAAAGAATCTATTTCCCGGTTTAATCATAGAGTTATAAAATCCCGTGTAATCTGTTAACATGTCTACCAACGTACCTACAATCATCTCCACTGTTGCGGAGGATGTTCAAGCAGCTGGTTCAGATACTCGTCCACCCATGCTTGACAGAACTGACTATGACTCTTGGGCACAACGAATCAGATTGTACTATCTTGGAAAGGAAAATGGAGTCAACATTCTCAAGTCTATTGATGAAGGACCTTATCAGATTGAGACTACAAGAGACTTCATTGATACAACTGCAGATGGAACAATGATCTATGGAAATGACAGACCAAAGACGTATGATGAGCTCAATGATAAGGAGAAAAAGAGATTTGATGCTGACATCAGGGCTTCTAACATTATACTTCAGGGTCTTCCAAAAGATATCTACAAGCTTATCAATCACAACACTGAAGCCAAGGCTGTTTGGGATAATGTCAGGATGCTTCTCTCAGGTTCTGAATTGACAAAGGAAGACAGAGAATCACAGCTGTATGATGAATTTGAGCACTTTAAGATGAGGCCAGAAGAAAGTGTCTATGAGTACTACGTGAGATTCCATAAGCTTGTGAATGATATGAGGAACATCAAAATGACCATGCCAAACATTCAGCTGAACTCAAAGTTTGTGAACAACATGAATCCCGAATGGCATAAGTTTGTCACCTCTGTAAAGCTAACCAAAGGATTGAAGAACACCAACTATGAGCAACTTTATGCATTCCTTCTTCAGAATGAGAGACATGCTATGTTTGAAAAAAGGATTCTTGAATAGTTCAAAACTAACCAAGGAGAAACAAGTTCGTCAAATGACTCTACAGCTTTTTACACCAATGTTGGAATTACCACCAAAGCTTCTCAAGTCATACCCATGGGTAATGGTAATTACAAGCTCATCCCTGATCCAGCATATAAGCCTCCTGACCCAAACACATTCATGGAAAACTTCATTAATCAAGTGTCTCTCATGGTTAGTCAAAACATGAACTCTCTCCCACACACCAACAATAACCTCATAACAGCATCCAAACCACACAATCAAGCTACTGTCAGAGATGGGAAGGTTATGGTGCAACCAGTTCAAGAAAGGCAGTATGAACAGGGAAGAGGAGGAGTTAGTAGAGGATATGTGGCAAATCAGAATCATGGAAGGAATCCAAATCAGGGTCAAGCTAAGCCAATTAAGTGCTACAACTGTGGTGGTGATGGATACATAGCAAGGAACTGCACTTCTCCAAAACTCCCTCAAAATGCATAGTACTTTAAAGACAAGATGTTACTTGTGCAAGCTCAGGATAATGGAGTTGTGTTGGATGAAGAGGAGCTGTTGTTTCTTGCTGAGGGCAATGCCAAGACATATGATGCAGATGTAGATGAGCAACCAATTCAGGAGATAGGTCATAATCATCAGAATGCCTTTCAAGTTGCAGACTGTGATGCATACGACTCTGACGTCGATGATGAACCGACTGCATAGACAATCTTCATAGCTAGCATTTCTCCAATGGTATCTCCAAAGGTCTCATCATCACAGCAAGCTGGTCCATCCAAAGAATCAATCATCTTAGAGGTATTAAAACTATACGATGATGTTGATGAGCAAAAGATACATGACAAAGTACAATCAACTGAAACTTTTGAGTCAGGTATTGAAAATATGGGTAATATCAATGTTGTCCCATATGATCAATATGTGAAACAAAGTGAAAGTGAGACTGTACCGAGTGATGCATCTTCTGCAGTCAATGATGACTATGTTTTTTTATGAATACACTGCATGTGCCCCTGATGATTCTGTTATCTCTGAACTGAATGCCTATAAAGAACAAGTAGCTATTTATGAACAACGTGCTAAGTTTGAGTTAACCACCCGTGAGCAGGAAATGGATGACCAAATGCGTACAACTATTAGAAAAAGTAAGTTTGGAGAAGAAGTATTAAAACAAGAGTTAAACTCCTTACAAGAAAAGCTTTCTAAAACTGCTAAGCAAAAACAAGAACTTCAAGAAAATGTTAAAATGATTAAGCAAGAATTCAGTGCTAAGGAATCAAAACTTTTGAATGATTTTTCTAATCTAAAAACCTTGAAAAACAAGCTTGAAAATAAGTTGTACGTACAAGGGAATACCATTCAGACTGCTCACATGATCACTAAGCATAGAGTTCTAAGCGATAAGCATAGTATCCCCATTATAAAGGAATCCAACCCTGAGTATGGTAAGATAGCAAAAGCTGCTCAAAATGTAATCTATGATGGCAATGAGATTCTTAAACCTAGACAGAAACCTAGTTGCATTGAGTGCATTGAGGAAGATAGAAAACTAGATGATGCATCTAGGGAGAAAATGAATAAGAATCTTAACGATCCTGCGTGTAAAGAGAATAACATAACGATCAAACTCAATTAACCCCAGAACAGATCTTTTGGAAGAAAGATATGGACAAGCTACAAGTTAATGTACTTGTTGAAACAAACACTCCCCTTAGGAAAATGCCTGCAGCTACTGTGTATCCTCCAAATACACCAATGCATCTAGTTCCTAGATCTATTGCCACTAATAGCAAGACCTTAATCAGCCTATATGTTGTTTATCAGCTGTTTGTTGATTTTGAGAAAACGTGTAAGAAGAGAATCACACCTACAGGGATAACTGAGGGGGAAAGGGGTTTTGAGCAAACTAAAGAATCTTATTTAACTGAGGTCATGCCTTTCTTCAAACAATTAAAAGGTCAATTTGAGTGTCTTCAAAAAGGGATAAATTCAGATATTAAAGAAATGGAAAAGGAATTTGATGCAATGATAGTTGAAGTCAATGATTATGAACAGGAACTCAAATATAATGAAGTTTAAAGGAAGAACTTGCACATCTTAAATGAGAATTTGATTTCGAGTTGTGTTGCTCAAATGTGTTTTATACTGTTACTAAGCACTCTATTACTGCTTCTCTATTTCATGAATTATCTATTGCATTGAAAGTTTCCCATGATCGTGTCATTGAGCTTGAAAACAAAAACTCATAACAAATTGAGAAAATTGATCAGGATGATCACGATAATTTGGTAAAACATCTTTCTAAACTAGAAGTCGAACATTTTGATTTACAACTAAAATATCATCTTAAAAAAAATGTCAAAACCTCAAATATCACGACATCCTCAGAAGTTCCAGAGTTTGATGCAGTTTTTCATATAAACAAACGTGACGAACAAATTCAAGCTCATTGTAACATGATCAGAAAGTTGAAAGCCCAAATCTCTCAATTAAAGGGTGAAAAGAACAATGTGACTGGCTCCCAAATGCCTCCTCCTTTAGATTCTCAGTATTCTCAAACTTTTCATCTTCAAAAATTAGTTAATGCTTTACAAAAGGAAAACGAGAGTTTTCTAGAAGAAAATGAAAAATTTAAACGATACTTTAAAGAGTTATATGATTCAATGAAAGTCACTCGTGACAAAAAAAAACGAAAAAATAACGTCTTTACAAAAAGAAATGGAGAAACTAAGGAGTCAAGAAAAAGGAAACTGCCACTTGTTTTTAATGAGAATGTTGCATCAATGTCATCCTCAGACTGCAAATATACTGTGACTGTTAAATACATTCCTCCTCATCATAGGAATAATGAACCTGTGTTTCACAACTATTGTGCTCACCTTAAGGATAGTCTAGAATGTCTCCGTGAGATCGTGGAAGAGGATTTCTTAAATAAGCCTCTTAATAGAGAAATTAGGCTTGCTTGCATTCATGCCAAACGATCTCAAGAGCTGCTAGAATGTTTAATAGCAACATGTCCTAAATTCTTAGGTGCGAAAGGTAAAGCTGTGATGCCTTGTTCTATGCCTAGTGCCAAGCATACAAATCATTCTATGCCCAGTTTTAAGAAAGAGAACACTAATGTGCCTTCAAGTAGTTCAGATCCCTGCACGTCTAGTTCAGGAATGCAAAAAGTAGATCAACCAACTAATGTTCCCATAATTGCCTCTACAGGAGTAATCAGTGACATTAAAGCAAGCGGGTCAAAGCCTCCAAGTAATACCAAGCAAGATAGGACCTGGCAAGCTAAGAATGTGCATTGGAAGAAAGTAGAAGACCAACCTAGGAACTTTAAGCTTGTGTTGAATAAGACGAATCGTGTTGATTCTAGTGTTAGCTCTAAGCGTACTGTAATTAATGCGAATTCTGCTACTTTTGGCAAAACATGTAATGATGATTGCGTGGTTTCTGTTACTAATCTTGAATGTGGTGTGAATGATTTGTCTAATGTTGTTAAATGCCCAGTTAAAACTGTTAATGCTAAAAAGCAAGCTAAGAAGGCTAAAAGGCAAATGCAAAAGAAAGTTAGAAAACAGTGGAAACCCACAGGAAGGAAATTTAGTAATATAGGTTATCAATGGATACCTACTGGCCATAAGATTCATGTGATGTGCCCTAAATTTGCTGAGTCAATGCCCACTAGAAAATGGATGCCTACTGGTAGAACTATTCCCTTAAGAAGTGAACATACTTTGAATAGGTCAAATATGGACACTAGCACTGCATCTATTTCTAATGAGTCCATTGTTTCTACCTCTGATGTGGGTGTTCCAATCACTGTTACTAACCAAATGGAACCCATTCTTGCATGGGGATCCCAATTATCCAGTTATCCATTCTTGTATGTGTTCAACTGTAGATCGTTCAAATCATTCTCTGGTACCTGGACTCAGGCTGTTCCAAGCATATGACTGGAGAACAGTCACGGCTCATGAACTTCGTGAGTAAATTCAATGGAACTGTGAGATTCGGAAACGATCATTTTGGTGCTATTATGGGTTATGGAGATTACGTGGTTGGAAATAGTGTGATTTCCAGGGTATATTATGTTGAAGGTCTTGGACATAATCTATTTTCTGTCGGACAATTTTGTGACTCATATTTAGAAGTGGCCTTTAGAAAACATACTTGCTTTGTTAGAGAACTTGATGGTGTGGAACTTCTCAGAGGAACTCGTGGTTCAAACCTATACACCATCTCTATCGAAGATATGATGAAATCTTCACCCATCTGCTTGCTGTCAAAGGCTTCCAAAACTAAGTCATGGGTATGGCACCGTCGTCTCAATCACTTGAACTTTGGTACCATAAACAATATTTCCAGAAAGGACTTAGTAAGACGATTACCCAGATTAAAGTATGAAAAAGATCATCTTTGTTAAGCTTGCCAATTGGGAAAAAGCACAAAATATGCCCACAAACCAAAACTGTAACACCCCAACCCGACAAGGGTAGAAGTGTCCCATTCTGGTGTCATATCAGAACATACAATTTAAAATTTTGTAAACAGAAGCCTTATAAAATAATTTTCCGGGTCATATAAACGAATGACTTACAAAGAAAATACAAAATCCAATATGTCCCAAACCAAAATAAAATCTAATAAAATTAGCTCATCAATTCAATCCAAAGTAATAAGGTAACTAGGGTCAGTCCACTCAGATAATCCAACTCTCAGCCCATCCAAGCCCATCTTGAATGCCTAATACCTTCCGCAGGAAAAGAAATGCGGCTGAGCTTACAAAGCCCAGTGAACAGATATAACAAAACAAAAACTAAACAAAAACAGAAATACGAAATGAAATAAAGAAACGAATAACGAAGTCACAGCGGAATGAGGATAATGAATCACTGAGGATTCTGCGGAAACACAGACACACAGATATCCGGAAGAACAAACAACAAATAAGAACAAACACATAGCATATTGATGACACAAACTGAAGCACATCATAATCAACAGGCAATCAATGAATCAGGCAATTTAAGTACATATAAGTCAAACGAAATACCGAAAGCTAGCAGAAACAACTACTAGAAGTAAACATGTCCTTTACACAAGTCAATTAATCTACATTTAACACACTTATCCAATATCGTAGCAGCGGAACAATAGCAGTCAAACGTGGCAGTCACACATACAAATAGAAAACACAGTAGGAAAACTATAACTAAATAAGCAAAAGACATAGCATAGCAATTAGCAAGTTATCAAGTCAGATATCATAAGTTAAACCATTTCCCAGATCAAACTTTAGTATAGACAGAATTTAAACATAGCAGATCAAACATAAGCAGATACGAACACCAACGGATAATCAAAGTTCACGAATTATCTGAACAATTTTACATAATGAACTTACAGAACAATCAATTATACACTAGCATAATCATCATACAGATCAACAAGGTCACATAATGGTAAACTAACATATAATCAGATGACAACATGCAAATCACATTTAAGCATATTAATCATATCCTAGCATGGCAAACAGTAGTCACATAAACATGTCAAAGCATAAACACAGTCAATAAACATATAATAATCTAGTATGTAAATGGAAACATTGACAAATACGGAATCATAAACAGAATATCTAATACAGAAACAACAGATACAAATTTTGTTATCTACCACGAGCCCAGAACATATCATATCAGAAGTAACTTTCTTATTCGGAGGGGTGACCTCGGAATACCTTATATAATATGAGGGGAGACCTCAATAACAAATGGAGTAGCTAGCTCCCGGAATTTGTGAAGACGCGTATTGCACACGACATCATTCACCAGACAAATCATATCAGATAACAGATCAGATCTAGGATGCATCCATACGCCCCAACAGACAGATAGTGGCCATACTATCAATAAACAGATAACAGAAAGGGACGTGGCAGAACATCACTCTACTGCCCTAGAGTCATGTCAGCGGTGCATCACTGACACGGACATGGAACCCCCATGACTAGTGAAGTATTTGGCTCGGTGTCAAACTATCTTAGATCAAACAGATTGTCATAAATGACACAGATCATAATTCATCATAAAGGTCAAACAGATTTACAAATCGGAGTTTTCATATCATAAGTTCAAATCAGATGTTTCATGGTTCAATAAACAGAGATTTCAGATAGGCAACGGATCAAACAAATCAGAAAGGGTTCATATCAAATGTTCAGAAATCAAAGGTTCATATCACAGTCACATATCATACGTTCATAATCAGAGGTTCATTATCAGATGTTCAAAATCAGAAGTTCATACTCAAACATAGCAAGGTTCAACAAACAGAAGTTCAGACAAACAGAGATTCACATAAACAGAAGGGAATCATAGCAATGGCATAGGGAATCCTAATAAGCATAAGGAAATGACAAGACAAGGAGATCATGAGAAAACCTTTACTAAAAAGGTCAGAATATCTGTACCTTAACGCAAATGAGGGAAAAGCAAATGAATGAACGAACACGAAGATACGACGCCACGTCTTCTTCAACGAATCTACACGGATTACGATTCGTATAATACTTATTAGCTCCTTTTATAAGCTTCTTATGCCTTTGTAAGTGTGTTACTTATTGATATCATGTTTTATCTTTCATTTTCTTAAACTCATATTTGGACCAGACTTTAACGATTTTTATAAAATACTTACTTAGCTCAAATGAAATCAAGCAAAATCCCAGGGGTTCCCATATGATTTAAAAGACTCTCCAAGAATTGGTGGGTTCTATTTCCATGCTAAATGGCCTACGGAAAATCATAAGTCCAGACCGGTCCAGAACTCACCCAGATTTACGCACACCAAAAGTATGGCCCCAACAAACAAACTCACCCTACTCAACACATCAAACCAAAAGCTACAGGTGTCACACCATATATAAATATCATATCCACCGAAGTAAAAGTTCCAGAACCTCATAGATTAAATACTAAAAATCATTTACTACATCATAAATTTCAACTCAGCAATTCAGATTCAGACACCCTTACTCCAAAAATATAAAAATCATACTTCCACGTTTGCAAATGATACAAGACTTATTTTTCCAGAAATCTATTTGAAGGTACTACAATTTAGGCTCAAGAATCACTCAAAAACATGAAAGTATCATCAGTTAACACCTAGATGAATCCAACCTAAATTTCAGACCCGTTTTCTAAGCTTTGACACTTGATCTTGTAAAATTCAAAAATACGACTTAGACAACTCCAAATTCGACCAAACCACTTGGAAAACTTAACTAAGACATAAAATAAACTTTTCCAACAAAAACCCAGATTATTGCACTTATAAATATCGATCTATAACCCACACAAATTCGACATATGATGCTGTCCAGTTTTAGGGTTCATATTAGGCCATCATAACACATGTTTAGACCATCAATTACATTTAGGGTTCCATTACAAATAAGGTTTCGAATTTATTATGTATGATAACATTCATATTTGTTTTATATAAACATAAGTGTGTGTCGATTGGCTAGCACAAACAAAAAGGAAGACCATGAGGATACCTTTAGGCAGAATTTAACGAGACCAAAAGAGCACCAACTGAGACTCACGGATCAAAATGCAAAGACCCAAGAGCACCACGATCAAAACACCTCCAAACTCTTCTTCTTCTTGACCTTGAGGCTGAATAAAATGTTAATGGAGGCTGCTAGGGTTTCGAATGGAGAGGAGATGGGATTTGATGCCGCCACTTTTGGGTGAAAGTGAATTAGGGTTTTGGTGTGCTTCAATTTTGTGGAGCGTATAATGAAAAGGAGGGGGAAGGGATACCGGTTTTGATGAGCCAAGGGAAAACAAAGGCCAAGCCCAACTCCAAATTCCAATTTATAACTTAGATGGGCTTTTACATTAAAGTTTATATGTGTTTTGTAATTTATGAATTTTTCGGTTCATGTAATATATAAACGTGTAATATGTATAGACGTAAAGTGTCAGAAGATTTTATTTATTTTGTACATTAGGTTTGACAATCTTTTACAAGTTAGGTTAAATTTTACATTTAATGAGCTTGACGAATTTTACATATTTTATAAATATTAAATAGAGGGCAAAATAGTCATTTAACGCGGTTACGATTTTTAGGGCTTTACAACTCTTCCCCTCTAAAAGAAAATTTCGTCCTCGAAATTGAACAAGACGGAACAGAACAGAAAACGAATCGAACTTCAGAATTTCAAGGAATAGAGCAAACGCGAAACTTATTTTAGAACAAACAGATTCTGGTCAGATCATTCATACTTATACTTTCCAGAAACAATTCAACAGTCAAATACTTATAACAGATAATCATATACTTATCAAAGTAATGGCACATAACAGATGAGATGCAAAAAATCAAACAACACACTCTAACTTATTCCGGTATCTAATGATGAAAATAACATATGCATAGACAGAACGAATCCTAACGGTCTCACTAATCGCAGAAGTACGTGGAGACATACAAACTTAGGGCAGACATAGAAATCTATGGGTTCACACGGATCATAACGATTTCGGATTCCAAGCGTACAAAATTTATATATAACAGTTGTCAATGAAAGAATCTATTTCCCGGTTTAATCATAGAGTTATAAAATCCCGTGTAATCTGTTAACATGTCTACCAACGTACCTACAATCATCTCCACTGTTGCGGAGGATGTTCAAGCAGCTGGTTCAGATACTCGTCCACCCATGCTTGACAGAACTGACTACGACTCTTGGGCACAACGAATCAGATTGTACTATCTTGGAAAGGAAAATGGAGTCAACATTCTCAAGTCTATTGATGAAGGTCCTTATCAGATTGAGACTACAAGAGACTTCATTGATACAGCTGCAGATGGAACAATGATCTATGGAAATGACAGACCAAAGACGTATGATGAGCTCAATGATAAGGAGAAAAAGAGATTCGATGCTGACATCAGGGCTTCTAACATTATACTTCAGGGTCTTCCAAAAGATATCTACAAGCTTATCAATCACAACACTGAAGCCAAGGCTGTTTGGGATAATGTCAGGATGCTTCTCTCAGGTTCTGAATTGACAAAGGAAGACAGAGAATCACAGTTGTATGATGAATTTGAGCACTTTAAGATGAGGCCAGAAGAAAGTGTCTATGAGTACTACGTGAGATTCCATAAGCTTGTGAATGATATGAGGAACATCAAAATGACCATGCCAAACATTCAGCTGAACTCAAAGTTTGTGAACAACATGAATCCCGAATGGCATAAGTTTGTCACCTCTGTAAAGCTAACCAAAGGATTGAAGAACACCAACTATGAGCAACTTGATTCCTCCCGAACCACCCTCTTTTATTTCTCCGTCACGCTTATCAACCGCTTTTGAAC
>BPTQ01000009.1:108163673-108195592 GCA_019973895.1 Chrysanthemum seticuspe
GTCATGCCTTTCTTCAAACAATTAAAAGGTCAATTTGAGTGTCTTCAAAAAGGGATAAATTCAGATATTAAAGAAATGGAAAAGGAATTTGATGCAATGATAGTTGAAGTCAATGATTATGAACAGGAACTCAAATATAATGAAGTTTAAAGGAAGAACTTGCACATCTTAAATGAGAATTTGATTTCGAGTTGTGTTGCTCAAGATGTGTTTTATACTGTTACTAAGCACTCTATTACTGCTTCTCTATTTCATGAATTATCTATTGCATTGAAAGTTTCCCATGATCGTGTCATTGAGCTTGAAAACAAAAACTCATAACTAATTGAGAAAATTGATCAGGATGATCACGATAATTTGGTAAAACATCTTTCTAAACTAGAAGTCGAACATTTTGATTTACAACTAAAATATCAACATCTTAAAAAAAATGTCAAAACCTCAAATATCACGACATCCTCAGAAGTTCCAGAGTTTGATGCAGTTTTTCATATAAACAAACGTGACGAACAGATTCAAGCTCATTGTAACATGATCAGAAAGTTGAAAGCCCAAATCTCTCAATTAAAGGGTGAAAAGAACAATGTGACTGGCTCCCAAATGCCTCCTCCTTTAGATTCTCAGTATTCTCAAACTTTTCATCTTCAAAAATTAGTTAATGCTTTACAAAAGGAAAACGAGAGTTTTCTAGAAGAAATGAAAAAGTTAAACGACACTTTAAAGAGTTATATGATTCAATGAAAGTCACTCGTGACAAAAACAACGAAAAAATAACGTCTTTACAAAAAGAAATTGAGAAACTAAGGAGTCAAGAAAAAGGAAACTGCCACTTGTTTTTAATGAGAATGTTGCATCAATGTCATCCTCAGACTGCAAATATACTGTGACTGTTAAATACATTCCTCCTCATCATAGGAATAATGAACCTGTGTTTCACAACTATTGTGCTCACCTTAAGGATAGTCTAGAATGTCTCCGTGAGATCGTGGAAGGGGATTTCTTAAATAAGCCTCTTGATAGAGAAATTAGGCTTGCTTTCATTCATGCCAAACGATCTCAAGAGCTGCTAGAATGTTTAATAGCAACATGTCCTAAATTCTTAGGTGCGAAAGGTAAAGCTGTGATGCCTTGTTCTAAGCCTAGTGCCAAGCATACAAATCATTCTATTCCCAGTTTTAAGAAAGTGAACACTACTGTGCCTTCAAGTAGTTCAGATCCCTGCACGTCTAGTTCAGGAATGCAAAAAGTAGATCAACCAACTAATGTTCCCATAATTGCCTCTACAGGAGTAATCAGTGACATTAAAGCAAGCGGGTCAAAGCCTCCAAGTAATACCAAGCAAGATAGGACCTGGCAAGCTAAGAATGTGCATTGGAAGAAAGTAGAAGACCAACCTAGGAACTTTAAGCTTGTGTTGAATAAGACGAATCATGTTGATTCTAGTGTTAGCTCTAAGCGTACTGTAATTAATGCGAATTCTGCTACTTTTGGCAAAACATGTAATGATGATTGCGTGGTTTCTGTTACTAATCTTGAATGTGGTGTGAATGATTTGTCTAATGTTGTTAAATGCCTAGTTAAAACTGTTAATGCTAAAAATCAAGCTAAGAAGGCTAAAAGGCAAATGCAAAAGAAAGTTAGAAAACAGTGGAAACCCACAGGAAGGAAATTTAGTAATATAGGTTATCAATGGATACCTACTGGCCATAAGATTCATGTGATGTGCCCTAAATTTGCTGAGTCAATGCCCACTAGAAAATGGATGCCTACTGGTAGAACTATTCCCTTAAGAAGTGAACATACTTTGAATAGGTCAAATATGGACACTAGCACTGCATCTATTTCTAATGAGTCCATTGTTTCTACCTATGATGTGGGTGTTCCAATCACTGTTACTAACTGATAAGGTTTTAAAAGGTACCATTTTGAGGGGTCGTTTAAGTCCTTATTTGATCACTTTTGTATCCGTTATTGCTTAATATCGTTCCTTTTCACTTTTTAGGTCTCTTGAAGGCAAAATGCTGGAATGGCACTTATTTGGACGAAAAGGCGCGAATATATGAAGAAAATGGCCAAAGTCAAAATCGAGACACTCACAGTTGCTGAAAGTAGAAGGCGACGGCGTCAGGTGCTACATTGTGACGCCGTCCCAAAATTATTGTGACGGTCCAGAACCCAAAACTCGTGTTTTCAAGTGACGACGTCCCGTTGTAAAAGAGTAGGCCGTCGCTACTCAGACGGCCTAGATGCAATCCAGACGACGTCAGAAGCTGAAGAGGACGACGTTACGGACATAAGGTGACGCCGTCACAAGGTTAACGTGGCCAAGACGAAACCCTAATGGCGGCGACACGACGGCGTCACTAAACATAAGGTGACGCCGTCGCAATTGTAATCTTATATATAGAATCCGAATTTTTCAGTCTTTTGTAGAGAGTCTTTGGAGTAAAAACCTAAAACCGAACCTAAGGTGTCTTGTACAGTATTTTAGGGTTTTAAACCCTATCTTACATCAAGATAAGTCTTTACTTCATTAATTCAATTATGTCTTTGATTATTTGTGTGTATGCTTGCATGTTTTCCATGTCCGGCTAATTTATTTGTGTGTTTGCTTAGGAAGTATGAAACTTAATTATTAAATATTGATTGGTTGTTTCTTATCTTAGTTGAATAATGATCTAGTAATGCGATAGGTCATTCGTTGTGTACTTAATGCTTGATTCATCTTTGTGAACCTTAGAATATAATTACCTGAGTAGTTGTAGCCTAAACCATCCAAAGAGCGCCTTAGAATAGGAGTTTATCATCCCTAGTGGGTTTGTAGACGAGACCCTTTGGTAAGTTCGAAGAGTTAGGGAGAAACGCATACCCTACAACTTTAGACACACAACGCAACTAGGAATAAGACGTGACACTCAACCATCAATAGGAGATAATTAAGGAGTAATACAAACTAAGTAAACACATCTTTAAACTATCATACGAGCACACATTAATTAGACATAGACTCCCACAACCTTAGTTTAGATAATTAGATAATAGTAGAGTAATCGGTAGAAATACCAACCCCCCCAAATCCAATACCCGAGATTCGTACCTTTCCATTTTCTAAAAAACATAAAAAGATAAAAAATAATCTTCCTCAACCTTAACCTTAGCGTAGTAACTCCTTACTAGCATTCCTATTCCCCTAGAGAACGATATCAATACCCGTGGCTTACCCTAATTACTACACTACAACGATTAGGTTCACTGCCTAGGGTGTTATAAAACTTGCTCGATGAAAAGGAAGTTTCCTTGACCCCGAACGACGCGTGTAGCGTTATCAAGTTTTTGGCGCCGCTGCCGGGGAATAGAATAGCTAGTTAGTAGTTCACCTCGTTTAGGTTTCTTTGCTTGATTCCTATCAAGTAAACTTTTTTCTCATTTTTAGCTTCCTCGTAGTCTATCCCCCTTCTTCGTGACCTTTGTTCGTAACCATTTTCATTGACTATTCCGTTAACCGTTATGGAGAACACGAATCTGCCAAAACTTTCACCCAATCAGCGAAATCTACTACATAATTTACCCCTTCCACTCCAAAATGAGATCTTGAGGTTCCAGCAACATCATGATGAATCCTTTCCGGAGGCGTGGACTCGAATTAAATATTTATTACAACAAGTCCTTTATCATGGTATTGATTTACTGTTTCCACTACAATTCTTTTACACTCGTATCGCCCACGAAACCCAAAGGAGACTTGACTATGTAGCGGATGGGGATATTTGGGGACGTGGTGTTCGAATTGCATGGGAAACCTTTGAGATTCACGCCCAATTTAGAGGTGGAACATGGGACCCAAAAAACGAATCTTTAGACCTATTTTCAGTTTGGAAACTTCGGTCGGAAAGGTTGTTTAGGAAGGAGATGATTAGAGTTGAGGTGCCAAGGTGCATGTCATGGTTAGGCGCTACCACAGTACAAAATGAATACATAGGTGATCTTGATAAGATGGAGGATAGAGTAGAAAATCCAATCCCATCGGATAACCCACAAGTCCTACCATCACTTGAAGAGCACACATCACCTATAACTTACCCGGAAGAACTAGAAGAGACTATAGGAACCCCGATTGATAGAGAACCTTTGGACCAAACGCCACTAGAGAATGTAGGTTTAGATGCTTGTTGTCATGACCTCTCTCTTAGTCCTAGGGAAGTCCCTAATTTTGATGAACCGGAGCCTCACTTAAAAACCTTACCCAATTCTCCGTCTTTAGATGTGAATCTTGGAATTGAATTCGGCCCCAATCCACCCATCAAAATAGATAGTCCGGGTAGTTGCTTGATAAAGGTGGTAGATTCTAGGCCATGTAGAGTAGAAGCTAATATAGGAGTAACCCATGACCTTACACACTTATATCACCCATTCATGGTTGATAACAAGAAACATTATGGGTTTAAACCGGGTTTATTAGGTAAAGATGGATCCTTAAAGTTGATAGAAGATGATCCATTTTTAGGAAAGAGATTTGATTCACCCGCTACACCAATAGACTTAGGTAAGGTTATAATGAATAGAGCACACTCCTTTGAGCATATAAATCACCCATCACCCTCTCCTCACGTAGCAAATTTCCACCCTAAGGGTGTGTATTGCTACTATCACCCGCACTTAGACTTAAGTGTAGGGAAAACTTCCCCTTTATCTGTCAAATAAGGGTAGAGTCAGGCTCGTGACTCGAACAAAAACAAGCGCTTCTTGGGAGGTAACCCATGTGTATTCGTTTTTCATTTTTATTTGTGTCATATATCTTTTATTGATTGTTTATCCTCATGTTTAAATTTGTAAAAGTGCTTTATTTTGTTTTTAACCTCGTCTTAATTACATATAAAGGTATTTTACATAAAGGATAAGTGTAGGGAGGATTACACACGTTTTCAAAAGAAACGTAAACATGAGAATAACAATTAACTAAAAGATATTTATGTTTGTTTGTTCGAGTCAAATGCTTGTATCGAGTCATAATGGATGTTTTGCAGAAATTTGTCCAGATTCTAAAGATGTAAATTTTCAAGAATTTTTTCCAGAAAATCGCAGACCAGTTTTTGTCAAGATAACCTGACGGCGTCAGGATTGCAACCTGACGACGTCAGGAAGGAGTAAAAACATCAGATTACTTTTTTCTCGTTTTCTGAGCCACTTATAAATTTTTGGAATTTTCCAGGTCTTAATTTTCTTAGAAATTCTGTAAACATCCATTCCACAAGCATTATATCCTAGTTTAAATCGAGTCTTATATATATTATTACCGCCGATTTTACGCGAAGGTTTCGTTTGTTTTCTTCAAGTGTGCAGGTTTAGTTTGTCAAGAAGAAGTTACATAAGATTGGAAGGAGCTTTTCACGCAATAATTCTTCTTGAAAAGGATTTAACCACCACTTTACACGGATCCTACCGAGCTAATCAGGGGAGTATTAGTTTCTTTCGTTTTTAATTACCTTCTTTTATCATAACTTTGATACTTTCGGGGAACATTGGGGACAATGTTCAGTTTAAGTGTAGGGAGGGAAAATAAAACGGGAACTTTGAAACTATGCTTATCCTTGACTATTTGCTTTGTCCAACTGTGATTGTGTAATAAACCATGAGAAAATGTTGGTTGGGTAATTTTGGCACCAAATTTAAAATTTTTCATGACATATAGGAGTGGGCCATTAGTCTTAACAAAAGCGTCTCACGGATAGGAAGTTATATGACTAGCACAAAACCCTTTACCACCCAAATTCCACCAAAATGTGAGGATCGCCCTTAGATTAATAGGAATTAAAGCATTCATCTTTAATGCTTAGAGTGTGAACCGGTAGTATATTAGATTCTAGAACTTGTTTTGTGATGCATTCCGAGATCGCAAGTGAGGCTACACTTGTGCAGTTAGGAATAACTAAATGATAAGAGGCATTAGGATAACCCTTGTTTGATACCTGTAATATAATTACTTCTTCCATATCGGTTGAGTAATTCCCCCACACCCTTTGCGTTGTACTCATATTTAGTACACGATACCCCTAGTTAACCCCTCAGAGCCTATCCTTTTCGCGGTTCTCGTGATATTTCGGTTTTTTCCGGAATATCAATGAAGAGCATTGTTTACACCTCACCCCCAAATATACACCCAAATCGCCTTAGCCTACCCTTTATGCACTCACTTTTAGTGCAAATGTTTGTTATCACCCTAAACCCTTAGTTCAATTATCTAGTTGCTTGCATAAGTTGCTAAGTCGAGTCATATCCTTTGTTTACAGTTTTGGGACGATTGGGATTCATGGGAAAAGTTAAAGTTTATGAAATGACGGGAAGGGAACGTTAAATTCAAATTCCCTTTGTTTGCGTAATAATGTACCCCAAGTGTTTTGATCTTTTCAAATCGGGTCAAATTAGTGTTAGAGTAATAAAAAACTCAAGTGTAGGGATTTGCCTATAAAAGTGTATGGAAAAAAAAAATAAATAGAAAAAGAGAAAAGAAAAAAAATAGACTGTGAAAAAAAAAAAAAAAAAAAAAAAAAAAAAAAAAAAAACATACGGGCTACCATCCTACATCTATCTTTAAATTTATGTTTGTTTATTTCAGTTATGTAGAGTTTATAGTGTCGAGTCTTGGCTTAGCAACGCCATTCTTCATATGCAGTTAACATAAAGATTTTTGACTTGCCACCACTAAATAGCCTATCCCACCAAACCCTTATTTCCCTACCGTAAGCCTAACGTTACAACCCTTTAAAAGACCTCTTTGATAGTCTTTCCTAGGTGCTTACGCCAAAGCGATGGAGGTTTGCTCTATTCTCAAGCCTATGGTAATCTATGTACTAGGACCGGTTAATGAGTGTTTATCTTCCATTTCCTATTTGTTATATTTCATATATACACCCGAGAGAGATGTGAGTATCCAAACACCCCATGTGAGGTGCTAGTATGTAATTTCCGTGCTTGTTATGACTTTTGCGGGGCTTATATGTGTTGTGGACCGTTTTGAATTAATGCTTCATGACCCCTAACTTATAAATTAATTGGCTAAAAGCACATTTGCTTGAGGACAAACAAATAACAAGTGTAGGGATATTTGATAATGTTTTAAAAGGTACCATTTTGAGGGGTCGTTTAAGTCCTTATTTGATCACTTTTGTATCCGTTATTGCTTAATATCGTTCCTTTTCACTTTTTAGGTCTCTTGAAGGCAAAATGCTGGAATGGCACTTATTTGGACGCAAAGGCGCGAATATATGAAGAAAATGGCCAAAGTCAAAATCGAGACACTCACAGTTGCTGAAAGTAGAAGGCGACGGCGTCAGGTGCTACATTGTGATGCCGTCCCAAAATTATTGTGACGGTCCAGAACCCAAAACTCGTGTTTTCAAGTGACGACGTCCCGTTGTAAAAGAGTAGGCCGTCGCTACTCAGACGGCCTAGATGCAACCCAGAAGACGTCAGAAGCTGAAGAGGACGGCGTCACGAACATAAGGTAACGCCGTCGCAAGGTTAACGTGGCCAAGACGAAACCCTAATGGCGGCGACACGACGGCGTCACTAAACATAAGGTGACGCCGTCGCAATTGTAATCTTATATATAGAATCCGAATTTTTCAGTCTTTTGTAGAGAGTCTTTGGAGTAAAAACCTAAAACCGAACCTAAGGTGTCTTGTACAGTATTTTAGGGTTTTAAACCCTATCTTACATCAAGATAAGTCTTTACTTCATTAATTCAATTATGTCTTTGATTATTTGTGTGTATGCTTGCATGTTTTCCATGTCCGGCTAATTTATTTGTGTGTTTGCTTAGGAAGTATGAAACTTAATTATTAAATATTGATTGGTTGTTTCTTATCTTAGTTGAATAATGATCTTGTAATGCGATAGGTCATTCGTTGTGTACTTAATGCTTGATTCATCTTTGTGAACATTAGAATATAATTACCTGAGTAGTTGTAGCCTAAACCATCCAAAGAGCGCCTTAGAGTAGGAGTTTATCATCCCTAGTGGGTTTGTAGACGAGACCCTTTGGTAAGTTCGAAGACTTAGGGAGAAACGCATACCCTACAACTTTAGACACACAACGCAACTAGGAATAAGACGTGACACTCAACCATCAATAGGAGATAGTTAAGGAGTAATACAAACTAAGTAAACACATCTTTAAACTATCATACGAGCACACATTAATTAGACATAGACTCCCACAACCTTAGTTTAGATAATTAGATAATAGTAGAGTAATCGATAGAAATACCAACCCCCCCAAATCCAATACCCGAGATTCGTACCTTTCCATTTTCTAAAAAACATAAAAAGATAAAAAATAATCTTCCTCAACCTTAACCTTAGCGTAGTAACTCCTTACTAGCATTCCTATTCCCCTAGAGAACGATATCAATACCCGTGGCTTACCCTAATTACTACACTACAACGATTAGGTTCACTGCCTAGGGTGTTATAAAACTTGCTCGAAGAAAAGGAAGTTTCCTTGACTCCGAACGACGCGTGTAGCGTTATCACTAACCAAATGGAACCCATTCTTGCATGGGCATCCCAATTATCCAGTTATCCATTCTTGTATGTGTTCAACTGTAGATCGTTTAAATCATTCTCTGGTACCTGGACTCAGGCTGTTCCAAGCATATGACTGGAGACCAGTCACGGCTCATGAACTTCGTGAGTAAATTCATTGGAACTGTGAGATTCGGAAACGGTCATTTTGGTGCTATTATGGGTTATGGAGATTACGTGGTTGGAAATAGTGTGATTTCCAGGGTATATTATGTTGAAGGTCTTGGACATAATCTATTTTCTGTCGGACAATTTTGTGACTCATATTTAGAAGTGGCCTTCAGAAAACATACTTGCTTTGTTAGAGAACTTGATGGTGTGGAACTTCTCAGAGGAACTCGTGGTTCAAACCTATACACCATCTCTATCGAAGATATGATGAAATCTTCACCCATCTGCTTGCTGTCAAAGGCTTCCAAAACTAAGTCATGGGTATGGCACCGTCGTCTCAATCACTTGAACTTTGGTACCATAAACAATATTTCCAGAAAGGACTTAGTAAGAGGATTACCCAGATTAAAGTATGAAAAAGATCATCTTTGTTAAGCTTGCCAATTGGGAAAAAGCACAAAATATGCCCACAAACCAAAACTGTAACACCCCAACCCGACAAGGGTAGAAGTGTCCCATTCTGGTGTGATATCAGAACATACAATTTAAAATTTTGTAAACAGAAGCCTTATAAAATAATTTTCCAGATCATATAAACGAATGACTTACAAAGAAAATACAAAATCCAATATGTCCCAAACCAAAATAAAATCTAATAAAATTAGCTCATCAATTCAATCCAAAGTAATAAGGTAACTAGGGTCAGTCCACTCAGATAATCCAACTCTCAGCCCATCCAAGCCCATCTTGAATGCCTAATACCTGCCGCAGGAAAAGAAATGCGGCTGAGCTTACAAAGCCCAGTGAACAGATATAACAAAACAAAAACTAAACAAAAACAGAAATACGAAATGAAATAAAGAAACGAATAACGAAGTAACAGTGGAATGAGGATAATGAATCACTGAGGATTCTGCGGAAACACAGACACAAAGATATCCGGAAGAACAAACAACAAATAAGAACAAACACATAGCATATTGATGACACAAACTGAAGCACATCATAATCAACAGGCAATCAATGAATCAGGCAATTTAAGTACATATAAGTCAAACGAAATACCGAAAGCTAGAAGAAACAACTACTAGAAGTAAACATGTCCTTTACACAATTCAATTAATCTACATTTAACACACTTATCCAATATCGTAGCAGCGGAACAATAGCAGTCAAACGTGGCAGTCACACATACAAATAGAAAACACAGTAGGAAAACTATAACTAAATAAGCAAAAGACATAGCATAGCAATTAGCAAGTTATCAAGTCAGATATCATAAGTTAAACCATTTCCCAGATCAAACTTTAGTATAGACAGAATTTAAACATAGCAGATCAAACATAAGCAGATACGAACACCAACGGATAATCAAAGTTCACGAATTATCTGAACAATTTTACATAATGAACTTACAGAACAATCAATTATACACTAGCATAATCATCATACAGATCAACAAGGTCACATAATGGTAAACTAACATATAATCAGATGACAACATGCGAATCACATTTAAGCATATTAATCATATCCTAGCATGGCAAACAGTAGTCACATAAACATGTCAAAGCTTAAACACATTCAATAAACATATAATAATCCAGTATGTAAATGGAAACATTGACAAATACGGAATCATAAACAGAATATCTAATACAGAAATAACAGATACAAATTTTGTTATCTACCACGAGCCCATAACATATCATATCAGAAGTAACTTTCTTATTCGGAGGGGTGACCTCGGAATACCTTATATAATATGAGGGGAGACCTCAATAACAAATGGAGTAGCTAGCTCCCAGAATTTGTGAAGACGCGTATTGCACACGACATCATTCACCAGAAAAATCATATCAGATAACAGATCAGATCTAGGATGCATCCATACGCCCCAACAGACAGATAGTGGCCATACTATCAATAAACAGATAACAGAAAGGGACGTGGCAGAACATCACTCTACTGCCCTAGAGTCATGTCAGCGGTGCATCACTGACACGGACATGGAACCCCCATGACTAGTGAAGTATTTGGCTCGGTGTCAAACTATCTTAGATCAAACAGATTGTCATAAATGACACAGATCATAATTCATCATAAAGGTCAAACAGATTTACAAATCGGAGTTTTCATATCATAAGTTCAAATCAGATGTGTCATGGTTCAATAAACAGAGATTTTAGATAGGCAACGGATCAAACAAATCAGAAAGGGTTCATATCAAATGTTCAGAAATCAAAGGTTCATATCACAGTCACATATCATACGTTCATAATCAGAGGTTCATAATCAGATGTTCAAAATCAGAAGTTCATACTCAAACAGAGCAAGGTTCAACAAACAGAAGTTCAGACAAACAGAGATTCACATAAACAGAAGGGAATCATAGCAATGGCATAGGGAATCCTAATAAGCATAAGGAAATGACAAGACAAGGAGATCATGAGAAAACCTTTACTAAAAAGGTCAGAATATTTGTACCTTAACGCAAATGAGGGAAAAGCAAATGAATGAACGTACACGAAGATACGACGCCATGTCTTCTTCAATGAATCTACACGGATTACGATTCGTATAATACTTATTATCTCCTTTTATAAGCTTCTTATGCCTTTGTAAGTGTGTTACTTATTGATATCATGTTTTATCTTTCATTTTCTTAAACTCATATTTGGACCAGACTTTAACGATTTTTATAAAATACTTACTTAGCTCAAATGAAATAAAGAAAAATCTCAGGGGTTCCCATATGATTTAAAAGACTCTCCAAGAATTGGTGGGTTCTATTTCCATGCTAAATGGCCTACGGAAAATCATAAGTCCAGACCGGTCCAGAACTCACCCAGACTTACACACACCAAAAGTATGGCCCCAACAAACAAAATCACCCTACTCAACACATCAAACCAAAAGCTACAGGTGTCACACCATATATAAATATCATATCCACCAAAGTAAAAGTTCCAGAACCTCATAGATTAAATACTAAAAATCATTTACTACATCATAAATTTCAACTCAGCAATTCAGATTCAGACACCCTTACTCCAAAAATATAAAAATCATACTTCCACGTTTGCAAATGATACAAGACTTATTTTTCCAGAAAGCTATTTGAAGGTACTACAATTTAGGCTCAAGAATCACTCAAAAACATGAAAGTATCATCAGTTAACACCTAGATGAATCCAACCTAAATTTCAGACCCGTTTTCTCAGCTTTGACACTTGATCTTGTAAAATTCAAAAATACGACTTAGACAACTCCAAATTCGACCAAACCACATGGAAAACTTAACTAAGACATAAAATAAACTTTTCCAACAAAAACCCAGATTATTGCACTTATAAATATCGATCTATAACCCACACAAATTCGACATATGATGCTGTCCAGTTTTAGGGTTCATATTAGGCCATCATAACACATGTTTAGACCATCAATTACATTTAGGGTTCCATTACAATTAAGGTTTCGAATTTATTATGTATGATAACATTCATATTTGTTTTATATAAACATAAGTGTGTGTCGATTGGCTAGCACAAACAAAAAGGAAGACCATGAGGATACCTTTAGGCAGAATTTAACGAGACCAAAAGAGCACCAACTGAGACTCACGGATCAAAATGCAAAGACCCAAGAGCACCACGATCAAAACACCTCCAAACTCTTCTTCTTCTTGACCTTGAGGCTGAATTAAATGTTAATGGAGCCTGCTAGGGTTTCGAATGGAGAGGAGATGGGATTTGATGCCGCCACTTTTGGGTGAAAGTGAATTAGGGTTTTGGTGTGCTTCAATTTTGTGGAGCGTATAATGAAAAGGAGGGGGAAGGGATACCGGTTTTGATGAGCCAAGGGAAAACAAAGGCCAAGCCCAACTCCAAATTCCAATTTATAACTTAGATGGGCTTTTACATTAAAGTTTATATGTGTTTTGTAATTTATGAATTTTTCGGTTCATGTAATATATAAACGTGTAATATGTATAGACGTAAAGTGTCAGAAGATTTTATTTATTTTGTACATTAGGTTTGACAATCTTTTACAAGTTAGGTTAAATTCTACATTTAATGAGCTTGACGAATTTTACATATTTTATAAATATTAAATAGAGGGCAAAATAGTCATTTAACGTGGTTACGATTTTTAGGGCTTTACAACTCTTCCCCTCTAAAAGAAAATTTCGTCCTCGAAATTGAACAAGACGGAACAGAACAGAAAACGAATCGAACTTCAGAATTTCAAGGAATAGAGCAAACGCGAAACTTATTTTAGAACAAACAGATTCTTGTCAGAACATTCATACTTATACTTTCCAGAAATCAATTCAACAGTCAAATACTTATAACAGATAATCATATACTTATCAAAGTAATGGCACATAACAGATGAGATGCAGAAAATCAAACAACACACTCTAACTTATTCCGGTATCTAATGATGAAAATAACATATGCATAGACAGAACGAATCCTAACGGTCTTACTAATCGCAGAAGTACGTGGAGACATACAAACTTAGGGCAGACATAGAAATCTATGGGTTCACACGGATCATAACGATTTCGGATTCCAAGCGTACAAAACTTATATATAACAGTTGTCAATGAGAATCTCGCAAAGAGGTACAAAATTTCAATCGAACATGAGGAGCGACAAATAACAGATACAAGTCAAAGTCCATTCACGTACCTACCCCAGGCATTTCCCAAGATGTCGTATGATTTCAATAAGTTCAAATTATATGATCTCGGTATTATCACGTTGATCAGGCGTCATAATACTTGCATCACATAACAAGTCCTTATCATCATCATATTCTGTCTCGGGTCATGACAACCCACATAACTAATATCAAAACAAAACATATCACATACAGATAACAAGCAACATACTGAAACAGGCCAGATCACATACATACCACATATATTACATCACACAACTTACCATATCACCAAACAAACGAGGCCACCAACTTGCATAAAACGGTTCCTCATGACTCATTACTGTCGGTCCAAAAAGAAAAACTGAGATATACCAGAATGCTAAACGATAAAACTTCACGATTTAAACCGAGTTCTGAACGAATCAAAGAAACGCAATACCGATCAGAATCACTTAACAGAATATCAAACCGCCTCAAATCATATGAAGTAGAAACGCATGACAAACGAATAGGAGTAACCCAAGTCGCGCCCAAATCATATGAAGTAGATGAACCCTCTCAGCCACCGGTTGAATCTTGTCTCCGTCTTTTGCGTCTTTGGTTGGTCCGTCCAGCTTCCTCCAGCAGCATCCTGGTGCCTCCAGCAGCACGGCAGTCGGGTGTGGCTTCTGCTTCACGAACCTCTCCAGCTCAGACACTGTTGCAGCAACACAGGTTCGGCACCATCATCTTCGGCTCCACGGGTAGTCTCCATCTAACGATCGACAAACGGATGTGCGAAGACAAAATAATAAAATCGAATGTGAAGAGAAGAAGACCAAAACAGTGAAGACAAAAGATTATTGAAGTCAAATCTAAACGATGATGAGTGTGTAAATACTCATCATTTTTGGGTCAAATCTGAACTGCAAAACGTCTAAAAATGCTCAGAAATGCATCAAAATACTGAAAATATCTCAAAGTTGCATTTTATATTCTTCAGATGCAAAATGTTTAAAATCAGATGAAAAATGAGCTAAGTTTGCATAATTGGCAGTTTCAGTCCCCCAAGTTTCAAAAATTGTCAGAAATAGTCCCTGAGCACTTAATTTCAAAAGAAAAATCACCAAAGGTCCTTTTAAAATCATAAGTTGTCAAAATTAGTCCTTTGGTGAAAAATATCAAAATTTTTGAGAAATTACAAATTTGGTCCTTCAAGTTTAAAAATTGGCAAAATTGGTCCTTGGAAATTTGAAAATGTCAAGTTTGGTCCTTGTGCTATCGGAGCTTGTCACTTTTAGTCCCTTGGAGAAACTTTGCAGAATTGGCAGCATTGGTCCCTGTATTTTCAGAAATAACAAATAGGTCCTTGTGTTATTAATACCCTTTCAACCCTTTGGACCTTGTCAAACCCTTGTGACCCCCTGCCATAACCCATTTGGACCCCTGCCACTTGAGCCTTTTGGACCTTTGACCCCCCTTCCCTTTATAATATTAAACCATGGTCAAATGAAGTCAAACCCAACCCCTTTTTCCCTCCACTGTCCCCCCTTCTCCTCCACCACTTTTTCTGCAACACCACCCCTAGCTCACCCTACTCCACACTTTGTCCCCTCCAACCACAACCCTCCAAAGCAGCATTTAATGCACCCCTCCCCTGTCCAACTATGGGAACCATTGGCAAAAACCTATTTCCCGCCAAAATGCATCAAACGCCCAAAATGGTCCCAAGTGATCCAATGGTCCTAAAACCAAGTGGGATTCACTCAGAAAGAGGAGAGAAGCAGAGTTGGGTATAAAAGAGAGAAGAGATGCAAGAAGAAAAGGGGGTAGTTAGTTTTCATTTTTCAAATATATGTCGTTTTTTATTAAATTAGCTTAATTAGTGTTTTAATATGTAATCCTAAGTTTTATTGTATTCAAATTAAGCAACTGAGTCATTGTAATTCATTTCCAGTCTTAATTCAAGGTTTCACTTAAATTTCATGTTTTGATGTTCACTGTTGAAAAGTTTAATTTCAAACTCTCACATTCAAGCTTCAAATAGCTTATTGTAAGTTCACACAAGTTAACTTAAGCTTATTATAGCTTTTGATGAGCTTGGAAAACAGTTTCAAGCAATTTTCATGTTTGGTCAACAAAAGTCAACTGCTGATGCTTAATTGGACTTGGTCATGGGTGTTGCAGAGCTTAGATGGGTTGGATTAGAATAGGTTAGAGTAGGATTGGTTCTGGTTTAAGCTGCAAAACAGCTGGACTTGAGTAAGATCTATCTCCACTTTGTTGTTCATCATTTTTTTGCTCAAATCTGTATATCTAGTTCTTGATTGATTTCGTGTTGAGTGATTGTTTAAATCAGTGCATTATGCTTCATTTAGGTTAGTCAAAGTCAGATTGAGCATTGGTTTGCATTAAATAAGTAGTTTGCTAGTTAAAATTGCAAGCCTATCACTTGAACCAGTGTTTGGCAGTGCCTGTCATTTGTAGTTTTCAAGCTTCTCAGAAGCTAGAACCCTTAAGGCTAGTCCTAGTTAGATATAGTGAGTTCATTTCAGTTCTTATTTTGTAGTCATTTGCACTCTAAGTCAAAATCACATTTGATCTGTTCTAAGTTCTTATCTGTGAAAAATGTGTGATATCAAAAGCTTATTTTGTGTTCAAAATACATAGAGATAGCTTGCATTAAATCTAATTCATCATAATACATCATTTTCAGTTCAAACATTGGAATCAAAACTCATTAAAGTCAACATTTCAATTCTGTTTCAAAAGTCAAGAACATGAAAAAGTCATTTTGAGCCTAACTAGGGTGATTTTTCATGGACTCATTTCTGGGTCAAAACAAGTGAAACTTGGGATTTTATAACTTCAGTCGGTCTAGTGTCTTAATATCATTTTAGTTGAATTTTAGTAATTTTTTATAAGCTTCAAAACTGCTTTTCAAGATGGGTATAAATGCCATGTGCAACTGAGTCAGTATTCACTGAGTCTACACAGGGTTTATGCAGGCTTGTCACAAGCTCACAAGAGCTTGTCTAGGTCTGGTTTTTGGATTACAAGCTCTTACCCAGGTCTAGTTTAGGTTCCCATTTCTGTTTTTCAGTTTCAACTTATTTGGTAGCTTATCTTTAAGCTGCAAAGTAGTACCCTCAAATCTGTTTTTGCACATTAAGCCAAATCATCAAATCTCAACAGTTTGGATCTCAGAGGTTTAGGATAGTTGTTTTTAGTTGATTTTGAGTACTTTTAGCTTATTGTAGCTTCTGTGCAAGTTTGGAGCTTATTTGTGACTTTTGGCTTTTCTCAAGTGCTTATTTATAAGCAGTTTCCATTGCAGTTCAATATTCTTGCACACAACCCCCATGTTTTTATATTTTTCCAAGATTCTTTATAATATTTTAGACTTATCTTGAATTTTTCAGATTTTTCTAGGTCAGTTTGGTATTTTTCTTCATTTTAATCAGTTTTTAAGTCTTTTTAATTAGCTTTTATTGCAATTAATTCAGAAAAACTTCAAAAAAATAAGTTTTCATTTTGCTTAAGTTAAGATAAATATAAAAAGTCAAAAAAATATTTTTCCAGATTTTTCTTAGTTAAATTTGTATTTTTAAGCAATTTAAGTAGTTTTAAATAGTTTTTAATTCATAGAAAATACAAAAATAATCGGAAAAATACAAAAATAGTTTTGAAAATTCTTTTTTGTTATTTTAGATTTTTCCAAGTCATAATTTCATTTTTCTAGCTTAATTTCATATTTTCTTGTATTTTAGGTTATTATTAAATAGTTAAAATTTGTTTTTAATTAATAATAATTAATTAAATAGTTTTAAAAATAATTTTCTTTTTCTAAAAATTTTCTTTTATCATTAGGTTTGTAAAAATATCATTTTCATATTTTTAGGATTAATATTGTTCAAGTTTCACATTTTCTTTTGTAAGTCGCGTAGTTTTTAAATTAAGTTTTATAAAAGAAAAAATCAAAAACATCATTTTGCAAATAGTGATAGCGTTTATTTAATATTATTTATCTTTTTAATTTTCTTTAATTTGCATTTAAGCCTTTGTAATTTATAGACTTTTTCTGTAGTTATAATAATTCAAATCTCTTTTCCGTTCAAATCTCTCGATCACTATTCGATTGGTGATTCATCGCATAGCTCGCTGGGACATAACGACCCGGGGAAACACTATACTATCCTGATCTTCATTGCATTTGTTTCCAGACTGTTTTAAGTTTGTTACGGTTGGCCATTCACAAGTGGTCGGCTTGAGTGATAAAACTTGACCCTCTGGGAGCGAATCAAATTTTTGGCGCCGCTGGCGGGGAGCTGTGCTGATTATCTTCCGTTTAGCAGATTAGTGATTTGAATATTCACTCCTTGTTCATACCATCTATATGTTTTTATATTTTCTTATAAAAATCAAAAACCCAAAAAGATTTTCATCCTTTGTTTTTACAAAATGTTTATCCAAAAACCCAAAAATATTCCTCCTTACCCTCTTACCCTTTTTGATTCTTTATTCCTTTACCCTCTATCCATTTGATTCTAACTTCTTCTATTCTCATGGAATCTCTCGACTACGACGAATTCTGGGACAAAGTTGAAAAACTTCAGACTTTATCACAAATGTCAAGAATTCGTGTTGTTCGTGATGATCCATTAATTCTGCGTTAGGAAATGGAACAAGAAACCGGGGTGACAAAGGACCAGGTACTTCCCTCTGATAATGGAAGTGCTAAATACGTCCAACCTACGGTTATCCAAAGATCTAACCCATCAATTGCTCCTAAGCCGTCTAAAATTGATCCTAAACTTTCACGATTTACGGTTAAAAGCAAACATGCAGAATTTAGATCGGTGACTAGCAAGAATGACTTGCCTAATCTTCACGTTTCTCAAGAACCAGAACCAGAGACCATAACGGAAGTGGTGGAAATTGCTAGCTCTCAGAGCACACCACTTGTCCCACCTCCGGATTTTTCAAAATGTTCTTCGAGACTTGATAGTCATTCGGATCACCATGTTGGTTTTGTTGATTCTTTGAATAAACTGATTCCTTCTCATAACTCTCAATTGAAATTGTTTATTCCTTGTGTCGGTTGTGGTGAGCCTCTTTTTGGTTCACCCTGTCGTTGGTGTACATGTGTACAATGTGGTAATGATATTCATAACGGGAGTTGTTTGTTTTGTGGTTCGAGGAGTTCATTTGATTATGGTCCTAATCCGAACTCATTTAACGACCCCTCAAACTTTTCCAACCACACACCACAACCCGACCTATCTTCATATAATCAACATATCTACTGTGAATTTTGTGGAGGTCCTCACCAAGGATTTGAGTGTCAATCCAGAAACACGTTTGTCTATGAACAGTTTTTCGGTGATGCTCAGAACTTTGGTTATGACCAATATCCATACAATTCACCAGTCCAGACTCAACAGTTTTACTGTTGTGAGTAGTATGGAGGTCCCCATTTCAGCTCTGATTGTCAAATAGGGAATCCATTTCCTTGTAACAATCATGACTCTCACGGTTTTGACAATTTCCAACCTCCACAGCACCATACGGTTCAAACTCCACCTGAGCCGTTATCTCAAGAAATCTCCCAAAATTTTGAAACCGCAATGAAAACACTTGATGATATGATTAGTAACTTTAAGAATCAAGTGAGTGGTGAAAAGACCATGGGAGAATTGCTAGTCGAAGAACGAGAGGCCCTCAGATCTAGGGAAGAATTATTAGTCCTAGAGCATGCAGCTCTAAGGCGTTCCCAATTTCTTAAGGCAGCTCTATATGATGATGACGAGGAGAGTTTTTATCCTTTTAATATTATTTCTCAACTCCCTCAGTCAGTTGATATCCCAGCAGTTGAGATTCCATCTCAAACAACTGCTATCACACCCGAAGCTCCCACTCACTCTCTGAACATGGGGGACGAGCATCTTGACACTGTTCCTGAAAAGGAATCGGACGAATTCATAAAGTCTAGTGTTGAGAACCTTGTCCCAATCCCGAGAGAGTCACATGGAAATTCTGATCATATGTGTGATTCTCTTTCCCCTCTTGAGTGTTCAAAAGATCATTTTGAAACTTTCTCCAATTGTAGCGAAGATTGTGCTTCTTATGGAAACATCGAGTATGTTGAGGCATCACTCCCACAGTCTGATCCTCTTCTTGAGGAGTTCTCCGATGAACTCACTCACATCAATCCACTTTCATCAGAAAGTGACGATGGTCTCTTTGATTTCGAAGCCAATCTGGGAGAGATTGAAAGTCTCCCTTATAATGATCGTTCACTCACTTCTCACCCTAACAGTCCAATAGAGAATGTTGATCACCTTGTTCCCGAAACATTCAAAGCTACTCTCACTAATCCTCTATTTGAATTCGACTCTGAATTCACTTTAATTTCTGAGAATCCACTCTTTGATACTCAGACCGAGGATAGTGATGAGCCCATAATGGAACAAGAATTCACAATTTCACTTCATGTGAATGATTCTCTTCATGAAGAGTTCTCCGGTGAACTCTCTCATGACATATCTCCTCCGGAACATGATCATTTCCATTTTGATCTTGAGGATGATATTGGCTCGGAGGAAGGTGTACTCTATCATACGAGTTTGCTTATTGATGATACTACCCTCACCCTTCCTCCCGATATGTCTACATTTGAGGATGAAGAATGGATCTTGATTGTTATCAAAATCTTTCTTCCTTTCCTCAAATATCTTGTGATTTCTTTTCATCTTCACTCCTTCCGGAATGAAGACACTATCTTTGACCCCGGTATTTTCATTTATCATTTCTGAGCCGGTTCTATGTATATCTCATCGGTGTGGAACTTTCACATACTTCAATGTTTATTCAAACATCTTGAATGAAAGTCCGATGGAGATTGTCTCTTCCACTTACTTCCCCATGAACAAATTAATTCGGGGTCGAGTCAAGCTAGCGACTCGGTAACCAAAAATAGTAGTTAAACATGGGTTTTCACCCGTGTGTCCCACCCTAGTGTGGGGGAGTTGCCCCCCGCTGTTGTATAAAGATTCAAAAAAAAAAAAAAAAAAATTAAAATAATGGCCGTAGTATTTTCCTTTTACGTTCTATGTTTCGGCATAACTGCCGGTACTTTGAATATTGAGGGCAATATTCATTTCTAGTGTGGGGGGGAATTCTCACGAAATTTATCATGTAATTATACCGCCTAATTCCCCCATTTTTGGCCAAAAATTTTTTTTTTTGAGTAAGTGTTTTGCACTTACTCAGCTTATGGTTATCAATCCGCCATGTCTAATAAACAAAAGGATTGGCTAATCCAGGAGCAAACGGCTCTTGGTAAAGATATATCAAATCCGTTTACGGCTTGCAATTTGCAAAAAATTGTATGGTATTCAGCTCACCATGTCCTTAAAAGTGAAGAGTTGGCTAGCCCGCAAGTTTATGGCTTGTGGTAAAGGCAGTGGAAAAAACCATAATTGGTAATCAGCTCACCAAAGATAATATTGATAATTTATCTAAGAGTTGGCTAGTCCAGAAGCAAACGGCTTCTGGTAAAGACAAATCAAATCCGTTGGAAGCTGGTGGTTTGCTCAAAATCACATGGTTATCGGTGTACCATAGTTCTTACTTGAACTGAAACATTTGGCTACTCCACAAGTAATGGCTTTTGGTAAAGAGATTCAAATCCATTAAGTTTTTCTCAAAAGATTGCTAGGGACTAGCAATAGTTTAGTGTGGGGGATTGATGAGTGTGTAAATACTCATCATTTTTGGGTCAAATCTGAACTGCAAAATGTCTAAAAATGCTCAGAAATGCATCAAAATACTGAAAATATCTCAAAGTTGCATTTTATATGCTTCAGATGCAAAATGTTTAAAATCAGATAAAAAATGAGCTAAGTATGCATAATTGGCAGTTTCAGTCCCCCAAGTTTCAAAAATTGTCAGAAATAGTCCCTGAGCACTTAATTTCAAAAGAAAAATCACCAAAGGTCCTTTTAAAATCATAAGTTGTCAAAATTAGTCCTTTGGTGAAAAATATCAAAAGTTTTGAGAAATTACAAATTTGGTCCTTCAAGTTTAAAAATTGGCAAAATTGGTCCTTGGAAATTTGAAAATGTCAAGTTTGGTCCTTGTGCTATTGGAGCTTGTCACTTTTAGTCCCTTGGAGCAACTTTGCAGAATTGGCAGCATTGGTCCCTGTATTTTCAGAAATTACAAATAGGTCCTTGTGTTATTAATACCCTTTCAACCCTTTGGACCTTGTCAAACCCTTGTGACCCCCTGCCATAACCCATTATGACCCCTGCCACTTGAGCCTTTTGGACCTTTGAACCCCCTTCCCTTTATAATATTAAACCACGGTCAAATGAAGTCAAACCCAGCCCCTTTTTCCCGCCACTGTCCCCCTTCTCCTCCACCACTTTTTCTGCAACACCACCCCTAGCTCACCCTACTCCACACTTTGTCCCCTCCAACCACAACCCTCCAAAGCAGCATTTAATGTACCCCTCCCCTGTCCAAGCTATGGGAACCATTGGCAAAAACCTATTTCCCGCCAAAATGCATCAAACGGCCAAAATGGTCCCAAGTGATCCAATGGTCCTAAAACCAAGTGGGATTCACTCAGAAAGAGGAGAGAAGTAGAGTTGGGTATAAAAGAGAGAAGATATGCAAGAAGAAAAGGGGGTAGTTAGTTTTCATTTTTCAAATATATGTCGTTTTTTATTAAATTAGCTTAATTAGTGTTTTAATATGTAATCCTAAGTTTTATTGTATTCAAACTAAGCAACTGAGTCATTGTAATTCATTTCCAGTCTTAATTCAAGGTTTCACTTAAATTTCATGTTTTGATGTTCACTGTTGAAAAGTTTAATTTCAAAATCTCACATTCAAGCTTCAAATAGCTTATTGTAAGTTCACACAAGTTAACTTAAGCTTATTATAGCTTTTGATGAGCTTGGAAAACAGTTTCAAGCAATTTTCATGTTTGGTCAACAAAAGTCAACTGCTGATGCTTAATTGGACTTGGTCATGGTATGGGTGTTGCAGAGCTTAGATGGGTTGGATTAGAATAGGTTAGAGTAGGATTGGTTCTGGTTTAAGTTGCAAAACAGCTGGACTTGAGTAAGATCTATCTCCACTTTGTTGTTCATCATTTTTTTGCTCAAATCTGTATATCTAGTTCTTGATTGATTCTGTGTTGAGTGATTGTTTAAATCAGTGCATTATGCTTCATTTAGGTTAGTCAAAGTCAGATTGAGCATTGGTTTGCATTAAATAAGTAGTTTGCTAGTTAAAATTGCAAGCCTATCACTTGAACCAGTGTTTGGGAGTGCCTGTCATTTGTAGTTTTCAAGCTTCTCAGAAGCTAGAACCCTTAAGGCTAGTCCTAGTTAGATATAGTGAGTTCATTTCAGTTCTTATTTTGTAGTCATTTGCACTCTAAGTCAAAATCACATTTGATCTGTTCTAAGTTCTTATCTGTGAAAAATTTGTGATATCAAAGCTTATTTTGTGTTCAAAATACATAGAGATAGCTTGCATTAGATCTAATTCATCATAATACATCATTTTCAGTTCAAACATTGGAATCAAAACTCATTAAAGTCAACATTTCAATTCTGTTTCAAAAGTCAAGAACATGAAAAAGTCATTTTGAGCCTAACTAGGGTGATTTTTCATGGACTCATTTCTGGGTCAAAACAAGTGAAACTTGGGATTTTATAACTTCAGTCGGTCTAGTGTCTTAATATCATTTTAGTTGAATTTTAGTAATTTTTTATAAGCTTCAAAACTGCTTTTCAAGATGGGTATAAATGCCATGTGCAACTGAGTCAGTATTCACTGAGTCTACACAGGGTTTATGCAGGCTTGTCACAAGCTCACAAGAGCTTGTCTAGGTCTGGTTTTTGGATTACAAGCTCTTACCCAGGTCTAGTTTAGGTTCCCATTTCTGTTTTTCAGTTTCAACTTATTTGGTAGCTTATCTTTAAGCTGCAAAGTAGTACCCTCAAATCTGTTTTTGCACATTAAGCCAAATCATCAAATCTCAACAGTTTGGATCTCAGAGGTTTAGGATAGTTGTTTTTAGTGGATTTTGAGTACTTTTAGCTTATTGTAGCTTTTGTGCAAGTTTGGAGCTTATTTGTGACTTTTGGCTTTTCTCAAGTGCTTATTTATAAGCAGTTTCCATTGCAGTTCAATATTCTTGCACACAACCCCCATGTTTTTATATTTTTCCTAGATTCTTAATAATATTTTAGACTTATCTTGAATTTTTCAGATTTTTCTAGGTCAGTTTGGTATTTTTCTTCATTTTAATCAGTTTTTAAGTCTTTTTAATTAGCTTTTATTGCAATTATTTCAGAAAAACTTCAAAAAAATAAGTTTTCATTTTGCTTAAGTTAAGATAAATATAAAAAGTCAAAAAAATATTTTTCCAGATTTTTCTTAGTTAAATTTGTATTTTTAAGCAATTTAAGTAGTTTTAAATAGTTTTTAATTCATAGAAAATACAAAAATAATCAGAAAAATACAAAAATAGTTTTGAAAATTCTTTTTTGTTATTTTAGATTTTTCCAAGTCATAATTTCATTTTTCTAGCTTAGTTTCATATTTTCTTGTATTTTAGGTTATTATTAAATAGTTAAAATTAGTTTTTAATTAATAATAATTAATTAAATAGTTTTAAAAATAATTTTCTTTTTCTAAAAATTTTCTTTTATCATTAGGTTTGTAAAAATATCATTTTCATATTTTTAGGATTAATATTGTTCAAGTTTCACATTTTCTTTTGTAAGTCGCGTAGTTTTTAAATTAAGTTTTATAAAAGAAAAAATCAAAAACATCATTTTGCAAATAGTGATAGCGTTTATTTAATATTATTTATCTTTTTAATTTTCTTTAATTTTCATTTAAGCCTTTGTAATTTATAGACTTTTTCTGTAGTTATAATAATTCAAATCTCTTTTCCGTTCAAATCTCTCGATCACTATTCGATTGGTGATTCATCGCATAGCTCGCTGGGACATAACGACCCGGGGAAACACTATACTCTCCTGATCTTCATTGCATTTGTTTCTAGACTGTTTTAAGTTTGTTACGGTTGGCCATTCACAAGTGGTCGGCTTGAGTGATAAAACTTGACCGTCTGGGAGCGAATCTAACGACAATCAAAAGGAATCGGAATATATCATAACAGACGGAAACCTAATGTCTACCCAATCCTCACAGTTCATAGCCTAAGCTCTAAGGGTCCTAAAACCTAGAGCTCTGATACCATAATTGTAACACCCCAACCCGACAAGGGTAGAAGTGTCCCATTCTGGTGTCATATCAGAACATACAATTTAAAATTTTGTAAACAGAAGCCTTATAAAATAATTTTCCAGGTCATATAAACGAATGACTTACAAAGAAAATACAAAATCCAATATGTCCCAAACCAAAATAAAATCTAATAAAATTAGCTCATCAATTCAATCCAAAGTAATAAGGTAACTAGGGTCAGTCCACTCAGATAATCCAACTCTCAGCCCATCCAAGCCCATCTTGAATGCCTAATACCTTCCGCAGGAAAAGAAATGCGGCTTAGCTTACAAAGCCCAGTGAACAGATATAACAAAACAATAACTAAACAAAAACAGAAATACGAAATGAAATAAAGAAACGAATAACGAAGTCACAGCGGAATGAGGATAATGAATCACTGAGGATTCTGCGGAAACACAGACACACAGATATCCGGAAGAACAAACAACAAATAAGAACAAACACATAGCATATTGATGACACAAACTGAAGCACATCATAATCAACAGGCAATCAATGAATCAGGCAATTTAAGTACATATAAGTCAAACGAAATACCGAAAGCTAGCAGAAACAACTACTAGAAGTAAACATGTCCTTTACACAAGTCAATTAATCTACATTTAACACACTTATCCAATATCGTAGCAGCGGAACAATAGCAGTCAAACGTGGCAGTCACACATACAAATAGAAAACACAGTAGGAAAACTATAACTAAATAAGCAAAAGACATAGCATAGCAATTAGCAAGTTATCAAGTCAGATATCATAAGTTAAACCATTTCCCAGATCAAACTTTAGTATAGACAGAATTTAAACATAGCAGATCAAACATAAGCAGATACGAACACCAACGGATAATCAAAGTTCACGAATTATCTGAACAATTTTACATAATGAACTTACAGAACAATCAATTATACACTAGCATAATCATCATACAGATCAACAAGGTCACATAATGGTAAACTAACATATAATCAGATGACAACATGCGAATCACATTTAAGCATATTAATCATATCCTAGCATGGCAAACAGTAGTCACATAAACATGTCAAAGCATAAACACATTCAATAAACATATAATAATCCAGTATGTAAATGGAAACATTGACAAATACGGAATCATAAACAGAATATCTAATACAGAAATAACAGATACAGATTTAGTTATCTACCACGAGCCCAAAACATATCATATCAGAAGTAACTTTCTTATTCGGAGGGGTGACCTTGGAATACCTTATATAATATGAGGGGAGACCTCAATAACAAATGGAGTAGCTAGCTCCCAGAATTTGTGAAGACGCGTATTGCACACGACATCATTCACCGGACAAATCATATCAGATAACAGATCAGATCTAGGATGCATCCATACGCCCCAACAGACAGATAGTGGCCATACTATCAATAAACAGATAACAGAAAGGGACGTGGCAGAACATCACTCTACTGCCCTAGAGTCATGTCAGCGGTGCATCACTGACACGGACATGGAACCCCCATGACTAGTGAAGTATTTGGCTCGGTGTCAAACTATCTTAGATCAAACAGATTGTCATAAATGACACATATCATAATTCATCATAAAGGTCAAACAAATTTACAAATCGGAGTTTTCATATCATAAGTTCAAATCAGATGTTTCATGGTTCAATAAACAGAGATTTCAGATAGGCAACGGATCAAACAAATCAGAAAGGGTTCATATAAAATGTTCAGAAATCAAAGGTTCATATCACAGTCACATATCATACGTTCATAATCAGAGGTTCATAATCAGATGTTCAAAATCAGAAGTTCATACTCAAACATAGCAAGGTTCAACAAACAGAAGTTCAGACAAACAGAGATTCACATAAACAGAAGGGAATCATAGAAATGGCATAGGGAATCCTAATAAGCATAAGGAAATGACAAGACAAGGAGATCATGAGAAAACCTTTACTAAAAAGGTCAGAATATGTGTACCTTAACGCAAATGAGGGAAAAGCAAATGAATGAACGAACACGAAGATACGACGCCACGTCTTCTTCAATGAATCTACACGGATTACGATTCGTATAATACTTATTAGCTCCTTTTATAAGCTTCTTATGCCTTTGTAAGTGTGTTACTTATTGATATCATGTTTTATCTTTCATTTTCTTAAACTCATATTTGGACCAGACTTTAACGATTTTTATAAAATACTTACTTAGCTCAAATGAAATCAAGCAAAATCCCAGGGGTTCCCATATGATTTAAAAGACTCTCCAAGAATTGGTGGGTTCTATTTCCATGCTAAATGGCCTACGGAAAATCATAAGTCCAGACCGGTCCAGAACTCACCCAGATTTACACACACCAAAAGTATGGCCCCAACAAACACACTCACCCTACTCAACACATCAAACCAAAAGCTACAGGTGTCACACCATATATAAATATGATATCCACCAAAGGAAAAGTTCCAGAACCTCATAGATTAAATACTAAAAATCATTTACTACATCATAAATTTCAACTCAGCAATTCAGATTCAGACACCCTTACTCCAAAAATATAAAAATCATACTTCCACGTTTGCAAATGATACAAGACTTATTTTTCCAGAAAGCTATTTGAAGGTACTACAATGTAGGCTCAAGAATCACTCAAAAACATGAAAGTATCATCAGTTAACACCTAGATGAATCCAACCTAAATTTCAGACCCGTTTTCTCAGCTTTGACACTTGATCTTGTAAAATTCAAAAATACGACTTACACAACTCCAAATTCGACCAAACCACTTGGAAAACTTAACTAAGACATAAAATAAACTTTTCCAACAAAAACCCAGATTATTGCACTTATAAATATCGATCTATAACCCACACAAATTCGACATATGATGCTGTCCTGTTTTAGGGTTCATATTAGGCCATCATAACACATGTTTAGACCATCAATTACATTTAGGGTTCCGTTACAATTAAGGTTTCGAATTTATTATGTATGATAACATTCATATTTGTTTTATATAAACATAAGTGTGTGTCGATTGGCTAGCACAAACAAAAAGGAAGACCATGAGGATACCTTTAGGCAGAAAACGAGACCAAAAGAGCACCAACTAAGACTCACGGATCAAAATGCAAAGACCCAAGAGCACCACGATCAAAACACCTCCAAAATCTTCTTCTTCTTGACCTTGAGGCTGAATAAAATGTTAATGGAGGCTGCTAGGGTTTCGAATGGAGAGGAGATGGGATTTGATGCCGCCACTTTTGGGTGAAAGTGAATTAGAGTTTTGGTGTGCTTCAATTTTGTGGAGCGTATAATGAAAAGGAGGGGGAAGAGATACCGGTTTTGATGAGCCAAGGGAAAACAAAGGCCAAGCCCAAGTCCAAATTCCAATTTATAACTTAGATGGGCTTTTACATTAAAGTTTATATGTGTTTTGTAATTTATGAATTTTTCGGTTCATGTAATATATAAACGTGTAATATGTATAGACGTAAAGTGTCAGAAGATTTTATTTATTTTGTACATTAGGTTTGACAATCTTTTACAAGTTAGGTTAAATTTTACATTTAATGAGCTTGACGAATTTTACATATTTTATAAATATTAAATAGAGGGAAAAATAGTCATTTAACGCGGTTACGATTTTTAGGGCTTTACAAAAACCCACAAACTCAGTAATGGAAGTTCTTCATACCCTTCATATGGATCTGTGCGGACCAATGAGAGTGCAAACGATAAATGGGAAGAAATACATTCCAGTAGTTGTTGATGACTACTCTCGATTTACTTGGATAATGTTAGCCTTGATTATTTTTATTAGAAGTGATGGTCATTCACGATTAGGAACTTTGTAATGTGTGTTAGATATCGTGATAGAATAGTCATCGGGCTCGTGGATTGGGCTAAGCTAATTGGGCATTAGTTAAGATAAGCTAGCCTTGTCTAGTTCGTGTAACCCAAGCCCAATCCAAGTCCATCTCAAGGCCCATGGCCAAGCCTTAGGGCATCCTTTGTCTTGTACTATAAATACCCCTCAAGTATGTCATTTGAGGGGTGTGCTTGAAAGTGTGTGTGTGTGTGTTTTCCTTATTGAATATACAACATCTTGTGTTTATCTTGTCTCACATCATACACGAATTTAACATCAAGTCACCATCTTTCTCATCTTATTTCTAAGCTTTGTTTGTGTTTGTTTCACGTGGGTATACTTGTATACGTGTTGGGTTTGCTTGGTAAAGTGATAAGGTTGATAAAACTAAGGTCCTACAATTGGTATCAATCGCCTAACAATGGTGTAGGAGTGTTTGTGTTTGTTTTGAAGGGTTACACATAAGGATCGTTATTCATATTTGTCACGCATCAAGCTTTAATTTTTGCACTCAAAAATTCAAGATTCTTGTGGTTTAAGGTTTATTTGGTGCTAAAGTTTCAGTTTTTTGCAAAAAGTTTTAAGCTTTACGTGTTTTTCTTCATTTTTAAGCTCGTATTTGGTTATTGGTCATTTCTACTCGTAACTTTTCTAGCCACTTTGGGTGAAAAAGGTCACCATTTTTGGGTTATTCGAGTGTTTTTAAGGCTTTCTGTGCAAAAGAAATCATTTGAATCGTTGGAAATTTCTTACGAGTAGAAGTCAAAAAGTCAAAACCCTAGTTTTCTACTCGTAACTTTTCTAAGCACTTTGGGTGAAAAAGGTTCACATTTTCGTGTTATTTGAGTGTTTTTAAGGATATCTGTGCAAGCGAAATTGTTTGAATCGTTGGAAATTTTTTACGAGTAGAAGTCAAAACCCTAGTTCTACTCGTAAGAAAGTCAACTACTCATAACTTTTCTACTCGTAACTTTTTGGTGAAGAATCTTCGAGCTATAACGGTTACTCAGTGCTTCCCTCACTTGGATAAGTGTGTGGAACACTTCGACTTGTGGATATCTCTTACGCTGTGACAGTGTAAAGGATTTTTGGTTCTTAACCATAGTTTACGCATAAGCTAAAAGCTTACGAGTAACTCTACGCATAACTTCACAATTACGCGTAAGGTTTACGAGTAACTTTTTGTCTACGCATAAGCTTAAGGTTACGCGTAAGATACTTTCTAAGCATAAGATCCTACGCCTAAGGAATCCTACGCCTAAGCTTTCTACGCATAAGATCCTACTCGTAACTACATCCTACTCGTAACTACATCCTACTCGTAACCATATCCTACTCGTAACTTTTGTTCTCTACTGTAAGATATAACTTTTCACATACACATCAAACCATAACACAAGGTGGCGAATAAGATGGAATTCTAGAGAGAGAAAGTTAGAGGTTTAGGGAACTTAGTGAGAGAAAGTGAAAGATATTATTATGAGCTCCAACTCTCTACCTTGCAAGGTAGAGAGTATTTATAGTCTTACATAACTCGCCACACTTTGGGCTGTGGATCAGGCATACAGTGGGTAAAGACCCGTCCGTCCTCCACGGTGTTACTTAACTAAATTACTACTTAACTTAAAAGAACTATGACTACGAGCTTTCTAACGATTACATATACTTGAGGTGACCGACTCTTTAATACTGGGAATTTCTAATTCCTAACAATCTCCCCCTAAGGGAGGTCACCTCAATTATACGTCAAAAATTACATTGAATACAAATAGATTTTACATTAATAGTTGATCTTGCATTCTTGATGTAGTCCTTTGCTCATAAGCTCGTCGTCATTGATTCTTCACATTGCATGTTTGGTTGTTCCAAGTGGAGGTCTTTTACTGATCCATGTGATGATAATTTTGAGCCATCATTTGAGATCATCAGCTATCAACAATCTCTGAGACATCCATTGTGGTGTTGTGACTTTGGGACCGACATGCTCACATTTTGGATCATGATTTCTTCTCATCAGAGTAGCGGAAGCTTTTGTTGAGTCATGATATTGGCAGCAGCGTAGCAGAAGAATGGAGTCATGATATCAGAGTCATTGATGCACTAATCATGATTTCTTTAGAGATGAATGTGTTAAGTGAGCATGCGGCTATGGATTGACCGCTTCATTCTGATCAGCTGCAAACTTCGGGCGTACCTGCATACAACAGTTAGCAACAAATCGCACGAAAGTGTCTTTGATCACTTTCGATGAATTGAGGTACACGGCCCACGGTTCCCCGTTGATCAGTACAAGTACTGCCTGTGATCAGGTAGGATTCCTAAGAATCTCCTTGACAGGGTTTCGCAGCTGTTCTAGCTGTTCTCAAACCGGAACGTCTCAAAGAAGACAACACGGAGTGAGTGAACCAGTGAATTTTAAGTCCACTTATTGATGAAAAGAGATTTGAAAAACAATCGTGTATTGCTCAATAGAAGTTGTTTTTGCAATACAACGAAGGTTTTATTGAAAATCAGTTATCAATCATAAAAATACCTTTTGGTTTGAAAAATGAGTACACGGTCGATGTGCTAAAGTAAAGAGTTTATAAGCACAAAGACCGGTTTTTCAAAGGTATCCGTCAATCCCTAACCTGAACCAGGATTGATTCAAGAAATTGAATCGCCCCATTGTTTCTGTTCAGTTGTCACATGGTTGATCTATATGATAGATCTCACATGGTTGGTACACTGTTGACTTGTCTTTGTTACCCCGCTAAGTTAAAGAACTTAGTTAGGACCAAGTCCAATCCCTAACTGCCTATGGAAACTTTTTGGCCAGAAACACGAATATTTGAGAAATGAAATCGTGTAGCTGGCACATGAGTAAAAAGTTTGGTTTTCCATAAAAATACTAACTATTGACTAAAAGTTATTTTGGAAGCAACATAACGTTTTTGTTGAAGATAACTCGTTATGTGCTAACAAAAAGTTTAGAGAAAAGTAGTTATTCACCTGAATTTTAAGTGACCAAGTGAGTGAGGCACAACAGAAGAAACTCTGCAAGGCCAAACTCTTGTCGATCTTGTCGACGCTTTGGGACAGTTCCTCTAAGAATCCTTAGGATGGACTAGTGTCCGTCATGAACATGACTAGTTGCCCCTTGGCACCCGGCACATGGAGTTAAGTAGCTTTCACTAGTTTCTGTGAAAGCACGCTAAACAACGATTGACAACATACGTCCATGCGGGCTTCAAACGTCGACTAGTCTTACTTCGCCAGTTAGGTATCGGCGTACGAGTGAATTGTGTAAGTAGAGATTTCTTTAGTACTAATCACGTAGTTACTGAGACTATAGTACTGAGGTAAGAAGACGATGCGACGACGGTTATAGTACTGAGTTGTTTTC
>BPTQ01000009.1:108204864-108231206 GCA_019973895.1 Chrysanthemum seticuspe
GGGTGACGTAGTCAGTTCTGTCAAGCATTGGTGGACGAGTATCTGAGCCAGCTGCTTGAACATCCTCGGCAACAGTGGAGATGACAGTGGGAACAGTGGGAATGTTGGTAGACATGTTAACAGATTATACGGGATTTTATAACTCTATGATTAAACCGGGAAATAGATTCTTTCACGGGATTTTACTAAATCAAGAGAAAACCGTAAACAATCACTCAAGTTGCTAGATGATAAAGTGCTAACTCGCTACCAAATAATGCACTAAGTCGCTAGAAATTAGTGCCCTAAGTCGCTAACCCTTAACTCGCTACACGTCTAAGTCGCTAGAGTCCCAAGTCGCCAACAGAAAAGCAAGTCGCTAAGTAGTAACTCGCTACAGACTAAGTCGCTAGCCAAATTTGTGCAGTAATTCGCTACACAAGTCGCTAGATATGCAAGTCGCTAAAGAGCAACTCGCTACAGACTAAGTCGCTACCACAAGTCGCTAACCGTAGTGGAGATTCCACTACTTGTACTTTAACTCGCTAGCTCTAACTCGCTAGCTTTTATAACTGTAAGTCGCTACAAAACTCTGAAGTAAGTCGCTACCAAGAAAACAAGTCCGAGAGCTAAGTCGCTAGCTTGAAAAACAAAATAACCTTCACTTTTCAATCCAAAAACAACCCAACCAAGATGATTCAAGCTTACCAAATGAAAACCTAAACACTTTTGATGATTCTAAACATAAAAGTACCAACAAAATTCAAACTTTAACACAAGAAATCAACCAAATGATTCAAAAACCACTAAACTTTTTCAAACTCAAAAACCATCTAAAAACCACTATAAATCCAAAGATGTGCAAGATATGATCTAACCATGGCTCTTGATACCAATTGTAAGATATAACTTTTCACATACACATCAAACCATAACACAAGGTGGCGAATAAGATGGAATTCTAGAGAGAGAAAGTTAGAGGTTTAGGGAACTTAGTGAGAGAAAGTGAAAGATATTATTATGAGCTCCAACTCTCTACCTTGCAAGGTAGAGAGTATTTATAGTCTTACATAACTCGCCACACTTTGGGCTGTGGATCAGGCATACAGTGGGTAAAGACCCGTCCGTCCTCCACGGTGTTACTTAACTAAATTACTACTTAACTTAAAAGAACTATGACTACGAGCTTTCTAACGATTACATATACTTGAGGTGACCGACTCTTTAATACTGGGAATTTCTAATTCCTAACATCTACGCCTAAGCCCATATCCTACTCGTAACTTCTTCGGTCTACGCCTAAGCTCTTTCTACGCATAAGGTTTTAAAAAAAAAAAAAAAAAAAAAAAAAAAAAAAAAAAAAAAAAATTTGAGGAGACTAAACGTTCAATTTTTACGCGGGAAAACTTGAGTAAAATTTAAATTTTTGAGGAGACTAAACGTTCAATTTTTACGCGAGATTCTAATTTTTGGCGGGAAAACTTTTTGGCGGGAAAACTTGAGTAAAATTTTTGAGACTAAAAAAAATTTTTGGCGGGAAAACTTGAGTAAAATTTAAATTTTTGAGGAGACTAAACGTTCAATTTTTACGCGAGATTCAAATTTTGGTTTAACTGTGAAAATTTTGGTCAAAAATTCAAATTTTTGGGCCTAAATTCAAATTTTTCGGGTCAAATTTTGCGTCAAAATTGTCATAACTCAAAATTTTCATACGACCTTAGAATTCATTTTTATAGTGAATTTCAAATTTTGGGCGAAAATTTTTTTAAGAACCGAGTTTACGAGTACGACTTTCGGAAATACCTCAACTGAGCTTAATCTTCATCAACCACAACTCCTTTATCGTTGAATCGATCCTACATCAACTTTATCAGATCATACCTTCATCAATGGCAACTCAACAAGACATTCATGCAGCCGATGCCGAAAACCGACCTCCTATGTTGGCAAAAGGTGGTTATCTTCAATGGACAAGTCGTATGCTTCGTTACATAAAGACCAAACCTAATGGGAAACTCATGATTAAATCCATTCAGGATGGACCCTTCAAGCCTCGACAAGTCCATGTCCCTGGAAATGCAGATGCAACACCTCCCATCCCATCATCCTCTCATCTTCAAACTGAATCTGAATACACTGAAGAGGATCAGAAACAAGTCGATGCAGATGACATGGCAATTCATATTATTCAACTGGGTTTACCAATAGACATCTTTGCTGCGGTAGACAGTTGTGAAACTGCTTTCGATATGTGGGAACGTGTTAGACGACTATGTTTTGGAACAGAAATTGGTAAACAAGACATGGAGAACAAGCTGCTAACTGAATGGGAGAAGTTTACATCTACACCAGGAGAATCCATTGAATCCTACTATGGAAGGTTTTGCACTTTGATGAATGAGCTTCTAAGAAACAAGTTGGCACCCAGAACAATCGTTCAAAACATCAAGTTCCTGAATAATCTTCCAGAAGAATGGGGACGATATGTCACTATTGTCAACCAAACAAAAGACTTACATCAGGTGAACTTTGATCAACTCAACGATTTTCTGAAACAAAACCAAGCTGAAGCGAATGAAGTCAGAAAAGAAAAATTGGCAAAATTGGCACTTATTGCTAAGACTCAAACTACAGTGAATACACAACAACAAGCTTCATCATCTTCCAACAACAACAACTTGCAGCAATACATTCCACAACCACAACAACAATTCTATCCAGATCAACAATACCAGGAACAAGGAATCACTGATCCTGAAACTGACCCAGAAGCGACCTTGCATCAGATATTTTCTTTATTGGATAAAGCAGTTAACAGTCGCATCGGTAATCATGCGGTTCCGTATTAGGGTAATCAGTCGGGTCAGAATGTTGGAAATCAGATGGGACAGAATGTTGGGAATAGAGCAGTGGGTAATCAGAATGGCAATGTTGTAGCTCCAGTCGTTGGGAATTATGGAGATGGACATCAAGGGGGTCAGATTGTGAATCAGAATATGGGATATCAAAATGGGAATAACTGTTTTATGACTTCTGTTCAGAATGCTACCTCCGAACATCAAAGACAAGATTCAGGATCCAGTGTCATACCAATGACAAAGCTTGAAAAGATCCAGTACATGTTGATGTTAGCAGAAAAAGAAGAGTTGGGAATTGAGTTGACTGCTGAGGAAATAAAATTCAGGTACCCAAAATGGGAAGATAAAGCAAACGATAATGCAACCTCCAGTCACACAATCAATCAACAGGCCACAACATCAAGCAGTACTTATGACACAACTCCTGTCTACGACACATATTCACTCAATGAGGTACCACATTCGTTTACTCATGAGAAGCCACATTCTGTGTCTCCCGAACCTTATTATGACACATATGTGGGAGAGCAAGTTAATAGCAATGTTAACTCTGAAACTCCATATATGGATCCTAATGGAGGTCAAGTGATACAGAATGGTGCTAATGATGAGGAAACTCGTGCTTATTTTGAATCATTAATCAATCAATGTGGCATTGAAGTTGAGAAAGTAAGAACGGTCAATCGCGAGATTAAGGCCGCGAATAAAAAATTGACCGCTGAGCTTGAAAGTTACAAACAAACTTTCAGAATTAGAAATTGGTTATCGAGATTCTGTTTTAAGAGAAAAACAATTGCAACTCAAGTATGATACACTTGATGTGAATCTGAACTTGAAAATAAAATCTTTAAACAAGGAAATTTCTGAACTAAATGACCAACTTTCTAAACAAAAAGCACTGTTTTCTGATCTTGAAAAAGAGAAGAAACAGTTGATTGCTGATTTTTCAAAACGAGAAGATTCTCTTCTTGATGAAATTCTGGATAAAAATGAAACTATCAAAAAATTGGATAATTTGCTTCTTACAACGGGTCATTCCGCTAAAACAAACAAGATGCTTTCTAATCAAGCAAATCCGATTTTTCACACTTCACATAAAATGGCTCTTGGTAACTCACCTCCTTCGTTCCTCAAGAAAGCTCAGAAAGAACGGAATGTGTTGAACAATGGACAACCTTTGCATGAACCCATAATTGTTCGTGATTCTCTTGAAACGTTGGAACTAGCTGAGGAGAGTAGATCAAAAATGAAACAAAAGAATCCAGATCTTAAACCGATTGATTATAACAAATGGAACAAAATTAATGTGATTACTTTTGTTAATCAAAAAGAAACGTCAAAGTTTTCCATCGCACCAAGTGTTTCAAACAAAGTGTCAACACCAGTTTCAAAACCAGTTTCAAAACCAGTTGTAGTTTCCAAATCTCTTTCGAAAATCGAACAAATGTCTTCAAACAATCCTTTTAACACAAGTGATACTAGAAGCATTTTAGACGATGTTAAAACTAGAATTGGGAGTCTTCAAGAGACTGTTAAAACTAAAACAACTATGACACCTAACAACTGGTTATCTACTTTTGATATCGAACAGAGAAAGTTTTTTGAAACTCAAATTGCCCCTCAGCTGAATAACATCAACTCAAGGGTAATTCATGTTGAACAAGCACTTTTGAAAGAAACAGCTGACTTTGTCAAGGACCATAAATCCCTGGTAAAGCAAGCTAATGAATGTTTTGAACACATCAAAGTTTTGGAAAATTTGAATGATTCTCTCTTCGAAGATGTTATGACTACCGATATCATGTCCATTATCTTACAAACATATTCTGTTGAAGATCATGAAAGACTCCAGAATGAGACCTCCGAAATTGTTTCAAAATATGAAAAAGCTCTTATGAAACTTGAAAAAGAAAACGTGTCCTATTTTAAACAGCTTGATCGAAAAACAGAGGAATGCAAGTATGATAAACTGTCGTATGAGCGTGCCTACAAGGACATGAAAGAGCAAAATGATCTTTTGAGGGCTCAGCTGGAATGTCAAAAAGGAAAGGCAGTGGATACTAAGATTACAAAACCATTGACTAAGGAGAAAGCAAATGTTCCAAAACCGGTTTCCAAACCAAAAATGTCTGTTTCTATGCCTCCTCCAAAAGTCAATGAGAAAAATAATTTTTCAAAAACAGTCACTCCACAAACTTTGCCTATTAAAAAGAGAATTATCAAAAGTTTTGAAAAAGGAAAAGCAGTTGCTGAAACACCAAAAGATATTTCACCTGGCATTTCTAGGAATAGTACACGGAATGTGACCAAAAATCCAGTTAAAGAATTTGTCGGTTCTAACAACATGGTCAACAATCACTATCTAGAAGAAGCTAGGAAAAAGGCACAGACTCGAAAAGACGGAATTCTAGGTGCAACATCTAGGGTGATGAATTCCACAAGATTTCAAGGCACTGCTAGTAGTAGTAAACCATTACCTAGGAACACTCTACAAAAGACTAGGGATTGGCTTGCATCTAAGAGTAGTTGCGCAAAAGAAAATGCTATGCCCTTAGAAAACAACACTAGGAATTCTAAGTCTTTTTCGAACAAGAATCAATTTCCAAAAGACTGTAGTGACAGAGTTAAAGCTGATGTTTTAAACAAGAATATTGAATTTGTCTGTACTACATGTAAAAAATGTGTATTTTCAGCTAATCATGATGCATGTGCCTTACAATATCTCAAGAAAGAAAATCCTCGTGCCAAGGCACAATCCACTAAGACACCAAATAGAAACAAACCCGTTGACAAGATGAACATCAAAAGGAAACCTAATAGGTGGATCTCTTCAGGACGTAGTTTTTCAAAAAATGAGTCTTCCGCTGAATCTGATAAGAAAACAACTCCTCGATCTTACCTTAGGTGGATTCCCACGGGCAAAGTTTTCAACAAAATAGGTCTTAGGTGGATTCCCACAGGAAAGATTTTTGATACTTGCTCCAACACAGATAATAGTGACAATCATCAGGATAAGGAAGTAGAAACCACTACAACCGTTGATAGTGATCACCCTCGCCGTGAGGAAACATAAACTTCTAACACTGTTATTTGTGAAAATTCTTCTTCTGTGGATGCAGGTACTTGTAAAAGTGTTGAAGGTTTATATACCCCGTGTGGTAAAGAAGAACTTTATGCCTATTTCGCATGTGGAGATCCTTTTCTAGTTCCACTCTTAACTCCACTTTTACTTGTCCTAACGTAATTTCTCTTTCTTCAAATCTTCTTTGTAAATATTTTTGAAAAACCAAATACAAAATTTGAAAAACCAACAAAAGCAAAATATAAAAATAGAAATCTTTCAAAAAAAACAAAAACAATATAAAATCAAAAATCCAAAAACATTCTTCTTACGACATGTCTCTCGTATAATCGATATTCTGTACGTTTCTAGAAATGTCATTCAACAATGATACGGGCATGTACAGATGCTTGAGCGAGAGTTCTTTAATTGTTTTCCAAAACATGTCGTTTCTCAAAATTTCTTAAATAATGGCTTTCGTATACTTCAGTACGAAACCCGGACTTCAACATAATGGCTTCTGAACACATCAGTTCATGACCCGCGCTTCAAAGAAAGGAAAGTGCTTATCAAAATCAAAGGTTTTAAATATTTTTTTCAAGCGCTTTTCCTAAAAACAATGGCTTGTAAGTATTTCCGCTTGCAACCCGAACTTTAAAGAAAGGAAAGTGCTACGCAAAATCGATTTTTATAAATATCGAGCACTTATCCTAAATCAAATGAAGATAATTCTTCTTCAATATCTTCAAAAGATTTTTTAAAATCTTCATCTTGCGTACCATTGATTCAAAATTTTTCAAAAAGATTTTTCAAAATCTCTCACATTTGGTACCAAGATAACTCCCTCTAAACCCTTAATTGATTCTAAATTTTCTGTATGAAAAATATGCTTTCGTTAAGGGGGAGTATAAAACCAAAATTGTTCCAAAATTCATGCTAAATCAGTTTCTCTCCAAATGCTTTTCGAAAAACATATCTTTTAATCATTTTGTTTCAAAAACATCATCGATATGCTATTTTTGAGGGGGAGAAACGTGATTAAAATGTGATCAAAAAGTTTAATGATCGTTGTTTGAATCTCAAAATGAGCTCGACTCAGATGCAACCAATGAATTGACAAGGAATAAAGTACCATCTCGAGAAACTTTCTATGACTTGACCATGACGGGTAATAATTTCAAGCTAGTTCTCTAGTGATGTAAACGTGTCTCGAATCGGTCTTGTTCATTTAAAGTCGATCAATTCAAAAAGTGCAAACTCTACCCTCACTGTGAAGATTTAAGTTAAAACAATATAAGCACATGTGAAGGGGGAGTGTTTTTGAAAATATAAAACTCTCAAGGTGTTAACAAAATCATGTTTTATAATCACAAACACTTTGAGAGATTTTCATGAAAAACGTTTTTATGGCAACAATAGGACAGTCATGGAGTTATAAGGTGACTAAGGATAAGAAATCAGTCCTATGATCCGCCAGAGCCGGAGGGATCTACCCAAGGACATCACAAATAGTTAGTATTAGAAGTCCTTAGGAATGATTGAAAAAAGGAGTAATGTGAGAAAGGAGAAAGAAGGGGTTGAAGAATTAAAAAGAAAAGTAATGAAAAAGGGTGAAAAGAAATAGCCCTCCATATTCAACCTTAGGGCAGAAACCGGGTTCAATCCATCTGCTACTGGTTGTCACTTAGTTGACACTGGTATTGAAGACAAAGACGTCATGGACCCAGTGACGCACTGCACCTAACCTTCTAGCCACTCAATTCCTCTCAAAAGGGATTTGTTTCATTCTCACTGGGAACCCTACATAATCTATCGACTTTCTCTTAGAGATTGTTGATATTGAAGAAGGAGACCCTCTCCCTAGTCTCTGCTCAGGAAAACCAAAATGCACTAATTGAGTCTAGAGCCACGAGATTCATCAAAAGATCTCATAGGAACACATGACATGACATCGCTTGTTGTTCATCAATAAGGACACAAGTGATATATTCTAGAGTCCTACGCAGATCTTAGCAATCTGCCAGAACATTTATGAGGGGAGTTACAACTGTAATCCTCAGTGATTGAATGGAAATTCCTGCCAGGGTCAACATCAAGCAGCCCTGACAGCAGGTCACTTCGGTAATTCTCCGTGGATTACGCTTAGTGTGTCTCAAACGGTCTACAGTCGTGGGGTGATGCTTCGGTGTACCTCAGCGACTCATCTGAACTGTAGGTGTACTTCGGTATATCGTGTTATCTCACTTGTGGGACTCCAGTTCAGGAACGGCCTCTGTGAGAATTAGAGACGTGTTTTCACACTATGCTGTTAACACCCTCGAAATTCAAACTTGTAAGTGCCGGAATCCGCTTATTACCAACAACACATGAAAGTTCTCATCATAATCAAAGGCTACTCAAAGGTTAAAGACTCGAGAACTACATCATTGGTAACCAAAAGACAAATAGAAGTGTGAGCATGGTGGAGAATGACGTGGAGACACCTAACCAACGAAGTTGACAACGGCAGACACCACGTTAACTGATCACAAAGCATGAAGGAACAAAGAATTAAGACTATTCTATATCTACTCACAAAGTTCAAGCTCAAAAAGATTAAAGACCTATTCAAGTGGAGCATCTTTTGAATGACCACCCCTTAGGGGGAGATTGTTAGCCTTGATTATTTTTATTAGAAGTGATGGTCATTCACGATTAGGAACTTTGTAATGTGTGTTAGATATCGTGATAGAATAGTCATCGGGCTCGTGGATTGGGCTAAGCTAATTGGGCATTAGTTAAGATAAGCTAGCCTTGTCTAGTTCGTGTAACCCAAGCCCAATCCAAGTCCATCTCAAGGCCCATGGCCAAGCCTTAGGGCATCCTTTGTCTTGTACTATAAATACCCCTCAAGTATGTCATTTGAGGGGTGTGCTTGAAAGTGTGTGTGTGTGTGTGTTTTCCTTATTGAATATACAACATCTTGTGTTTATCTTGTCTCACATCATACACGAATTTAACATCAAGTCACCATCTTTCTCATCTTATTTCTAAGCTTTGTTTGTGTTTGTTTCACGTGGGTATACTTGTATACGTGTTGGGTTTGCTTGGTAAAGTGATAAGGTTGATAAAACTAAGGTCCTACAGATAAAGTTTTTGAGGACAAAGGATGAAACTCCAAATGTCATCATCAAACTTATCAAACAGCTTCAGGTTCGACTCAACAATATTGTTAGAATTGTTCGAACAGACAATGGCACAGAGTTTGTTAACAAAGACTTAATCCAGTTTTATGAAAGTGTTGGAATCAGTCATCAAAGAAGTGTTCCACGAACTCCTCAACAGAACGGTGTAGTTGAAAGACGAAATAGAACTCTTGTGGAAGCCGCAAGAACAATGCTAATTTATTCCAAGGTTCCAATGTTTCTATGGGCTGAAGCCATTGCCACTGCTTGCTACACCCAAAATCGTTCTCTTATTCACACCTCTCATGGAAAAACTCCATATGAACTTGTCCATTAACGAAAACCTGATCTATCCTACCTTCGTGTGTTTGGTGCTTTATGTTACCCAACTAATGACGGTCAAGATTTAGGTAAACTAAAAGCTAAAGCGGACATTGGAGTATTTGTAGGTTATGCACCAAACAGAAAAGGATACCGAATCTACAACAAGAGAACCCGAAATATCATGGAAACAATTCACGTTACGTTCGATGAGCTGACCGGTCAAATGGCTCCAAGACAATCCAGTTCTGGACCCGCATTTCAACCTTTATCCAGTAGTCCTATCAGTTCTACTCTTGTTTCTAATCCCTCACCAGCAACTCCTTAAGTACCTCCTTCAGAAGATGATTTGAAGAAATTATTTGATCCAATGTTTGATGAACACTATTAACCAAGTGCTAATGATATGTCAGTTCCATCAACAGAGGCTGCCTCTATCCCTGTCAATGAATTTAACCCTTCAGTTTCAATCTCATTAGGTCAAGAAGCGCCTGCTGCTGATCACTCTGTCTCATCAACAAATCATCAATCATCGAGTGTACACAATGGAAATGTTGCAGCTGTTACAGATGATGAAAACCCTTTTGCTCCTCCAGAAGATGTACCCTTTGAAAACATATTTGCTCCTGAGTCATCATCAGAACCATCTTCTTCAGGAGATAACAACTCTGCTACTTCAGTACCTCAACAACAACCACATGAACACCTCAGAAAATGGACACATGATCATCCATTGGACAACATCATTGGAAACCTTTCCCGTCCAGTATCCACACGAAAACAACTTGCAACCGATGCCTTATGGTGCTTCTTCAACTCCGTACTCTCTAAGATCGAACCAAAAGACGTGAAAACTGCCATGAATGAAGACAGCTGGTTCAATGCCATGTAAGAAGAAATTCATGAGTTTGATCGACTAGATGTATGGGAATTAGTACCTACTCCAGATTGTGCTATGATAATTGCTCTAAAGTGGATCTTCAAAGTGAAACTTCATGAGCATGGTGATGTTTTAAAGAAGTCGTTTACGTCAGCCAACCTAAAGGTTTTGTGAATCCATAGCATCCTACTCACGTCTATCGTTTGAAGAAGGGTCTTTACGGATTGAAACAAGCTCCAAGGGCATGGTATGATAAGCTATCAAAGTTTCTTCTATCTACTGGATTCAGCAAAGGAGCAGTTGATCTGACATTGTTCACCAGAAAGTCAGGCAAACATTTAATTGACGTTCAAATATATGTTGATGATATCATTTTTTCCTCGACTGACCCCAATGAATGTGACCGTTTTTCAAGTGAAATGGGTTCTAAATTTCAAATGTCAATGATGGGACAAATGTCATTTTTCTTGGGATTACAAATTTCACAAAGTCCCGGAGGCATTTTTATAAATCAATCTAAATATGCAAATGAGATTTTAAAGAAATTTAGATTTGATTCTAGTGACCCTGTGGACACTCCCATGATAGAGCGTACAAAACTGGATGAGGACCACACAGGGATCATGGTAGACCAAATGAAATATCGTAGTATGATTCGATCCCTGATGTACCTCACAGCCAGTAGACCAGACATTCTGTTCGCTGTTTGCATGTATGCTAGATATCAGGCTAAGCCTACCAAAAAGCACCTTGAAGCGGTTAAACGGGTCTTTCGGTATCTCCAAGGAACCATCAATATGGGACTTTGGTACCCGAAGGACACCGGTATGTCACTAACAGCCTATGCAGATGCTGATCATGCAGGATGTCAAGATACACGACGAAGTACGTCTGGAGGTGCTCAGTTTTTGGGTGATAAGCTTGTGAGCTGGTCTTTAAAGAAGCAAATGAGTACTTCTATTTCCTCTACAGAGGCTGAATACATAGCCATGTCATCTTGTTGTGCTCAAATCCTATGGATGAGATCTCAACTATCTGACTATGGCTTTGAATTCAACAAAATTCCTCTATACTGTGATAATAAAAGTGCTATTGCTCTCTCATGCAACAACGTACAACACTCAAGAGCAAAGCACATCGACATTCGACATCATTTCATCAGTGATCAAGTCGAAAATGGAGTGGTGCAACTCTATTTTGTGAGGACTGAATATCAGTTAGCAGACATCTTCACCAAAGCTCTTCCTTGAGAACGTTTTGAGTTTATCCTCCCACGACTTGGTCTAAAGAGTCTACAACCAGAAACACTCAAACGTCTTCAAGAGGAAAACGAGGAGTAAATGTCTTTCTTCATCCATCTCTTGTAAATATTTATTCAAAAATCAAATATAAAAATATAAAACTTTCAAAAAGTCCATAAAAATCTGAAAAATCTTGAAAATTAAAAAAAAAAATATTGTCATTTTGTCATATTTTTCTCGACTCGATAATATCTACGATCTTTGTGCTGTCATTCAAATAATGACACGGGATTTTAGATGTTGTTCGAATGTTCTTAAAAAAATCAAAAAATCAAAAATATTTTTGGGAGAAAGTGAAACAATGGTTTATTGTCATTTCAGGCAATAACCCGCTTTTCAAAGAAAGAACAGAGCCATGCTGTATCTTGTTTTTCAAAACTCATGCTCTGATTCTATAAACAATTACTTACTATCTAATGAAAACTAATTGCTTTGAAAAATAACTCGGACTCTATTTTTTAGAAAATCATCTGGACTCAACGTTTGTCAAAAATATCTATCTCTCAATCAACAACTTATGTCATTGATTGAGGGGGAGAATGATTTCAATTAAATCAAAAGGTTATTTGTCATACACTTGTTTTTCAAAAGATAATCATGCATGTTTAATCAATGGAGTTTAAGTCTCAAAATCCAATCCTTATCAGTTAAAACATTTTCATAATCATGTCAGAATTCTCCTTAAAAGCTTTCAAAATTAATTTAAATCTACAGAGATCACAAATCTCAAATGATTTGATAATTGTGATCGGGGGAGAATTTGTGATTTAAATTAGATTTAAACTGATAATTCGGTAAATGGTTTTATAAGGATGTACGAGCTCTCCTTCCCACATGTGCCAAACGATTTCAAATTTTCCATGCACATGTTGAGGGGGAGCATCTATCTTAAACCACAAAGATTTGAAACGTGATCAATTTATTTCAATGTGCAGTCTTTTCCTAAGATGTGCAAAACATCTTCAAATATCTATGCACATATTGAGGAGGAGCAACTATTTTGAAAACCACATTCTTTACATAACTACTCTTAGATGCAAGCCAACCCCTCAAAGATGAAAATTATTTCTATTACAAAATGATGCTTGATGCACATGTTGAGGGGGAGCTCTTGTTCTAAAAATATCAAAAACAATTCAGGTACAAAATGCTTTGATAATATATCACAAGTATCTGGATTGATTTTCAAATGGTTTTCAATTGGTTCCAATGGCAGATGAACAATACCAAATAGACCGACCAATTTACTTTATGCATGGTGTTATAAGGATGGTTAGGTTAGGTATCCGTTCCCACGATCCCGCCAGAGCCGGAGGGATCTACCCAGGGACAATCCACTAGATAGTGTAGAAGTCCTTAGGTATGATGAGAAAAGGAGAAAAATGAGAAATGGGAAGAGTGCAAACTAAGACTGAGCTAGTACTGGAATAAACCCAACAAGGTTCTAGTTATGAAGTCTCGGTAAGTACTGAAGGGGTTGAAGAATGAAAAAGAATTGAATGAGAAAAGGGTGAAAATAAATAGCCCTCCAATTATTCAACCTTAGGGCAGATACCGGGTTCAATTCATATGCTACTGGTGGTTACCAAGGTAACATCGGTATTGAAGACAAGACGTCATGGACCCAATGACGCACTGCACTTCAACTTCCCAAACCACTCAAGTTCCTCTTAAAAGGACTTGTTTCATTCTCACGGGGAACCGACATAATCTATCGACTTTCTCTTAGAGATTGTTGATATTGAAGAAGGAGACCCTCTCCCTAGTCTCCGAAATAGGATCCAAAATATGCAAAATTGAGTCTAGAGCCACGAGATCATCAATAAATCTCATTAGGACACTTTTAATGAAGACTCTTTGTTTTACACAATGTGGAAAGACAGATTATATCTTATGAGTCCTACACATTATCCTTGTGGTATTGCTAGAACATCTGAGTGACATGCAAACATATTCACAATGAAGATGGAAAGCATTCTGGAGCCAACATCAAACAAGCTCCTGGTGGGTGGCATGTGAGATCTATCCAATAGATCAACCATGTGACAACTGAACAGAAACAATGGGGCGATTTAATCTTTTGAATCAATCCTGGTTCAGGTTATGGATTGATGGATAACTTTGAAAAACTGGTAGTTGTGCTTAAAAACTCTTTTCTTTAGCACATCGACTGTGTACAAATATTTCAAAATAAAAGGTGTTTATGATTGATAATTGATTTCAATTAAAACCTTCGTTGTATTGCAAAAACAATTTCTATTGAGCGATACATGATTGTTTTTCAAATCTCTTCTTATCAATCAGTGAATCTCAATTCGCTGGTTCACTCACTCCGTGTTGTCTTTTTTGAGACGTTCCGGTTTGAGAACAGCTAGAACAGCTGTGAAACCCTGTCAAGGAAATTCTTCGAAATTATACCAGATCACAGGCAGTACTTGTACTGATCAATGGGGAACCGTGGGCCGTGTACCTCAATTCAATGAAAGTGATCAAAGACACTTTTATGCGCTTTATTGCTAACTGTTGTATGCAGGTACGTCCGACGTTTGCAGCTGATCAGAATGAAGCGGTCAATCCATAGCCGCATGCTCATTCTACACATTCATCTCTAAAGAAATCATGATAAGTGCATCAACAACTCTGATATTTTTACTCCATGCTTCTGCTACGCTGCTGCCAATATCATGAATCAACGAAAGCTTCCGCTACTCTGATGTGAATATATCAGGAATGTGAGCATGTCGGTCCAAATGTCACAACATAACATAATACCAACACCACGGAAGAGTCAGAGATTTATGTTTGCGGATGATCTCAAAGCTGGCTCAAAACTCATTATCACGTGGATCAGTTAAAGACCTCCACATTGATTATCCAAACATGCAATAATGAAGAATCAATAACTACGAGCTACAGAGCAAAGAACATTAACAAGAAACCAAGAACAATCTAATTGTAATATCTGTTTGTATTCTATATATTTTTGAGGTGACCTCCCTTAGGGGGAGATTGTTAGGATTTAGTAAATCCAGTTATTAAAGAGTCGGTCACCTCAAGTATATGTAATCGTTAGAAAGCTCGTAGTCGTAGATTAGTTAATGTTTAATAGTATTTAGTTAAGTAACACCGTGGAGGACGGACGGGTCTTTACCCACTGTATGCCTGATCCACAGCCCGTAGGTGGCAATTTATGTAAGAACTATAAATACTCTCTACCTCCCAAGGTAGAGAGTTGGAGCTCATAATAAGATTTTCTTTCTCTCACTAAAGTTCCTAACCTCTAACTTTCTCTCTCTAAAACCTCTTGTATACGCCTCTTTGATCATTGGTTTAGTGTGTTTGTGAAATCCAATATGTTAGACATAGGAAGTAGATTGAGAAACTTTTGTAATTTTCAAAGTAACACATCATGTTGACAAAGTTTTTCAAGACACAAGTTGATTTGAGTAAAAAATGTGAAGAGCAAAGTTTCTATAATAGGATTTCATGAGACAAGTTGATATTACAGAAATGTTATAACAGATTTCTTAAACATGTTGTTAATTCAGGTTCCTGCAAGAGGAACCAGATACAAATTGCTTAAACAATAATGTTATAGCAACTCGCTAAGAGCAATTTGTCAATACAAATCGCTACAAGTAATCCTGAACCAAGTCGCTAGCATGAAATACCTACAGCAAGTCGCTTTAAACAATTTGACAAAGCAAGTCGCTATAAGAGAAAATAGTGACAAGTCACCATTTTGAAAAACATTAAGGTAAGTCGCTAACTTGTAAAGACATGTCGCTATAAACCGAAACAAGGCCAAGTTGCTACACATTAAATCACTAAGTCGCTAGCAAGAGTGTATTCAGATAACGCAACTCGCCATGATGAATTTACGAACCAACTCGCTACCAAGAACACTAGCATATCAGGTAAGTCGCTACCAAGAACACGTCATAGTATTCGCTTAATATCTCAATCCAATCACCATATGTAACCATTATAGTAACACCATCAAACCGCTATAATGAACAAGTACAATCAATCCATAACCACAAACAAAATCAGTAACACAACCCACAGAAACTACATACGAGAGATTCAGCAATTCTCTCAAAGACCCATTAATACAAGAAAATGCAAAAATACATATATCCAAACAACACCTAATCCATCAACAAATGTATCAATTGATTCATTACATGAGTCTGTTTCACAAACCTAAGTGAGGAGAGCAAATGACGAGGATCAAGAGCAGTGGAATCTGTTAAGGAAAATGAGTTAGGGGATGCATATAATTCACATGTTTTTTAGACAAAAGTGATTAACATAAACCTTACCACACACAAATCTCTAGCAAGAAGTCACGAGAAAAAACAAACTTTTGAGAGTTTTTAAAAATAGGTAAAAGTGAGATAAGTCGCTAGGTAATAAGGGTTGATATTTCAGGTTTACAAAGTTAACAAATTCAGTCCCTGTACTTGTGCAAAATAAGCAACGCGCTAGAAAAGATAAAGGACAAGTCGCTACCTATAAAATTTCAAAGCAAGTCGCTATCTATCAAATTGTGTACTATTAACACTTTCAGTCCTTGAACTTATCAGATAGCATGCAAATACAGTTTCTAAAAACATGTAGAATACAATGACAAGTACCCCAAAGTGACATAACATAGATAAGCAATCTAGCACAGAGGAAATAACGAAGCAAGACATAAACATGCATCAGCACACAATACATATCAAACAATGGTGCAGAGAGGTGCAGAGAGAAACAGAGATAACGAGATAACTTGCAGTATTCTCCCCCTCAATCAATGTCACAAGTGAACATTGATTGAATTCTAACCCCCTGTTATAAAACAAGAGTATATTTTTTGTTCGAACTTCATCTATGATCCCGTGTCATTATTGAATGACATTTCTAGGACCGTATATGTTATCGATAACAAGAGATATATCTTTTATCAGATTGTGGGTAAAGGAAAAAATGATTTAATTAAAAATGATTTTTGATTGATTTTTTTTAATTAATTTAAAAAAAAATTTAAGAGAAAACTAATTTGTACACTGATTTAAGAGAACGAGTCCTGAACCAAGTTGAACAGGAGTCAAAGTACGAGGTACATCAATTCTGACAAGTTACAATTCCTGAGTGAGCAGTCTTCATTTCTGATGGAAACCAAGTCATGATGTTCATGATTGAATTGAGCATTGTACCTGAAAAGGACTGAGAACACTTTGCACTAGAAGCACATGTAGTATTGCAAATAGATGAGTTAGTGACATGAGTAATCTCACTATTGGATGTTGCACAGTTTGATCTAAGCGTGTCATTAATAGGGATCCCTTTAGGTTCAATATTATTGAAGAGTTTTACAGTGGGCGTCCACTTAAGGCAAGATCTAGGTATGTAAGTCCGTTTGGATCCTGAAAACTTAAATAATCTGCCAGTGGGAATCCATTTGAAACAACTGCTAGTAGATTTGAATGTAGCTACTTCCCTGTTTTGGATATTGGTCCTTTTGTAATTATATTGTTTCTTAGGGGATTGATTAGTCATTTGATGCTTCTTATAGGAACTAGATGAACTCCTAATATTCATGATCTTAGGGCTTTGAACCTTAAGCAGGGGTTTGTTATTCATCATATCGGAATGAAATAGTGAAGGGACTGGTATTGACAAAATAGTATTCACATCAACTTGGGAGGCAAGCTTAGATTTCGATGGCTTAGATCTTTCGGTTCTAAACGCATTGGGCTGCCTAACTGCAGTACGTTTTGAGTTGTTCAGTACAATCGGCTTTACCAAGGTTGATGGTTTTGCAAACTTAGTGTTCACCCTTTTTCCAATAGATTTCCTAAGCTTATTTTTTAAGGTAACAATAGTGAAGCTCTTATCCTGAATTTAGTCTTTGAGGGCATCATTGTTAGCCAAAAAGGAATTTGTTTGATCTATCAACTTGGAATTTTTCTCTAATAAGTTCTTTCTCAAGGACTCATTTTCCCTTAATAGGTTGGACACACACAGAGCGAATTCATCATTCCTAGATTTAAGCATATTACTCACCTCATGGTTAGGATTGTTCATCCCTATATTACATTTCTTATGCAGATCTGAGAGTTCTAATTTCAGATTGCATATGGTTGAATCTTTGTCCTGAATCTGGGTTTTTAAGTGGTTAATTTCAAAAAATTCTTGAAATTCTGGGAATTCCGGATTTATGCAGGTGTTTGTAGTAAGAAATCTTTCTTCTCTTTGTTGTATTGCAATTTCCATGGATGTAAGATATAACTTTTCACACACACATCTAGCCATAACACAAGGTGGCGTATAAGATGGAATTCTAGAGAGAGAAAGTTAGAGGTTTAGGGAACTTAGTGAGAGAAAGTGAAAGATATTATTATGAGCTCCAACTCTCTACCTTGGAAGGTAGAGAGTATTTATAGTCTTACATAACTCGCCACACTTTGGGCTGTGGATCAGGCATACAGTGGGTAAAGACCCGTCCGTCCTCCACGGTGTTACTTAACTAAATAGCTACTTAACTTAAAAGAACTACGACTACGAGCTTTCTAACGATTACATATACTTGAGGTGACCGACTCTTTAATACCGGGAATTTCTAATTCCTAACAATCTCCCCCTAAGGGAGGTCACCTCAATAATGTACCAAAATTACATAGAATACAAATAGATATAACATTTAACAATTGATCTTGCATTCTTGATGTAGTCCTTTGCTTCTAAGCTCGTAGTCATTGATTCTTCACAATGCATGTTTGGTTATTCCAAGTGGAGGTCTTTTACTGATCCACGTGATGATAAGTTTGAGCCATCTTTGGAGATCATCAGCTATCAAAAATCTCTGAGACATCCATTGTGGTGTTGTGACTTTGGGACCGACATGCTCACATTCTGGATCATGATATTTTCTCATCAGAGTAGCGGAAGCATTTGTTGAATCATGATATAGGCAGCAGCGTAGCAGAAGCTTGGTGTGAAAATATCAGAGTCATTGATGCACTAATCATGATTTCTTTTGAGATGAATGTGTTAAGTGAGCATGCGGCTATGGATTGACCGCTTCATTCTGATCAGCTGCAAACGTCGGGTGTACCTGCATACAACAGTTAGCAATAAATCGCACGAAAGTGTCTTTGATCACTTTCGATGAATTGAGGTACACGGCCCACGGTTCCCCGTTGATCAGTACAAGTACTGCCTGTGATCAGGTAGGATTCCTAAGAATCTCCTTGACAGGGTTTCGCAGCTGTTCTAGCTGTTCTCAAACCGGAACGTCTCAAAGAAGACAACACGGAGTGAGTGAACCAGCGAATTTTAAGTCCACTGATTGATGAAAAGAGATTTGAAAAACAATCGTGTATTGCTCAATAGAAATTGTTTTTGCAATACAACGAAGGTTTTATTGAAAATCAATTATCAATCATAAAAATACCTTTTGGTTTGAAAAATTAGTACACAGTCGATGTGCTAAAGAAAAGAGTTTATTAAGCACATCGACCGGTTTTTCAAAGGCATCCGTCAATCCATAACCTGAACCAGGATTGATTCAAGAGATTGAATCGCCCCATTGTTTCTGTTCAGTTGTCACATGGTTGATCTATATAATAGATCTCACATGCCACCTACCAGGAGCTTGTTTGATGTTGGCTCCAGAAGGCTTTCCATCTTCATTGTGAATATGTAAACACATCACTCAGATGTTCTGGCACTACCACAAGGATAATGTGTAGGACTCAAGATATAATCTCTCTTTCCACATTGTGTGAAACAGAGAGTCTTCATTGAAAGTGTCCTAAAGAGATTTATTGATGATCTCGTGGCTCTAGACTCAATTTGTGCATATTTGGATCCTATAACGGAGACTAGGGAGAGGGTCTCCTTCTTCAATATCAACCATCTCTAAGAGAAAGTCGATAGTTAATGTCGGTTCCCCGTGAGAATGAAACAAGTCCTTTTAAGAGGAACTTGAGTGGTTTGGAAAGTTGAGGTGCAGTGCGTCACTGGGTCCATGACGTCTTGTCTTCAATACCGATGTTACCATCAGTAGCATATGAAGTGAACCCGGTTCCTGCCCTAAGGTTGAATTAATGGAGGGCTATTTGTTTACACCCTTTTCACATTCAATTCTTTTTAATTCTTCAACCCCTTCAGTGCTTACCGAGACTTCATAGCTATTACCTTGTTGGGTTTATTCCAGTACTAGCTCAGTCTTAGTCTGCACTCTTCCCATATCTCACTTTTCTCCTTTTATCATCATACCTAAGGACTTCTACACTAACTAGTGGATTGTCCCTGGGTAGATCCCTCCGGTTCTGGCGGATCATGGGAACCAATACCTAACCTTATCATCCTTATATCACCGTACATAAAGTAAAGTTGGTCGGTCAATTTGGTATTGTTCATCTGCCATTGAATCCAATTGAAAACCATTTGAAAATCAATTCAGATACATGTGATATATTATCAAAGCATTTTGTACCTGAATTGTTTTTGATATTTTTAGAACGAGAACTCCCCCTCAACATGTGCATCAAGTATTTGAAAATGTTTTGCACATGGAGGCAAGAGAAAGAATTAACTTCTTTGATTACCATTTTCTAAAAGATATCAGCATCACTTCCCTCAACAGATCAAGTAGAAATAGCATTTCCGGGAAGGATGAGGTTTCCATAAATTCGCTCCCCCTCAATATGTGCCTCGAGGTTATAAAAGAGTTTTGCACATACTAGAGGGAACCTGCACATTAGGATGAATGATCACGTTTCAAATCAAAGGTTTAAGATAGATGCTCCCCCTCAACATGTGCATTGAAAAATTGAAATCGTTTGTCACATGTGAGAAGGACAGCATGTACATTCTTTTATAACCATTTACCTGATTATCAGTTTAAATCCAATTTAAATCACACATTCTCCCCCGATCACAATTATCAAATCATTTGAGATTTGTGATCTCGTATAGATTTAAATTGATTTTGAAAGCTTTTAAGGAGAATTGTGACTTGATTGTGAAAGTGTTTTAACTGATACGGATCGGATATTGAGACTTTAAACTCCATTTATAAAACATGCATGTATATCTTTTGAAAACAATTTAATGCCAAATAATTTTTTAATTTAATTGAAATCATTCTCCCCCTCAATCAATGACATAGGTTGTTGATTGAGAGATAGAGATTTTGACAAATAAGTCCTGATGATTATCAAAAATAGAGTTTGAGTTATTTTTAAAAGCATTTGGTTTTCAGCAGATAAATGTTTATAGAATCAGAGCATGGAATTTGAAAACATGGAAAAACATGGCTCTGTTCTTTCTTTAAAGCCGGGTTATTGCCTGAAAATGACAATAAACCATCTTCTCTTTCTCCCAAAAAATAATTTTTTGATTTTTTGATTTTTTTTTTTTTTTTTTTTTTTTTTTTTTTTTTTAAATTCGAACAACATCTAAAATCCCGTGTCATTCTTTGAATGACAGCTCAAAGACCGTAGATATAATCGAACCGGAAAGAAAACATGACAAAAATGACAATATTTTTTGAAGATTTTTCGAATTTTTCAAATTTTTATGGATTTTGAAAGTATTATATTTTTCTATTTGATTTTTGAGGATTTTTATGATTTTGTATTTTGATTTTCAAATAACTATTTACAAGAGATAGATGAAGATAGACCTTTAATCCTCGTCTTCCTCCTGAAGACGTTTGAGAGTTTCTGGTTGAAGGCTTTTCAAACCAAGACGTGGAAGAATAAACTCAAAACGTTCTCTAGGAAGAGCTTTGGTGAAGATGTCCGCTAACTGATATTCAGACCTCACAAAATATAGTTCCACCACACCTTTTTCCACTTGTTCCCTGATGAAATGATGTCGAATGTCAATATGCTTTGCTCTTGAGTGTTGAACGTTGTTGCATGAGAGAGCAATAGCACTTTTAATATCACAGTACAGAGGGATTTTGTTGAATTCAAAGCCATAGTCAGATAATTGAGATCTCATCCATAAGATTTGAGCACAACAAGATGACATGGCTATGTATTCAGCCTCTGTAGAGGAAATAGAAGTACTCATTTGCTTCTTTGAAGACCAGCTCACAAGCTTATCACCCAAAAACTGAGCACCTCCAGACGTACTTCGACGTGTATCTTGACAACCTGCATGATCAGCATCTGCATAGGCCGTTAGTGACATACCGGTGTCCTTCGGGTACCATAGTCCCATATTGATGGTTCCTTGGAGATACCGAAAGACCCGTTTAACTGCTTCAAGGTGCTTTTTAGTAGGCTTAGCCTGGTATCTAGCACACATGCACACAGAGAACAAGATGTCTGGTCTACTAGCAGTGAGATACATCAGGGATCCTATCATACTCCTATATTTCGTTTGGTCAATCATGATCCCTGAGAGGTCCTCATCTAGTTTGGTTCAGTCAATCATGGGGGTGTCAACAGGGTCACTTGAATCAAATCCAAATTTCTTTAAAATCTCTGTTGCATATTTAGATTGATTTATGAAAATGCCTCCGGGACTTTGAGAAATTTGTAATCCCAAGAAAAATGACATTTGTCCCATCATTGACATTTGAAACTTTGAACTCATTTCATTTGAAAAACGATCACATTCCATTGGGTCAGTCGAGGCAAAAATAATATCATCAACATAAATTTGAACATGAATCAAATGTTTGCCTGACTTCCTGGTGAACAATGTAGGATCAACTGCTCCTTTGATGAATCCGGTTGATAGAAGAAACTTTGACAGTGTATCATACCATGCCCTTGGAGCTTGCTTTAAACCGTAAAGTGCCTTCTTCAAACGATAAACGTGAGTAGGATGCTCTTGATTCACAAATCCTTCAGGTTGGCTGACGTAGACGACTTCTTTAAGATCTCCGTTTAGAAATGCCGTCTTTACATCCATCTGATAAACTACCATGTTCTTACTAGCAGCATTAGCCAGAAAGATTCTGATTGCCTCGATTCGAGCAACTGGAGCAAAAGATTCTTCAAAGTCTATACCCTCTTCTTGACGATATCCTTTAGCAACTAATCGAGCCTTGTTTTTCAACACATCACCATGCTCATCAAGTTTTACTTTGAAGATCCATTTTAGAGCTATAATCATAGCACAGTCTGGAGCAGGTACTAACTCCCATACATCAAGTCGATCAAACTCATGAATTTCATCTTGCATGGCATTGAACCAGCTATCTTCATTCATGGTGGTTTTAACATCTTTTGGTTCGATCTTAGAGAGTACAGAGTTGAAGAAGCACCATAAGGCATCGGTTGCAAGTTGTTTCCGTGTGGATACTGGACGAAAGGGATTTCCAATGATGTTGTCAAGTGGATGATCGTGAGTTCATTTTCTGAGGTGTTCATGTGGTAGTTGTTGAGGGACTGAGGTAGCAGAGTCGATGTCTCCTGAAGAAGATGGTTCTGATGATGATTCAGGAGCAAATATGTTTTCAAATGGAGCATCTTCAGGAGTAGCAAAGGGATTAACTTCATCATAGATGCCAGACACAGTTCCATGATGTACAATCGAAGATTGATGATTTGTTGATGAGACTAAGTGATCAGCAACAGGCGCTTCTTGACTTAATGAGATTGAGACTGAAGGGTTGACTTCATTCACAGGGATTGGAGCAGCCTCTGTTGATGGATTTGACATTTCATCAGCATTTGTTTCATAGTGTTCATCAAACATTGGATCGAACAATTTCCTTAAATCATCTTCTGATGGAGGTACATATGGAGCTGTTGGAGAGGGATTTGGTACAAGGGATGAACCAATGGGACTGTTTTGAAGTGAGGGTCCATAACTGGATTGTCCAGGAGCCATAGGACCACTGCGATAGAAACTCTCTCTGACTATCTTTATCAACCCATATGTAGACAATTTGAAGTGACCACTGATGAAGAAAACCTGATATACCAAACTTGAAACTGAAGAAGAATTCCCTGCATTTGCATCTTAAGCTTGCACTAATGTTGGAAGAACAGTGTCGAGAATTTATGCTTCAAGCAAATCTCTAAGTACTCAATACTCAACCAAAGTATGAGACTTTAACACCTCTTGCGATTATCCACAACGTCATATTCGTGTGTCACTGAGTAAAACAACGTAACTCCTTAAAGTGATAGTTAACCATATCTTCAACCATCCATCCCGACAGCTGGTAACTAGATAAACCAAGTCTTCAACTTAAAATTCTTAGAACCGAGCAAGTTATCAAATAAGAACACGCCTTTGAAATTTAACTTCAATCTCAAATAAGTGATAATTGATTAACTCTGAAGTAATCAGCTTGTGTCAAATGCCCAACACGTGAATAAACGTACAACCGGATGTACGTCGATCCACTGAATGAACCGGAACAAATGATTTCTCGACATTAATGCATTCTTCCTAAAGGTATACATGTCGAAACTGATCTGGAAGATTTACCAATAATGTTTTTAAGCGGATGGGGAAGTCATTTTCCTTAATGTTCATGTGGTTGATTTACAGAGTGCACATTTGGAGAAGAACAATGAAACAATGATCCGTGAAGATTTGGCAAAGGAGTACCAAAGAGCGGATCACTATTCATGAGTGCAACTGCAATGATAGTCATTAACAATGCCTTGTGAATTAACTGGAGATACGGTTTCATGAGAATTCCAAGAAGTACTTCTTAGATGGTGAACCAGTTGAGTCAATAGAAACCAGAGCATGAGCTTTAGAAGCTGGATGATCAACATTCTTCGGAGGTTAAAAGTACTCATCAAACATATCATTGAAATGCAATGAATCCCAAACATTGATTCCCAATTATCCTTAGTAAGTGAAGCATTAGGCGTTGGAGGAGAGTCATCAAAAATCAAAACAATGAACAATGAATCCCAGTTATCCTTAGTACATTCACTCTTCATCAAAAATAATATACACTCATCATCATCAAAAATTAAGTCGTATAACCATTATTCAAACATCCATCATCATGTAGTATATTCACTCTTCTCCCCCTCAAAAATTGCATCCGAAGTTGCCATTTTTGATTTAACAAGTAAATAAGAGTATACACCAATAAACGTAGATCCACTTGATGACTGAATGAGCATGGAAAAACATGAAGCTTGTTGATGAAGAATTTAGATGAGTATGGCCATTCACGAGAGAATTTCTCATTAGCAGAAGATCAAGCGCACAGAAGAGCGTACACTTTTCTTTTCTATGAGGAACGAGGCCTGAAGTGTTATCTGCAGACGCCATAATGATGAAGTACGAGGCCTGAACTGATTTGAACAGACGTCATTGTTAAGAGCCCAGTCATATGTTTAGAGCCGCCCGAATCCAAATGCCAAGGGACGATTTGTACGACCTGCTTTGGACAACAGACGAAGACAGAGAATTGGAAACATTGGATCCCCATGTGCTGATGGGTTCCTTTTGGTTAGCACAAACAGTCTTTGAATCAGCAGAAACCCTAGATGCAATGTCATTATCCCTAGGAGCTGAACTAGTAGAGGCATCAGACTTAGTCAAATGACATTTTGTGCTTAATGGGATTATTCTACCAGTTGGCTTCCAAACCTTAACAGGCACTATTCTCGGCATAGTAGATCTAGTTAAAGAGCAAGGTTTTCCATTCGTGAACATTCGACCTGTAGGCTTCCACTGAAATCCTACATTGGTGAAAACCTTCCCTGTAGGTTTCCAGGATTGCTTAATCTGTTTTGCTTTCCAAACTTTCTTAACTGGGGTATGATTCTTAGATCTCAGAAATAACACATCACATTTATCATGATTACCAGAAAATAAACATTTTTTACATGTTTTGCAGACAGCATGAGGCCTCGAATTAATTTCAGTAAGCTTAGAGCTAATACTAGAACTAACACGATTCTTTTTGTTCAGATCAAACTTCTTGTCCCTATGGTGTTCTTCCACTTCCTTATCATGAACACTTTTAGTTTGCGTAATCCTATCCTTCTTTGCATTGCTTCTAGGTTTTGATCCGCTAACTTTAGTGTCAATCTTAACATCAGTAGAAGTAACGATGGGAACATTACATGGCTTCACTACTTTCTGCATTTCTTGTCTAGAAGTGCTGGGATCTGAAGTTCTAGGAGGCACATCAAAGGTTTCTTGCTTGAATTTTGACATGGAACAAGGCATATCAAGGGTCACATGCTTGGCTTTAGGCATAGAACAAGGCACAACTATTCTATCTCGCCTATTGCTAGATTTTGGACTTGTGACAATTACATACTCTAAGAGTTCCTGAGATCGTTTGGCATCCATGCAGGCATAGGCTATAGTACTATCAAAAGGTTTTTCTACTCTTTCATAGAGTCCTTGAGAATCTCATACATTAACAGTGTTCAGGTTTTAGATCGTTATCCGCTCTATCTTATCAACACGGAACAAGATACGGATTTCGGTTCGTACACTGGGAACTATACGGAACAAGGTACAGTTTTAAGTTCGTTCTTTGGAAACTACACGGAGGATCTTGAAGTCTAGGGTCGTGAAGATCTGTTCTTTACGTCTTTCATCACTTCGGTACATTACAAGGGTAGCAATGAAGATGACTACAATTCTAACTGTGATTTCAATCGCCTAGTTTTGGATCTTCGTTACGTTTCTTCCTATCCTAATGCGTTTGATTTTCACAAGTACTATTCCTTCACCTTCTTGTGGTATCCCTGTTCTTCAAACTAGACTTGTTTTTCTTAGCACAATCAAGATCATAATCGAGATTCGAATGACTTTAATTAAGCTCCG
>BPTQ01000009.1:108234045-108246608 GCA_019973895.1 Chrysanthemum seticuspe
AGTAAACCATTCGAACTTAGTAGAACCAACCCAACAAAGACCTAACTTTTCACTTCAAATAAACCAAAAAGTTCGATCGCTGAATCGAGAGCCTAAAAAAGAACCATCGCTGAACGAAGTGTTTTAACATCGCTCAATGTCACAATTTCGATCGCTCAATCTCGATCGCTCAATTTGAGTACCAAGTCGCTAGCCAGATGTAAGTCGCTAAGTAGTAACTCGCTAAGACTCAAGTCGCTAGACACAAAGCAAGTCGCTAAGTAGTAACTCGCTACCCCTCAAGTCGCTAGCAAAATTTTGGCAGTAATTCGCTACCCAAGTCGCTAGAAATACAAGTCGCTAAAGAGCAACTCGCTAACACTCAAGTCGCTACCACAAGTCGCTACCCGTAGTGGAGAGTCCACTACTTGTCCTTTAACTCGCTAGCTCTAACTCGCTAGCTTTAACACTGTAACTCGCTACAATTTTGTGAAGCAAGTCGCTACCAAGAAAAAATCCGAGAGCTAAGTCGCTAGCTTGAAAAACCAAATAAACTTCACTTTTCAATCCAGAAACAACCCAACCAAGATGATTCAAGCTTACCAAATGAAAACCTAAACACTTTTGATGATTCTAAACATAAAAGTACCAACAAAATTCAAACTTTAACACAAGAAATCAATCAAATGATGCAAAAACCACTAAACTTTTTCAAACTCAAAAACCACCTAAAAACCACTATAAATCCAAAGATGTGCAAGATATGATCTAACCATGGCTCTTGATACCAATTGTAAGATATAACTTTTCACACACACATCTAGCCATAACACAAGGTGGCGTATAAGATGGAATTCTAGAGAGAGAAAGTTAGAGGTTTAGGGAACTTAGTGAGAGAAAGTGAAAGATATTATTATGAGCTCCAACTCTCTACCTTGGAAGGTAGAGAGTATTTATAGTCTTACATAACTCGCCACACTTTGGGCTGTGGATCAGGCATACAGTGGGTAAAGACCCGTCCGTCCTCCACGGTGTTACTTAACTAAATAGCTACTTAACTTAAAAGAACTACGACTACGAGCTTTCTAACGATTACATATACTTGAGGTGACCGACTCTTTAATACCGGGAATTTCTAATTCCTAACAATGGAAATGCAATGTTTTTCAAGAATTGAGTATTTGTTTGAAAGTTCATCATAAACCCCTTTTTCAACCATGTCATTTGTTTTAACGATTTTAGATTCAGGCTTAACCAAGAAACAATTATCAATATCATGATCATAGTTAGGATAAAATTGATCAGGTACATTAGTGGATGCATTATGTTGATCAGTTAAGGGTACCTCATCACATAACTCCGGATCTTCATGCATAACAGGAGGTACTAAAATGCAATATGTTTCATGCTTTTCTGACTCTGAGCCTTTGTATTCAGTACAGTCGGTTTCATCATCCTTTGTTGTATCTGATATACTGCATTCAGCATCATTTGTTCTTTCAACTGATCCATTACCCGATTTATCACAACTTTCACTTAATTTAATCTGACACCCATTCAACACATTCAACTAAACATTCTCTTGAGCAGCTTCCCTAATGTACATTTCCACATTATCCATAAGTTGGATAAATCTGTTGATGTACTCATGGATTTCCATTCCAGTATGTTTCTTGAATGAAATTCCAGTCACGTGTTGATCAAAGTCTGCGGAATATTCCCCATTGATAAATGTCTAAAATTGGTTGTAGATTACTTGTAGTGCAGCATTCGAGTCTTCCATTAATACCTTCTTTTTGGTAATTTGAAGCTTCAGTTGTTCTAAGTTCAACAACACAGTTCTTGTAAATGTGGATAAGTCCTGACGGAAAAGAGCACTGCATGTTCGATCCCTAGTTGTGGATAACAGTTGTTTGAGGTGCTGATAAAGTAGTTGAAAGGACTCAATGTTGCATTCCATTTTCCTTGCATCATGTGTCATTAATAAATGTGATTCAGTGAAATTTGACTCAGAATGTGAAGGGTTTTGATCATAATTTGCTGAATCTATCATGTTTAAACATTCTGAATAGCAGACAGTTTCATTGTTTTGTGAGGTATCATAGAGTTCAAGTACTTTGGAGATTAAGGGGTCAGTGATGTATGTCATTGTGTTGATGGATATTAGATATGAGTAACTTGCATCAATTGACCAAATTGCTATAAAGCCAAAGTCGCTAATAGAACAACTCGCCAAGAACAATAAAACCAAGTCGCTAGAAATAATGAAAGCAAGTCGCTAATCCCAAAGTCGCTAGGTAGCAACTTGCTAAACCTCAAGTTACAGTGAATCAAGTCGCTAAGACCAAGTCGCTAATACCCAAGACGCTGAACACAAATTGCTATGGTACGAAATCGCTAAACAGTCAAGTTACTAAGGAACAACTCGCTAAGTATCCAAATCGCTAAGAGTCAACTCGCTAAGAACTAAAAGTACAAGTCGCTAGGAATAATGAAAGCAAGTCGCTACCCCGCCATGTCGCTAGCCGTAGTGGAGAATCCACTAACTTGTACTGTTTGTCGGCTTGTCTCAATAGACAAGTCGCTACGATCAAGTCGCCACGACTAACACTGCAAGTCGCTATGAAGAAATTTAACTCCGAGACTCAAGTCGCTACCATGAAAAACTTCAAAAACACACTTTTCAATCCAAAACAATCTCAACCACAGTGATTCAAGCTTTCCAAATCCAAACCCAAGCACTTACAATGATTCTAAACACAAAATTACACTCAAAATTCAAACTTTAACACAAGAATTGATCCAAATGATGCAAAAACCACTAAACTTTTTCAAACTCAAAAACCATATAAAACCACTAGAAATCCAAGGATAAGTAAGAGAGATGATCAAACCATGGCTCTTGATACCATTTGTAACATATTGGATTTCACAATCACAAATATGGGCGTATAATTATATGGTTTTAGAGAGAGAAAGTGGGATATTCTAGTAAGAGAAAATCATGGAAGGTTAGATTCCAAATGAACATCCAACCCTCTCCCTTGTGGGGAGAGGGCTATTTATACAAAGTTATACGCCCTCCTACGGGCTTTGGATCAGGCATACAATGGGTAAAGACCCGTCCTTCGTCCACGGTGTTGTACTAGACTAAACTATGCTAATAAATGACTAACAAATAACATAATGAACGATATGTCTACGAGCTAACTTAAGCTAGATTATACTTGGGGTGACCGATGCTTCACAATAGAATTTCCAATTCCTAACAGTTTGCAAAAGGTTCGTTTAAGTGACGAAAACGTGCTCCCCCTTGATGATTGCAAAGTTGCAATGGGGTGTCATGAAGTATAATCCAAAAGAGGATCAAGTTGCAAATGGATTTGCAATGTATGGTTTGACACAAAGCTCCCCCTAGATTTATGGTGTCAAAATCTTCATGTGTACTTTGAAAATCTACAAAGTAAAGGTTAGAAAACAAGAGTATAGTGCATAATTTCCTGCAAATAAAACTCAAGTTAGTAGTAATCTGTGCTTCTGTGACACGGATCCCATGGTTCCGTTCTTGGAGGGATCCGTCTAGGCATTTTGGAGGGATCCGTCTGTCTAGTGATAGTTTCTTCAGCAATGAAGATGTGTCAAACAATGTTAATAAAGAGGTAAGATATGTGTGTAATATAGCAAGCACAACACATAAAATAATCATGGCATATAGATATTCATTCAATAAAACAAGAGATAATCAAACAAATCTCTAAAACTAAGAGAATGAACTAGGCCATACAAATACTACTTAATACTAACTAGTTACTAGACTTAAAATGCGACAATGTGCTTGAGTCTAGGGATGAGTGGACTTGTTGATTTGATCCAACTTTGCAAGAATATGATTAAACATGAAATGTATCTCATTTCGTGCTTCTTGAACAAGTCCTTGAGTGATTAGACAATTTGGACAATCATTGTCTTGGTTTGGAACCGGAGGGAAATGGATATTTGAGGAGGCTCTATGTGTGATTGTGGGTCTTTATTTTGAGAAGTAGGATGAGGTTCTAAAAATGAGGGTGGTAATGGAACTTCTTCCATATGATCAAGGTTGTTCCTTGTTGTTGGGAATTATGTGAAGTATGAATTATGCTGAAATTACTGCTGAAGGATTCTGCTGAAGTAGTGTGGAATCTGCTGAAGATATAATTCTGCTGAAGATATAGTTAGTTAGGATATGCATGAGCTTTATTAGGAAGTTATAATGTATATCTTATTTAGTTTTATGTTTATACGTTTCTTGGGAAACGGTTTAGGGTTCCTTGTCTATAAAAGGAACACAATAGTATGAGTTATGTACGTTTTTGGAAAAACAAAGTTTTAGTTAATATAAAGATCCATAGAGGATCAAAGTGTTCTTAGTTAATTGTGTTATTACTTGTGTTTAAATTCCGCTATAATACAAGTTACAGAGATTGTCTATTAGTGAACTTGTGATTATATAAGTATAACTAACGATCTACGAGAGCTCAAAAGATCTATCAAGGTCTTTGTTTCAACAAGTGGTATCAGAGCCTCGAGAGAGTCTCTATATTACTAAGAACATTATTTTCTGTGCACCCATACAACCAAAACAACCGTCACCATGCCTGGAACAGATGATGAAATTGAAGTCACCAACAACCAAAACAGCACGTCTCTGCAACAACTCAGTCTCTCCAACAGTAATGCAAAGTTCCCATACCTGAAAAGAGAGGACTATGACTTATGGTCCATGAAGATGCAGAACTGGATTTCCAACATTGATTGGAATCTCTGGGAAATTGTGAGGAAGGGGAACAGTTTGAAGAAAACTATCACAGATCCTTATGGTAATATTACCTTTGTTCCTCCCAAAACTGCTGATGAGATACTGGTTGTTCAAAGAGAGCACAAGGTGAGAACAATTCTTCTGCAAGCTATACCTGAAGATTACCTGAGTGATTTTCATTACATGCTGGATGTTAAGGACATATGGTTGGCGATCAAGGCGAAGTTCGATGGCAATGAGGAGTCAAGGAGAATGAGGAAGTCTATGCTAAAACAACAGTTTCAAGAGTTCAAAATCTTAGAAGAAGAAGGTATCCACAAGGGATATGACAGGTTTCATAAGATATTGAGTCAGTTGAATCAGCTGAAGGCAAAACCAGATAATGATGACTATAATTCTAAGTTCTTGCGATCTTTACCTTCATCATGGTTTCAAGTAAGCATTGCCCTCAAGGCTAAAGGTGGGTTGGACATGCTTACTTTTGATGAACTATACAACAGACTTAAGTCTCTTGAGCCAGATGTGAGAAGTCCCTTTCGTTCATCCACTCCTGGTCACACAGCATTTGTCGGGGCCTCCTCTTCCAATATAATGACACATGCTCCAAGTCCAACTTACTCATCATCATCCTCTTCTTACACTCCCACTCCATCAAGTTCTCAACCGAAAGCTGGTAGTGTGTTGGAAGATGTTCTTCACTCGTTTGTTGCTGACTATGATACTCAGCAGCATCTTGTCTATGAAGATTTTGAACAATTGGACCCGTTTGATATGCAGGAGATGAAATTGAAGTGGCAGGTGGCCATGCTTTTAGTGGATATCAAAAGGTTTGAGCAGAAGTCTGGGAGAAAGTTTGGCTTTCAGGGAAAAGATCCAGCTAGATTTGACAGAAGAAAAGTCAAGTGTTTTACTTGTCATCAGATGGGTCACTTCTCAAGGGAATGCAAAGATAGGAAGGCTGGAGATGGAATAAGATATTCTTACTATCAGCAGAATCAGAAGGAAGTTGGAACTACGAAGACTGGAACATCAGCTGCTCTTGTCACCTTGGATGAACATGTTAATTGGGCGCAGCATGAACCTGTAAATGAGGAAGCTTCTGATGCTGAGAATATTGGATTGTTGGCTAGCTGTACTTCAGAGGATAGGCATGATCAAATTGCCTTGATGGGCATCTCTCAGGTACACAACTGTGTTTTTGGTTGTAGTGAACGATACAATGAACTTAAGGAAGCCTATGTTATTTTGAAACCTAAATATAATGAATGCTATGTTGAAGTTGAAGCTTATAAATAGGTTTTAAAAACATTAGAAAGACAAAAGGTGTGGTTTCAAAAGAATCAGATAGCTTATGATGAAAAAATAAGGGTGATACAAATTCATCTAGATTGTGCTAAAATTGATTTAAAACGCACTAAAAAAGAAAAAGCTAATGTTGTGTCTGAAAATCAAGAGCTTAAAGAAAAATTAGATGAAGAAATAGCTAGACATAAAGATTGGCAAAAAGCTGGTCTAAATCTAGCTAAAGAGATCTATAGTAGTCAATCTGAGACATCTAGGATAGGTATAGGTTTTCAAAAATATGTTGGTCCTGAAGCTAAATATGATGGGCGTAAAACTACACAAGCAGGTTTAGCAAATTATGTAAAAAAAGGTGATTTGCATGTTGTACCTGGATCTATAAGAGGAATACCTATGCCTGTTGACCTTTCCATTACTGTTGACTTTGATGGATCACATCATCTATATGGAAAAAAGTCAAAAGACTTGCCAGACCCTGATTCTTCATCTAATGATTTTGTCTCTTGCTCTGACAGTGACAAATCTTCTGATCAAGGGTCTACTTCTTAAGCCAGCTGTGATTCAAGTGACAAGTCAGACCTTCCCAAGCCCTCACCCGAGCCTCCACCCAAGCCTACACCCAAGTCTATCTACAAGCCTTTTAGAGTAGCTGATGAGGATTCAACTTCCAAGACAGTTTCCTCTGAAGACTTGTCTTTTAATTCTTTGCATAATACTGCTGTTAAAAACAATTTCTTTAATGTTTGTGATTTGAGTACTTCTGCATGTAATAGAACATCTTTTAATTTGAATAAATCTTCTAAAAAAAAGACATGTTTTGTGTGTGGAAGTCAATTTCATTTAATAAAGGATTGTGATTATCATGAGCAAAGACGGGGTATTTGTGCGAGTCAGCAGAAATCTAGACCTATGTGGACCAATGTTAATGATATACCACCTTATGTTCCCCAGGCAACCCATAATAAATCTTCTTCATTTCCTTGAAGAAGATCTGTTGCCAGACCATTTGTGCAACCTACTAGTTCATATTTTAAACATGGTTATTGGCCTGGATGTGTTGACTCTATGTATGATGGGAAGGGATATAGGGATACTGCTGTGAAGCCCTCAACAGGTTGTTCTTGGAATAAAAAGGGACCTAATTGTAAATGGAAACCCAAGAACAATAGTGGATCTTCTAAATCTACATGGCCTAAACCTAATGATCCACAAGGCAGGTTCAAGTCAGTGATGACTTGAGCCTCCATAGTGTACTAATATTTTGTATATTTTTTGTTGTTGTTGTAGGATCATCCTCTTAAGCATAAGGATATTTGTATAGTGGATAGTGGTTGTTCAAGAAGCATGTCAGGAAACAGAGATATGATGCATAATTTCGTACCTATAGAAGGAGGAGGCAATGTGACTTTTGGTGGAAGTGATGGTAGAATCACTGGGAAAGGCACCATCAAAACACCTTTACTGGACTTTGAGAATGTGTACTATGTAAGGGAACTGCAACACTTCAATTTGTTCTCAGTCTCACAAATTTGTGACACCAAGAACAAAGTATTCTTCTCTGAGGATGAATGTCTTGTGCTATCTAAAGACTTCAAACTTCCAAAAGATTCATCAATACTGCTGAGAGTTCCTAGGAATCATAATCTATACACATTCAACTTACATGATGTTCAACCAGAGGGTGGCCTTACTTGTTTGGTGGCTAAAGCATCCCTGGATGAGTCTATTAAATGGCATAGGAGGATGGCTCATGTGAACTTCAAGACCATAAACAAGCTTTCTAAACTGGGTCTTGTTGAAGGACTTCCTGCCAAAGTTTTCACCAATGAACATAATTGTGTTGCCTGCAACAAAGGAAAGCAACACAGAGCCTCATACAAAGTTGTTACTGCTGTGAGCATTATTTCTGAATCTCTTCAGCTGCTGCATATGGACCTTTTTGGACCAACTCAAATAAGAAGCATTGATCACAAGTATTTTTGTCTGGTTATCACTGATGGCTATAGCAGATTTTGTTGGGTATTCTTTTTGAGGACTAAAGATGAAACATCTCAAGTGCTAAAAGACTTCATTACCCTTGTTGAAAACTAGTTGAACAAAAAGGTTAAAGGAATTCGGTGTGATAATGGGACAGAGTTCAAGAATGATGTACTTATAGAACTCTGTAGGTCTAAAGGAATAAAAAGGGACTATAGCACTCCAAGAACCCCTCAACAAAATGGGGTTGCTGAAAGGAAGAATAGGACCTTGATAGAGGCTGCAAGATCAATGTTGGCAGACTCTAAATTACCCACTATGTTTTGGACTGAAGCAGTTGGCACAGCTTGTTATGTGCTGAACAGGGTATCCATTACTAGACCTCACTTCAAAACACCATATGAACTTCTCACTGGGAAAGTTCCTGCTATTCATTACCTCAAACCTTTTGGTTGTCAAGTGACCATTCTGAATACTAGTGATCCACTGGGTAAATTTGATGAGAAAGCTGATGATGGTTATATTATGGGCTATTCAGCTCATAGTAAGGCTTACAGGGTGTACAATTTATCTGCTAAGAAGATAGAGGAGACTTTGAACCCGAGATTCCTAGAAGATAAGCCTAATGTTCAAGGACAGGGTCATGTGTGGTCTTTTGACCTTGATTACTTAACTGATTATTTGGGTTATTCTATACATGTGGCTAATCAAAATACAGGTACTCAAGAGTCTCCCACTAACAATGTAGGTACAATGGATGTTGACTCTGATAGTGAGTTCGAGGATGATGAACAAACAATTCTTGTGCCTTCCTTCTCCCCTAACCATTTTGCAGGTAATACTTCTAGAGTTACTTCTGATGAGAGTGAAGATGTGTCACATTATGCAGAGGACCTTGATAGGCTTTAGACACAGGAGTATGCAGCTAATCTTGAAGCTGTGAAGCTGAATGGGGAAGTAGCAAGAGAAACAGTCAGTGGAAACCATAATTCTACTGAACGTGATCTTGTTTCTCCCATCATCAACAAAATTGCTGAAAGCCCTGCTGCTTCAACTCCAGTTTCTACTAAAGTGTCTACAGACTTTGGAGATCCATATACACGCTTTCCAAGTCCTTCAGATCTTGGAAATCATCAACCCAAAGCTGGCATCTTCACCTCACCTTCCTATGACACTGATTTTGAGCCAACTGTGACTAATCTTGATACATCTATTGAAGTCAACCCCACTGCTACTAAAAGGATCAACATTACTCATCCTCAATCCAATATTATTGGTGATCTTCTAGTGCCTGTTAGAACAAGAAGGGCTATCACAAGTTATAAATTTAGACAGGTTGCTTTTCTCTCTTATGTCTCAAACCAGAAAAGAGACAATCACACAAACTATAAGCATTGTCTGTTTGCTTGTTTTCTTTCTCAAGTGGAACCAACCAGTGTTAATCAAGCTCTTAAAGACTCAAGCTGGCTTGAAGCAATGCAAGAAGAGATGCAACAATTTCAAAATCAACAAGTTTGGATCTTGGTACCACTACCTGATGGCAAGTATGCAATTGGGACAAAATGGATTTTGAAGAACAAGAGAGATGCAAGGGGTGTTATGATTAAAAACAAAGCTAGATTAGTAGCTCAGGGATACAGGCAAGAGGAAGGAATTAATTATGATGAAGTGTTTGCACATGTTGCCAGAGTTGAAGCCATTCACATTTTCTTGGCCTATGCATCTTACATGGGATTCATGGTATATCAAATGGATGTCAAAGGTGCTTTTATGTATGGTGAAATAGAGGAGGAGGTTTATGTCACTCAACCCAAAGGATTTGAAGACCCAGATCATCCTACTCATGTTTACAAGGTTGTTAAAGCTCTCTATGGACTACATCAGGCACCAAGAGCATGGTATGCTAGGCTTTCATCATTTCTGCTGAAGCATGGTTATAGAAGAGGTGCCATTGATAAGACACTTTTCCTTAAGAAGAATTCCACAGACATCATACTTGTGAAAGTTTATGTGGATGATATTATTTTTGGATCCACCAAAGAAGCTTGGTGCAGGGAGTTTGAGGAGCTGATGAAGGGAGAGTTTCAGATGAGTGCTATGGGGGAGCTTACTTTCTTTTTGGGTCTCCAAGTTCAGCAGAAACCTGATGGTATCTTTATCAGTCAGGATAAATATGTGAGGGACATCTTGAAGAAGTTTGGTATGGAGAGTGTCAGGACTGCCAGTACACCTTATGAAGCTCCAAAGACAAAGACCAACAATGAAACAGATCCAGCTGTGAATGTTCACTTATACAGATCAATGATTGGTTCTTTGATGTATTTGACAGCTTCAAGGCCTGATATTACTTTTGTTGTGAGTGTGTGTTCTCGACATCAAGTCACTCCACTTACTTCCTATCTCAATGCAGTCAAGAAGATCTTTAAGTATCTAAAAGGCCAACCTCATTTAGGTCTTTGGTACCCAAAAGAGTCTCCTTTTAAGTTGGAAGCATATAGTGATAGTGACCATGCTGGTGCAAATCTGGATAGGAGATCCACAACTGGAGGTTGCCAATTCCTTGGAAAGAGATTGATTTCTTGGCAGTGCAAGAAACAAACCATTGTGGCTACCTCAACTACTGAAGCAGAGTATGTTGCTGCTGCCAATTGCTGTGGACAGGTTCTATGGATACAAAATCAATTGTTGGATTATGGGTATAATTTCATGCACACAACAATTTTTATTGATAATAAAAGTACCATATGCATTGTTAAAATCCAGTTTTTCACAGTCGAACTAAGCATATTGAAATCTGACACCACTTTATAAGAGATTGTTAATACAAATATCGTCATTAAACGTTATTTATATTTTTGATCTTTGCCTAAGTTTTGTTAACGACAAAAGTAAATTTAATTTATAAAAGCTTAAAGCTTGTCAAGTTTAATAGATATTAAAACAAGCTTTCTCAAACAATATATTCATCATTCAAGCATTTACATTTGTGATTAGTGACATCTTGATATGACTCTAATCATTATGTATGATAGTAGTTTTTAGAATGTGTTAGGTTCTTCAAACCAAACACTACTTAAGCATTTGCATATTTCTAAAAATAGAAATACAACATATGACATCATGTATTACATCATGGAAATCATTGGAAGATTCCATTAGATATTTTGTGTAGATTTGTACTCTTCATATCTTGCACAATCTCACTTAGATAGAGTTGACTTTGGCAAGATTTGATATCTTGGCTGTCAGACCCGGCGGTACCAAAATGGTACACGGGGCGGAACCCTTTTAAGGGGTCCGCCGTCCGTGGACGCTCCTGTCCATTTTGGCTATAAATAGCAATGCCAAGCCGAGTAGTTTTTCATCCCTTTCCACTATACTTTCATAAATATCTTCTCTCTAACCTTTCTAACTCAGTATCATATCATATTAGTGATCTCTTTTGTAGCAAAGAAGATCAAGTTACATTCAAGCTTCAAACGAGAAGTTGGAAGTCTTGTTTGTTTAGTGTTGTATGATCTAGTGTTGATTCATACTTCATTGCTGTATTAAACCATCATAATCTTGTAAGTGTGAGTGGTTAGTATTTTAGTCCTCAAAATACATTGTGTGTGGGAGTAGTTGTACCCTTGGAAAGAACTCGACATCTAGCTTAGTGTCGGAAATAGTGTGTTAGGTCACTAGTTTTACAACACAAGCTTATAAGAGAAGAGATAAGGCGATTGAACAAGTAAACAAGCACACACACACACAATAGTATGAAACGGTTAGGCGTCATGTATGAGTGAAAGAATAACTTGAACAACCAACCCTCAAATGAGGGTTTACAAGAGTTTATATAGGCAAGGAGCTAGGGAAACACTCCCTCTCCTTCCCTATTCCTTATTGGGCTTGGGCCTCAGCTTATGGGCCTTCTACATAAGCTGGACCTTAAACAAACATAAAGGCCATAATAAAGCTACCTATTACATATGAAATATGAAGGTTGAAGAGCAAACTTCGAACTTACATTGAACTAGAAGAAACGATGTTTTCTCTAGTGATTATACTATACTATGACTCAATCTTTCCAATCTCTCTTCTATAAATACTTTCATATCACCTTTCCCTACTTTTTGATGAGCCGAACCGTAACGATAAATATCGGTTTTACCTGTCCTCGCAGGTGCCTGCCGCCTGGGGAATTTTCCCAAGGCGGGGCACATGGTAAAACCATGGCGGCCCAGACTGTCGGTTCTATAGTTTAGAACGGTTTCAGTTGAGATAGATTCACTCTAACACGTTCTATACTTCTCATGTTTAGATGTGTTTTATAGATTACCTTAGAAGGTTACTAAAGGTACTACATTATGTACTACAGTATACAACATAAAGATAAAAATCTTTATACGTTTACGAATTCATCACAAACCAAACTTCTTGGATTGTGTAAGATTTTTGATGATAGTATGTATTACTAATCTCAGTATAGTTCTACAGTGATTAGTGTTTACATTTACGAACTTACTAC